>JAVJGG010000027.1:3599364-3624001 GCA_035590195.1 Aviceda cuculoides | reverse complement strand
ATCAAAATAATTTTAAAAGAGCAACACAATAAGGATCTTTGTTTACTTTAAAAGAAAGTGTAAATATTAACTCTACCACTCCATATAAAAGTTAAAGATGAGTTGTTTTGACATGCTTAAATATATGAAACTAACTGTAATTCTATGAAACATATTAAAACTTGTCTGTCTATAGAATTTCTTTTATGGCAAAAAAATTACGTTGGCTCTAGAAAGGTGAGCAAGAAGTAAGGTATGCAGCTAGTTTATCAACTAAGGGACAAATCTTTTACAGCATCCCATGTTTTTCAGTTTTCCTGTTAAGTTTGCCCTGTAGTATGATTTCTTTTTATGCTCTGAGAATTTTTATCCAGTTTCATTACTGATATAAAGGTTTTCTATTTTGATAGATTGCCCTGTATATTTGGCAGAAGGGGGAAGGACCACATCTTACTCCAGTGCCCGAGTTCTGCACAGATGATGTGAACTCGTATAAGGTCGATCATTGTGCAACAACATTCAGTAATTTTCTGCCACTCTGCGTAAGTACTGTATTTTAATACCTTTGCTTAGTAAAGGTAAAACTCTTACTAGAATGCATAATATTTGACTTTAAAAATCTCAAACCTTAAGAAAATATTTTTCAATAAGTTAAAAAAAAAAAAAAAAAGTTTGTTCTGGCATTTGTCTATTTTTGGATATGCTTTCAGCCTTCCGTGGCACAGGATATTTCCTGGCAAACAAATGTTGCCTATGCTTTAATGGGTCTTTCTACCACAATGTTTTGTCAGCACATGCTCTAGAAAGTATTTCTCCTTACATTTCTGTGAGATACTGAAGTACAGATAATCTTTTTTTACACATGGGAATCTAAAACTTGTTGAGGCTAAAGATAAAATGTAATATAGTATTTGGTGCATTAAAGTATAACCCATCTCTTCCACTTCTAGGAGAATACATTTATGATATTATGGGTTAAGTGTTGCTAGAGGCCAAAAAGTGTTCCGTGCTTCCAGGAGAGCAAAATTCTAGGTGCCAAAAGGGAAAACAAGTAAAAGTGGTGAAATGATTTTATTACAGTTGAAGAAATTCAAAGATTTCTAGTGTGTAGCATTTAAGCTTCTTTTTCCAAGTATGATACAGTTCAACATGTTCTCATAGTGATTACTTTCAAAGAAATTAAGAACATATTATTACTATTACTATGTATTTGAATCTACAGTTATGACTGCAGGTGTTTTAGTTCACGTTAGAATACTATATCGATGGAAAAAGTATTTCAGTAAAGTTACTTCAGGAATTTTAAACCACTAGTGACCTTTTTTCAAGAGACAAAAATGTACTTTCTGGGGTATTAGTGGTACACTATTCTACTTGATATGTTATACAATGAAAAGGTGTTTTCTGTTTTATTATATGTATGGGTATACATATCCTATAAAATGTTACAGGCAGAGCCTGCAATTAAAAAGTTAATGTTTGTTCTGTTCATATAGGGAGAGCCAGTGAAAAAGGAAGATGTTTTTGTTGCTGTAAAAACATGTCGGAAATTTCATGGTGACAGAAGTAAGTTGTTGGTTGGTCAAGGTAGTAGTTCTATGCTATATAGTTTATGAATTTAATATTTAAAAAACAAGCTGATATATGCTGTCTGTGTAGCTCTTGGGGCTAAATGTTTGCAAAATCCACTGGGAAACATGAAAGCTTCAGAATTATAAACAGCCTATTCTTTAGGTACAATTTTTTTTTGCTATTCAGAGTTCTTAAGGAGTGCTGTGAAATGTTTATGATGAAAAGCTGTGGTTGGATGATGTTTAATCATTGGTTGGCAAAATTCTTGAAACTGAATATATTAAAAATATGCATAAAGTTAGCTTATATCGTTGTGAATTGGAGCTGTTGCAATATTAATATAGCACCTGTTAATATCCTTCAGTGTGTTTCCCCCAGCTAATTGGTTCACTTCTCTTCCTCGTACTAGCAGTGACAATTGTGCAGCTGTATGGTGGCTGATGTAGAAATTTGAACAAGCTGAAAAGTCTCTCTCCTCATCCTTCCTTTTGTCCTGCCCTCCCCTCCAGTAAAAGATTGAGCAGCTTGTGCTGTCATATTGCTTCTATCTGTTGTCACCTTACGCAGTTCGATGTGCACGTGTTTTATAATGCTTGGAGTGGGAAATTTTGCCTCTTGTAGAAATCTGGTCGTCTGTAGTACTTTGTCCAAGCCATGGCCCAGATCAAGAGTCTCCCAAGTGTGCAACACTGTAGCGTGTTTCATCTGGAAATTGTAGTGTTATACAAGTAATGGTAGTCACTAGGAAAATATCACCATGATATCCATGGTAAAAACAACAAACAAAAAAAACTAGTGCAGCCCAACAAGATACCTCAAGTGAGTATTAACTTCCTTCTCAGAGACACAGAAAATAAAGACACAGAGAGACACTCGGCTTCAGCTAATACACAGTAAGGCTCAGCTAAGTTGAGGTAGATCCAATGTCTACAAAACTTGGAAGGAAAAATTTCAAATCCACTGATTTAATAGATAACACTCTACCTACTTGATGCCACCTACCAATCCATTCTAGTTTACTTCTAGACATTTTGTTAATAAGGAAATTCAGGAATGGATTTATTTCCATGAATTTACTTGAATTATTTTTGCCTTTGAATACTCCAGGTACATAATATTTTTGCCGTTAGGCTTAGTTTGTTCATGAGCGTAATTTAAAGTGATTGTTATTGGCAAAAAACTTGAAAATGAAGTAGTGGCTAGTAGTTGTACCAAATCTGGGGAGGGTTGCCACACCTACTGTCAGAGGACAGGATGAAGATAAAAAGTCTTTTCTTAACTAAGTCCCCCTTTGCTAATGCATCCAAAACTGTAGGTTCTGTCACTTCTAATTTTAGACTGTTTGCCAGTTGCTGGGTTTTTTTCTTCAAAATAAGATTTATGGATTTTTTTTTTTTGTAATGTTAGTGCATTTCATGGAGGCACATTTCTAGTATTTTAATCACCTAGTCATTAGGCTATCTTTAAAGTAGCTTTTGACAAAACAAAATTGACTGTCCTGTAATTGGAGTTCACTGAAGAGTTCTCCTTTCTGGATCCATGTTTATTTTCTTACATCAAAATTAAAACCAAAAAAACCCAAACCTAGAAAATCAGAAAAGAACATAAGGCTTCAAAAAGAATAGCGTAAACATCCTTCAAGAAACACCTGTTGAAGACTGAGGAAAATTCTTGAACTTTCCTCACAGCTTCCAGTGTTATGCAATAGAGGATAATCTTACTCAAGATTTTGAAAGATTAATGGATGCCAGCTTCAGAGAGCTCTTTTTACCTGGTAAGTCATTTTTTATTGTATGCCAAAAACTACATTAGCGCAACATTAAGGCTTGGAATTCGATGTGCAAAAGCAGCTAAATTTTACTTCAGAGTTTACTTCAGATACAACTCTCCTTCTTACACATACCGTATATGGTCATGTAAGAAAATTTCAAGACTGCAAACATGCATCAAGGTTCTAGAAGAAGCACAAATAAAATATATTAAGAGCTTAGGGCTGATCTTCTATAAATAACTCTGTAGTGCAGTATTAAAATTTCCATGTGATCATAAGTATTAAAACATATTGATAAATATTTATATCAACAGCTAGTCCAAAATTTCATATAGTTGTTCTTTCTTCGGAACATCTGAGTTGTTAGAAATTACTAAGTATTGTGGGAATTCAGTTTACAATAGACACTAGTCTGGATGGTGATACCTCATCAAAACAAGCAAGGAAAAGAGAAAGACACTTTAGCTAGTAGTCCCCTTGTTAAACCGTTCGACTGAGGTGAGACTTGGGTTCTTGCTTCAGTGAACTTTTTTTCATTTATACAGAGAAAGGGGACTCCACCAAAGAAATTGAGAGGCTCAGTCTGTAATAGCAAATAGTTCTGTATGTTAAAGCACTCTACTGAGGTTGAGGTCCTTGGTTGGAGAAAGGTAAAAGAGCCTTTACAGGTGTGTCTCTTCTGTCAGGTGAAGGTTGGAAGCGTTTTGTGTGTCTGTGATGCTTCTGTACTGGGGCCTTGTTTACTGAAAGCTTTCTGGTTTTGTTCTTCTGAGAAACGTTTTTTAAATAGAACATTTCCATAAAATAAGAAAATAATTTCCTAACTACTTGTTTTCTTATTCTAGTTGAAAAAAAAAAAAAAAAGGTTACATGGCATTCTCTGCCAATTAATACCTGATTATGCAATGTTTTATGATGTAATGTGACTTTTTATTACATAGGAGGTAGAACTAATGCATTGTGAAATTCCTGGCTTTGCATTTCAAAACTCTATTGTAACTTTGTATGAACACAGTTTTTGTACGTAATTCCCTTTGGATTTTTAATGCAAAAATTGAGAGCAGTTTTACATTCCTTTAAAAACTTTTAAAAGCAGTATTGGCCATTGCACAATGCTACAGAAGTGAAATTACATTAATATCAAATATTAAAGCCTTTCCATTAGTCCACTGAGTTCTTATTACTCCATCTTAACAGTTACCTTTCAATTCATTTCAGTGTTATCAAACTGGCTATTGGTCAGTCAAGAACAATAAATCCTTCAAGTCCCTGTGTGATCAGAGTGGAGGAAAGTGAGCAAGTAGGCAGGCAGCAAACATCAAATAAGGTGATGGGTGATTCCAGCAAGGGGCTAAAATGGTTGTTCACAAGTATCAGTTACATAGCAGCAAAAGGAAGTTACAGAAATATATCCTCCATTTAAAGAACTGGTGGGTTGACCCTGGCTGGACACCGGGTGCCCACCAAAGCCGCTCCATCCCTCCCCTCCTCAGCTGGATGGGGAGAGAAAATATAATGAGAGCTGGTGTGTCGAGATAAGGACAGGGAGAGATCACTCACCAGTTGCCTCCTCCCCCTCCTTCACTGGCCTGCAGAGTTTTCTGACATATTGGCCGGTATCGGCTCTGTCGGACACGGGGGAAGCTTCCAGCAGCTTCGCACAGAAGCCGCCCCTGTAGCCCCCCCGCTACCAAAACCTGGCCACGCAAACCCCATACGGCAGCAAACATCAAATTAGGTGATGGATGATTCCAGCAAGGGGCTAAAATTAGTTGTTCACAAGCATCAGAGTTATATAGCAGCAAAGGGAAGTTATATAAATATTTCTTCCATTTAAAGAACTAGCTGCTACCAATGAGACCTACTGGATGGTGTCGAAGAACATAAAGCAGACAAACAATGACAGCAGGGTGCACAGGGTTTCAGAGTAACTGTTCATCTAAGTCCTGACTGCTTAATTTTTAAAATAGAAAAAAGATCATTATTTTAATCCGATAGTTCTCTTCCAAACACCCTGCAGGCATTTGGCTTTTTGTGTGTTACCCATAATTTATTTACTTCTGGATATAATTTAAACATTCATGGCATCATTATTAGAATTTTGTATGATCAGTTTTAAATGTTTATGTGAAATGGCAAACTAATAAGAAAAGGATTGCTTTTGTAGAGAAGAATTAAGCAGTCCTCCTTTGAATAGAATCTCCATGGGATCAAAATTGGTTGTATGATATTTATAAATGTCCTTCTGTGAGTGTGTCTCCAGAGACAGGTACTTTTGAGCATTAACATGATGTTGTTGTCAGATATGATGTATATAACACAAGTGTAGTATTTCAAAAGGTGCATTTGGTCTGTTTCTGATTCAGAATATTTTATACGCTGTGCAGTTGGATGTGCTGTTTTTAAAATGCGACGGTTTCAGTACTGGAAGAATGATTGATCTCTGATAGTGTTCATGCTGATGTGTGCTATAAAGGCTACCATAGCAAGTGTAAAAGTAATGAATACCATGCTTTGGTTAGCATGAATGTAAACATCACAGTTTTCAATGTAATATGAATGAAACTATAGTCATATTTTAAAAGAAAATTTATTATTATATAAATAAAACTGCCCTGTCTTTCATAAAAATGTAAAATTGTTTCTCTCTAAATATTGTAGGAAAGAAAAAAGAATGAACGTTTAGAACCATGATGCTGTATTTGAAACAGCTTTTTCATTACCATGCAGAGGAGTATGTCAGTTAACAAGGTGCATACTTGTTTTTCAATGTTAACGATTGTTTTGCAGTACCAGTTGTAAAGCAGACTTGGGAAAGAGAAGCTGCCCTTATTGAATACTACAGTGATTATGCAGACATCTCCATCCCTACTATAGATTTAGGCATACCTAATACTGACAGAGGTGAGCTATTGACTGTTGTTGTCAAGTTTTGCACAAATAACTGTGTAAAGACAGTAAGTTTTATGGCTGATATGTGTATTTTGTGTATGGTACATAATTTAGAAATTCTGTATTTCTGTAGCATATTTGTGCAGCCTAAACTAAAACAGTGCTTTTGCCACACAGGAAATGGATGGAGAATACATTTCACCTGTGTAGGTAGAATGTTCTTTGTA
The DNA here is from genome assembly GCA_035590195.1 of Aviceda cuculoides. Lineage (NCBI taxonomy): Eukaryota > Metazoa > Chordata > Aves > Accipitriformes > Accipitridae > Aviceda > Aviceda cuculoides. The sequence goes on along the minus strand of JAVJGG010000027.1, from coordinate 3,617,560 downwards.
GTAGAAATCTAAATACTGTGACTATGAAAGCATGGTACACTGAAATACTCCAAGAGACAAAAATTGATGTTGTTACTCGGGGTAAGAGTAATAACTCCTGAGTTATTGACGATTTTGAGTAAGATCATCAATAGTAGCAGAAGTCATAGATGTATTTCAAAAGACATCAGACAGTGCCAGCTGGCTACTGAGCATGAACTACTTGCCATATGGTATTCAAATATTATATGCTTGTGCCTGGTATGTCTTGATTTAAGCGCAAAACCTAAATGTTAAGATTGGAAGATCTTTTTATGACAAATAATGTGGTTTTAAATTAATTTACTTTGTGATTGAATAGAAATAAGGCTATGGATATGATGGCCTCCGTGACACTATTAATTTTAGGGTTTTTTCTTTCATTTGATCCGTTGTTCTTAGGCTTATAGTCTCTGCTACAGGCTCTTACTCCCCTTTAGCTCTAATTAGAGCTGTCCAAGCTATGGCCTATTAGCTTTATCTGGCCCACTAGGTCAGTCGTTCTGATCTCCGGATCATTTGCCGCTTTCCAGCTGCCCTATTTTTTTGTCCCCCCCCGGGTCTGTTGGAGGCAGAGACGAGGCAGGGATTTCCATGCGCGCAGCTGCGGTGTGACATGTGCAGCCAGCGCGTGTTTCCAGGAGGGAGCAGACCCGCTGGGCACGCGTGGATCATCCCTGGAAGCCGTGCCCGGTAGTTTGGTCACACCAGGGGGAAGGGATCTTCCAGGTTTGGCCTTTGAGCATTGCTGTGGGGAGCGGTGGGACCTCTGGGATGCTGGCATTCCTGAGTTTCCTCTAATACTGTTTCTGTCCATCTTTCGCGATGGAATATAATATAGAAATCTTGGTTTTGATTTTGCAAACGTTCGTTTATCAGTCTGGATTAAGTTCATGGTTTCACAAAATCAGCAAAGCCAGGACTTCCTTCGTTTCTTAAGCATAGAGCTACTGCATTTTGTCAAAAAATATCTTAACTGGAAGTAGCTTCAAATACAATGTCCTATCCTTAATGATTTTTTAGTAATTGGAATATTGATAGCGGTAATTGCTTTAGACAATCAGCTGTAATCTAGATGAATAAAGACTGTTAGCAATTAGATTTTTTCCAAGATCTAAAGAAAATTCAGTAGAAGTCTGAAATGTCTTGTTTCTCTTGTCCTGCTAATTCTGAACAAGCGTGTTTTACCTCTCAGCTTCATTATAGTCTTGTGATAAATGTTAAGACCTTTCCTTGGAGGAAATTGTCAGGAGCTGAGTTGCTGGGGATGAGTACGGTAGATTAATGTAGACTTAAATATTTATATAAAAACAATGGACCTGCCTGATGGATCATTAAATCCTATGAAAATATCTTGGAGTATTTTGCAGAACATGTTTCTATCATAGTCTCCTCATTTTATGGCTTTTGAAATTAAGAGTAGCAGTTTGCCCAGTATTGACCAACAGCTTAACAGGATAGCTGGAATAAAGCTTATGTTTCAGTTTTGCATAATTCAGAGAATTTCCATACTTCAGCAACCTTCAGAGAAGTACGTTCCTGCATAGAAAGCAGTGGTCATGTTGGAACAATTTTTACAAATACCATTCAGTTCAACAAAGGATGTAATTTAAACTTGCTTGTCAAATATTTTGCCAGTTATTTCCAAAATGTTTTGCGTCGTGCAGTAAAATATTTATTTAATTCATGAATAATGGTTTATTACAAAATGTCGTTTTATTTAAATGTCTATTCTGTTATAGTCTGTATATTCTCTTCCTTTAGGTCACTGTGGGAAAACTTTTGCCATTTTGGAAAGGTTTTTGAATCATAGCTCTCCCAGAACTCCTTGGTTAGTCATAGTGGATGATGACACACTGATAAGGTATACATGGCAATACTTCAGGCGTTACCACTGTTCATCTCAATAAGAGTTTTAGCAATATTTGTGTCTTCTTCTATATTTAAGAGATACAGCTGTTTTATTAGTTATGTAGCTTTATGTTCCTTTAAGGAAAAAACCTGTCACTTTCCTTCAGCATTGCTTGACTGATATTAAAAACAATGTAATCTTGTAACTTGATAAAAACTGTGCATATTAGTGTTACTATGTAATCATATAGTCTGAATATGATTACACATTGTGATTCTTCAGTGTAGGTATGTCTGAGCTGATGGGTTTTAGTCATTTGCTAATACACTTTCTAAGATGTATTCCTCACATAAATGTACCAGAAGAAAGGTTCCATAAGCTGGGGTCAGTTGTCAGAGCCACCCAGAACGGCGTCCAGGGACTTGCCTTTGTTATAAAATTAGATCCTATTCACATGAACACTGACGCTGCAGTATAAGTGAAATAAGGCACAGTGGTCAACCAGCAGGATCACGTCATCGTGAACATGACAACAGGTGGTTCAAGACAACACTTTATATTAAATCATGGGACACAGGAAGAATTTGGAAGAGGCTGTAACTGTAGATAAAGCAGTATTCATATAATCTAACTTTTTGTTTTTCAGTTCCTGGGGAGAAAAGATCGTTTGCAAAGATCTTACCATTGGTTGAAAAAAAGAATTTCATGTTTTCTCTGAGATGAGGCTCAGTTTTGCTGAGAAACTTTGCCTGCTTCAGAAAAATATTTTGAGCTAATTCATTTGAACAAATTCAGCAGTCATATCTCATAGTAAATAACCCATCCTAAATTTGTTTAACAGTTTGTATCTCTGATTTTTGTAGAATTTCTGAATTTCTCCTATCTTTTTGTGCTATTTACTAGAATGCCATTTGGGCTAGCAATGTCTGTTTCAAAATTAATGTCTACATGTTTTTGGTTTTTTTTAATGGATTTTCATAGTATCTTCAGACTCCGAAGATTGCTCAGCTGCTACGACCCAAATGAACCAGTATTTCTTGGAGAGCGTTATGGTTACGGCTTGGGAACAGGAGGATATAGTTATATCACTGGTGGAGGAGGGTAATTTATTTAAACTCTACTGAGCAGTTCCTGCTTTGAGTGCAAATGTTTTGAATTACAGCAGAAATCAGTTTCAGCAGAAACAATGATGTTTCCTAATATAATTAAAATGTAACGATGCTCAAAGACCCATATGTCCTAACTAGTAAAAAGTTGTGCTGCGCGTTGGGAACAGATTTGTAGAGCAAAACAGTTGGTGCTGAGGACCATGCATGTTTCAGAAGGGGTCATTTCGGCTTGACTGCCCCCATGAAGTGAGTGCCTATTATCAGTTATCTGCACCACGTGTTCTCCTGATACACATCATGCAGCCTTGTTTCATCCGATAGAATTCATTCTGCATCCTCAGAGACCATCTTACACTGTGATTCAAAGTGTAGTAAGCAGAGACAATTGGGATAGTTGCTTAAAAAAAATACGCTCATGATCTGAACTGTTGTGGACTTTGCAGGAGAACCCAAAGCAGCATACCTGGGGATACATATTGCCGCAATGAAAATATTTGTTCCTGTTCTCTGTCCAAACATGGAGAAAAATGATAGTGATTCTCCCTTCTGTTTTTGAACTTCATGTGACGATTTATGGAGAAGTGGCTGAACGAAGAGTTTGATGTTGTTGATGTCCTGGAAAATAGTTTCTCATAGAAAGAGATCATTGTGGGTTGATCTCATGCATGAGACACTTTGGTCCTTGTGATTGTGTGGAAAATTTGGTTTAAATCAACATGTGTATGAACTTTCAGGTTGGCACATATTGCAGTAAGAACAATCTTAAGACTCTGATCTGTCCATCTTGTGTGTTTAAAGCAAGTAGTATGGATGTCTGAATGTCCTTAGTGTCTTTCTCTGTGAAAAGCAGTGGCTATAATAATTTCCTAGATTCTTATCCATCCATGAATAAGTAAAAATCAGTTGACTGGCATTCTTATTGTTTTGCATAGTTGCATAAGGTCTTACTTAAGTAAGGTTTATGCTTGAGTTAAAAAAACAAACCTCCTACCGGTGCTGGTATATTTGTTGGTTACCAGTCCTGTACTTCTATATCTTTTTAGTGTTAATCTCTTAGTTTCTGTTCTGTCATCTAGATGTCACAATCTGGGGGTTATTTTCATTCTCAGGTTTGAGCAGATAGAGGTACAGATCACCAACCTTGCTCCTTCCCTGATTTTGAGAAGGTTCATTGTAAGGGAAGACTTCTATATGACTGAAGGGACACAGTCCAGATAATCAACTAGCACATATATTCCCCAAATGTGTGCAAATTGTCGCACCTGTGTAGCGACACATGCTGGTCACAAGTCCCAACTCTTCCCCCCCCCACGAAGGCTCTGGCTTATTATTCCTTTTGTATTTGATCTGAGAACTGAGATACAACTCCCTATTGCGCTCTCCATTTTTTTCCTTTTTATGGTACATGCAGTCTTCAAAGTTGCAGTGATAGTGATGGAATCTTTTACGACTTTAATCTGACAATATTCTCAGGTCAGGCTTTTCGCCTTAGCATTCAGTATTTGTGGAAGTTTTGCCGCGTACCAGTGTCAAGCGAAGGATTGTCGTATCGTGAATGAACTCATGAAGCCATGTAGCGATTTCAGAGTGTGAATCTTTTTCATATAACTTTTAGCAGGAGTGCCCTGTATTCTGATTAGACTGGGTGGATGATGTAACTTCAGAAAAGGCAGCTATGGAATACTAAACAAGAGTATATTCCCTCAGTTGTTGAATTTAAGACATCATCATGTTTCTGGTCTATTGAAGCCTTATTTTAGTGATAATGATCTAGCAGCTCCAGGCTATGGTTGATACTTAGATGAGCAAAAAAGTTAGGATGAACAGATGAGCCTTGCAGTGGCTTCAAGGAACATTTTTCATTTATGGCGAGAACTGTATAACAGTGGATGCAAGGAATGACAGTTCAGGTTTAGAGTTCTTTTCATTTAATTGCTACATGATAACTAACTGGACAATACATTTGAGTAAGATAGAGGAGAATATCCCTTTAAAGTCCTGGACAAGTTTAGGAGGAATTATCACCTGTGTTAAAAATGGTGGCTAGCTAAGTAATTGTTGGATTAACAACAATTGGCATAATTAATTTTCATTATATGCATATATATACACACATATATATACACACATTATATATTTTTTCATTATAAGCAATATTTATTAATTACAGTCATTTGGCTTCTCTAGTAGTTATTGTCTTATATGTTTCATTTGCTTTTTTTATTCAGGATGGTTTTCAGCAGAATAGCTGTTCAGAAACTACTTGCTAGTAAGTGCCGGTGTTACAGCATGGACGCGCCTGATGATATGGTCCTTGGGATGTGTTTCAGTGGCTTAGGAATCCCTATCACACATAGTCCACTTTTCCATCAGGTCAGAGAGTTATTTTTACTAGTATTTAAAATACATTTCATTCTTTTAAGTATACATGTAAAACAGGACTTATAAATATTGCAGACTCGATCAATGTGTAATAGTGGTAACCAGGACGCTGCTGCTATACCTTATTTCTCTCCAGAACAAGTTTGATCAAGCAAATAAGAATATTCTTAAAGCATGGATTACTACAATGCTTTAATAGCTTATAAGATATTTCACTTACCTTATGACTACATTTTATAAAAAATTTATTTTATAAAAAATGCAGTCAGAGGTGGGAACTCTGAAAAACAAATAGAATTAGGAGCCACATGCTCTGAATATTTGTGATAGATATGTCCTGTAAGAAAATTTAAAAAACACCACACAATACTTTTTTCTTCAGGTAATGGAGAGCTGACTGTGAAATTTTTCAGTAAATTTCTCTTTTCTACTTATGCAATTTTTCTATTGATTCAGTGTTCACTGTTCTGAAATATCTCATTAGTGAAGATATAAAATGTAAAAGTATTCCCAGAACTGTTGCTTTTGTGGTGGCTTCTGAAGAATGGTTATAAATATGATAAATTGCCCTATGCTAGCACAATGGAAAAAGAGGTCACAAAACATAATTTTCTTGTGAGTATATTCTCCAGTTTCGGAGAATTGGGTTGGAATAGATTTGAATCTTGTTTCTGTTTCTCAGAATATTTAACAATCTAACTGTAGTGTCACAGTGGAAAACATGATGCATTGAGTCCCAGAGACATTTGCTGCTTCATAAACCAAATAAACACTTTACCTTCCTCCCTTGGCATTAAAGAGAAGAAGCACTTAGGATTTTTCCCAAACAGTGCACAACTTTTTTAAAAATCAGCATTTAAATCAGTGTAGTGTTTGATGTTTCTCAGGTGTTAATCTGCTTCAAAAACTGGGAGGATCTGGGTATCTGAATATGAACTGAGATTAAGATAGTAGGCTACTTGAAAATTAGTAAATGGCCATGTAATTCAAAGCAGCTCTCAGTGGGGGGAAAAAGTTTGCTGTTTCAATTTCCAGTTTTTCTTACATTAAGATTCTCTTTCTGATTACATTTACTATTTAGAGAAATGGGAAGACTGACAATGCACTATTCAATATTTCAGTTCCTTGTCCATATACAAAAATTGTATCTGTTTACTTTCCTGTTTTGTTTATCACCGTTTACTCCTTTCAGTTTAGAAAGAAAGCAAGTAATGCATCTCATAAAATCAGCAGTTATTGAATAATTTGTGCTTGCACAGGTGTTTTTTAAAAAAAACCAAACACCTAGTTAAAGAAGAGTTTGAAAGAACAGAACTAATTTTACAGATTTGTAGGAACGGCCCTTATACAACAAAACACAACACCTCTTTGTAATCCTTAATGGTGTGCATTTGATACTGAACCACTTTGAAAGTGAAATCCTAGCAGTTTGATTTTCCACACAGAAAATTACACTTGAACTGTAATCTTTACTGTTGCTTATAACAAATTCTAATTTAACATACCTTGAACCAAAAGTAATCGTGGGGTGAAAACTACTGAAGAAAAATTGAGTGTGCTTCCTCTACAAATTCCAATATTATGCAACAAATATTTTAAATTGAAAAAAACAAAACAAAACTGAATTTTCTGTCAACCAGAAAATTATTTTTTAAAGACTTTACTGAAATATTATGATGTACAATGTTCCTTGAAGTACATGAATCCAGAAATGTACTAAGCATATATTATGAAACAGAAGCAAAGTTATCTTCATCCTTAGAGTGTCTATGATGTAACAGTGTTCGCTCACTCTTACTGATTTCCCGTGTGCTTCATGCTAAGGTAGATACGTATTCTGCAACCTTCAAAAACCAGAGGCTTTTGACATGATGGGACTCTTAGAGGGAACAGGAACCTTCCCATGTTGAGTAGCAGCCAGGATCGTGGTCCTAAAATATAAAATCTGGGCTAGAGCAAAGCATTTGGCTTTTGTAGAATAGCAAATACAAATTCTAGCACAAAAAAAGCACACAGATTACAATAATTGATTCCACAAAATGTAAGGAAGGAGAAATTTAGGGAATTTATATCTTAAGGTCAGCCACCCATAAAGCGGTATGATTCTTAGAGAGCAATGTAATAAAAATGATAGTCATTAGAGCAGATCTTATTCTTTTAGAATTATCAAAACACAAAAATTTTGTCTATAGCTCAATAAAAAGCTGATTTTTCAAACGGCAAACATCTTCAGTCTCAGATCTAAAACCTGTCTCTATCCAAATTAAATTCTTCAGGTTTTTTAAACCAAAATGCTCATTAAAATTTTTTTTCAAAAGTCTTGCGGGAGATAGGCTCCCTCTTGATTTCTCCAGTAGAATTTTTAAAAATAAGAACTCTGTGGTTTAAATATCAAAATAAAAAACCCCAGCAACAACACATATTCAGATTTCTTAATGTCAGATTCTGTTGCCTAATTTTATGACTGGAGTGTATACAGAACTGCATGAAGAATACAGCATATAGAATTCATTAATACTGCCATAAGTAGGTGAAGCATGCACAATTAAATCAGTTACTAGCTTAGGCATCAAATCAGTGATTCAGTATCCAAATCACTCGATTTTCTTCTTGTGTTTTACATCTAGAAAAAAATAAATGCGTGCCTTTCATGCATTTCTCTTTGCAAAAACTCATGGCAAAATCTAGTTATTTTACCAGGGACCACTACAGGTGGGGCCTTTTTGTATAATGATGTGCTGACATGCCATTAAACTGTCAGAGGGAATGAAACCTGCTCGGTGCATTAAGAAGTCAGCTGCATCATGTAGCTGTGTTGTCATTCTGTCTCTTTTGATATAATCTGATAAAGAATAACAATGTAGTTTTCCAGCATCACAATCTTTCCTGCATTTGGTAACCTTTCCCCACCATAAAACTTCATATATTTTGGCTGCTTATGGCCTTAGAAGGATCCTACAATCACACTGGCAGTGCTGACAACTCCGATTAAGAGGAGAAGCAAGAGAACATTACTTAAAATCTTTTTGTCATTATTGAACCAAAACTGTATATTTAAAAAGATGCAATACAACCACCTGTTTATCACTTGCTTTCATAGATGGTGACCATTTCATCCTGAGAAATGGGGTATGTTTAATATCAGTGTACTTCACAGCATGATCAGTGCAGCGCGAGTTGAAGATCTAAACTAATGTCTGTCAATTGATTGAGTAGAATGATGTAAAAACCCCTTTGTTACCATCTTGTATATTTTGTCAATGCCACATTGCTTCCTTGTGATGCAGAGGCCATTGAACGGTGATACTTTCTTGTTCTAAAATCATGCTTCATCACTGCGTACTACTGGGTTTGGTTTATTCTTCCATCTTAGGCAAGGCCAATGGACTACCCAAAAGGCTACCTTTCTCATCAAATCCCAGTATCGTTTCACAAGCATTGGAATATTGATCCGGTGAAGGTATATTTCACATGGCTGGCACCAAATGCAGAAGAGTCACTTAATGGAAAGAAAGCTGGATATAACAGAGAGGATTTATAAGCAGTAGAAGAATGTAAGTGTTGAGTAATGTACTGCAGATGAGAGACAGTTGCTACTGTGATTTTTGTGTTCTTCTCACGTCGTTCATCTGTTCATGACATAGAAGACAATGTTTTGTTCCTGTTGCATTCCTTCAGAGCAATGGAAGAAGGCACATAATTGACTTTTGGACTCTTTTGTTAAACTTGGTTTCTTTTTAAGATGTTTTGGGGCTTTGTATACCAATGAACTTGACACACATTTTAAATGTCTCATACAACTTTATCTGTGTTCTGCTTTAGACTTCAAGTCAGCACCAATTTACATTTCCTTCCTTTGTTCTCTCGAAAGCTGAAGTTGTATTTTTGGGTGCCTAATATTGAACATGTGTTGAACATCTTATTGAACGCCATCTCTCATTGACCCACAGAAGACGGTTCCCTAAACTGTTCTGGAACAGGTTCTTGATAGATCAGAGAGGAGACATGGCTTTGTTTCTGTGACCAGGAGCTAGATTGTGTGGAGGCTGCGTTCCTTTGTACTCATTTCAAATAGAAGTATTGTCGTTTCCTGGGATAGAGGGACCAAGCGTGAACCACTGTTACACCTTTTAAGTTTATTAGCATCTATGAGGAATGTCATGTTCAAAATCGAAAAAAAGGTTAAGGACAGGGATTTCTTAAGTGGCCACGGGAGGTCACTGTGGCTCCTTTAGAAACCTAAGTCACTGTGTGTCTATTTGGCAAGTATAAATGTGACGTAAGGATTTTTGCAGAACTAACACTTCAGTATTTCTGATGTGTGCATTTCAGTAGTATATGGATGCCAGCTTTAAAGTTTGTAGTATTCCTAATTTATATCATCAAGGTGAGTAATTTTATGCACACATGTAAAGAGTGATTCATATTTAAAATGTTCTTGATTATTTTCTTTGAGTAATTCAGTTTTGTAAAAATGTTTGTACAAAAACTGGCTTTAGTATGTTCTAAACTAATTTTTATATTGTAAAACTGCTCCTTTTAAGATGACAGTATATGGCACTTGTATGCTGTTACTTAACTTTGCTTGCTGTATTGTAATCAAATACAGGGTCTTAAAGCCATACTGCTGAAGTAATTTGTGTTTTGTTTTCTTTTAGTAGGTTAAAAATTGATTCCACTCCAAAGTAATGCAATACTTGCTCTAAAGTCAAAGTAGAGGAGCCATTGATTCCTGTTTCAGTAATTACTGAAGTTGTATAAACATTTGTTTGTGAATATAGCTTGTGGAATTTTAAGCATTTGAATAGCAAGCACATATCCATAATAGATTCAAATTCTGATTAAATAGGAGCAATCCATGTTATGTCTTTTTTCTTTTTTTTTCCCACTATCAGTGCCTTAAACAGTAGACATTTTACTGATACCAGGACTACGTTCTCCGGTACCATGGGTGAATTGTTAAATTATGTTTACTGTTTAGAACTGCGAGAGCTGAAAGCTGAATAAAAGCATTCTTCTTTAAACTTTTGTGCCTTCTTCCTCTTTGCAAACCAAGTACAGAATTATTTAAGCTCCCATGTCATAGTTTTATCACCTGAATAGTATTCTATGGTCAGTTGTACCAAAAAGCAGCTTAAACTTTTTTTTTTTTTTTGCATATTCTGTCCTGACGTGCTTCTCCAGATTAGGTTAATTTTCAAGTCTCTAGTTTTGTGCAAATGAAAAATGCTGTTGCAATGGACACCTCATGTGTTTGGGAATCTTATACTATCACAAAATAAATATCATTATCAAATTCTCCAGAGGTCTTGCAACATAGTCCGATCACTTCCAACTTAAAACGGGTCATATTTCACATCTCCCTGGGCCCTGTGGAGGTGGAATAAGTTAGGCGAAGACAATTAGCTTTGGGTCTGTGCTGTGTTGCACTTGTAGGCTTCTGTCTTTAAATTTAGAGATTGGGAGCCATCAACTCATTCATTGCTTCCTTACTCAGACTTTTACTTCTGGTCTGACAAATGTAATAGTAGCTGTCTTAAAGTCCACTTTTTCTCTTGCCGTTACCTCTGGGTTTTACTGCAAGGATTCTGGGCGTATTAGTAAGCATTAGACTTCTGATTCCCATCTTCATAGTTTTGAAAGCAGTGAAGCAGTAATTTACTCAAGTATTCTGCCCCCAAAACTATGACTTTTGAGACATAACTAATGATGTGGAACCCTAGCAGCAGTGTGACAACAGTGACCTTTTATTCCATGAACTAAAAAATTTAGGATTTTTTTTTTTCAGAGGATCCCAGAGAGTTTCTGAAAACAAGATGTGAAGCCTTCTATGTTAAATTTTAGAATAGTCAGCAAGGCTGTTACTATCTGAAACCTAAAGACAAAATTGAGTATTAATGAGCCTGAACAGTACTAATGTTTCTAAGGAAAGTCAAGGGTATTATAAATGGTGTAACGTTAAAGCAAAGCAAGAGAAGGGGAATTCACAACTCAGTTCTGTAACAGGCAGATTAAAACGGGACTGCAAAGTTGATTGACTGCTTGAAGTTCCCTTTTCTGGGACATTCCAGAACCGTGGTGTGAAAAAGAAAATCTGGGAATCGTTATTGACGGTTTGTTTTTAATGTTTATAACATAAAAAATTACCATGTATCCAGATATTTCTTTCATGGAATTCTCTTGATAATTTGGTTGGTTGGTTAATCTGCTTTCAGGAGCAAAGAAAAATCTTGAAATACTGGTGCCTTTAATATAGCAGGATATGTAAATGATGAGTGACAAAAGTATTTGAGTCCCACATTTGATCACAAGTGCGAATGAGGACTGTGAGTCTTTTTTTATTTCCCTACATCTGCAGATGGCCCAGGCTTGGAGAGACCCAAAAAGACCTGACCTCTGTCTGTCTCTTCCTCTGTGAGAAGGAAAATGGGCAAGAGTCTGGGGCAGCTTGCCAGCTGGGTAGCTTTCTTTTTGTGCAGGAAAACTTTGCCCTAGCACCAGCTCTAATGACTGCTGAGTGGAGGGAGGAGTCCAAGTGACTTTATTTTCAGTTCCTTAATTTCTCATGGTTTAGGACTTTGATTATCATGGCTGGAACTAGAATATGTCTCAGCCGGAGGCCCAAGACGCCATGCCGTTAGATTCCTGGAAAGTGAGATCAGCACTCGGTAAGGACAACCATAACAGGCTACTGTGAACTGCCTCCTCCAAAGCCAGTAATATCACTTCATTACCAAAAAACATGGAAAAGTAGCAAGAGGTTTGCTTTTTACAACACCGTAAAACTGCGAAGGCTTTTGTTGGTTGGACTCCATGATAATAAACATATTTGAGTTTGCTTTAATGGAATGGCTTCTACTTATTGTTGATATGAAACTAAAGGAGAAATTTGGAATAATGAGCAGAATGCTGCCTGGTGCAGCTCTGGCTCTTGGGTCCTCGGTCACAGCAGCATGGTTGCTTCACCGTCCCCGCCACCCGGGCGCACACACCTACCTTGTCGGTATAGAACAAATTCACCTCCCCTGTCGCACTGAGGATGATATCCTTAAGTAATCATTTCATTCAGCAAAAAAGAGACGCGCTATTGATTTGTAGGCAGTTATTTTTTTCTATATCAATTTGTTTCATGTTACGTGCATGTGTAAAGACCACGTATAAAGACTAGCTTTGTTAATACACAGTTCTACAGTGGTAGCCATCATGTAACTAACTACTGGATGATTTAAATTCTGTCCCGAGAAGAAAATTCCTCACGCTTTTCAAATCTCAGGCTGTCGTTTACAGGAAGAGACCTGTGGGACTAGAGGAAGCAGAGAGAGGTGAACCGCCTGTTTGCACCTAGCTGCTTTTACTGATTCCCTTGACTCGTACTCATTTATTTGTACCCGTTAGTCAGGAAGCAGCTGTGTCTCCATTGAAATCAGCAGAAGAAATCTCATGAGATTAAGTAGGACCTGCACTTGGATGGCAAGAATGAAACAGCTTTGGTGGAGTGTCTGTATACTGGTTAGTTCTGGACACCAGGGGAAAATATACAACACAATATATTTAAAGATGAAAAGGTAAGTAGACATTATGCAATTGCATAGAGAGGCCAAAAGGATTCACAGTCAAAAGGAAGGAGGAACTGGTTTGGAAAGCAGGCTATGGAGAGGAGTGATAGGAAATTACGTCAAGGGAGTATCATGAAACATTCTTTATGGAAAATCTATAGGCGTGCTGCTTTTGTAAGCTAAAAAAAATAATGCTAACTTATTCCTGTGAGAAATAAATTTTTAAAGCAATGTTTTTGTGAGTCTGAAGACTTTAAGAGCCTAGCTCTTACACAGAACAGCTCAAAAAAAGTAAAAAGTAGTAGTTTGTTAATATTTTACAGACATGATTTACAAAAAAAAAAATCTAGAGCGTAAGCAGTTTGTTAATTCTCATAATAAAAAGCCAATAAAGCTGGGAAAAATATTGTGCATCATCAACTAGTTTATGCCCACTTCTCTTGTGTGTATTTCAAACACCGTGACTTTCTAGGAACATCAGTTGCTCACTGATGCTGTGGGATAAAGCGTTAAGGTGCCTTCTCTTCGTATGACAGTAGTAATGAAGTGGGCTGGTATTTGTGCTGTATCTCAGATCTAACTCAGAAGCACTGAAATAATGGAAAGAAAAGATGCCGAAATAAGAAGCCAACACCAACCATAGCCAATGTTACAACTCAAGTTCTCAGCCATCCTTGCCATTTACTCTTGAAATTCCTTTTGAAATGTAGCAGTTGTGGACCATGGTCAAAGACGAAGGGAATGGGCCATGTGAGCCTTGGACGATGCATGGGATCAATTGGGCATTTCGTTGGATCCTAGTTGGGACAGCCTCCAGGTGAAGGCCCGATCACTGTTGGTACTGAAGCCCATCAAGGTCCTCGTAGCAGGAACTCGTGTGTTAGCCCTCGTTCTGCAGGCTGGGCAAGCACTGCACCCCATCCTCACAGGGGTGCTGCGTGATAGTGTCTGGTACCTGCTCCCCAAAAGCCTGGGAGAGCGGCAACAAATACAGCACGTATCCCTCAGGAAAGAGGGAAACGTACGACCGAAGTCGTGAGTTCTGCTGAGTTCTTTGACTGTCTTAAGGAGAGCTCTCAGTGGTCCTGCTCCAGGTAAGTCAACTGTTCCGAGGCAGCAGAAGCGATACGGAACGTAACGCTAAATGGGAAATAACAGCCCATGTCAGGTCAAGCTCAGCTGTGGCTCGGGAGGCGTTAGTAGCTCCGTGTTATTAAGGACAGTCGATCACAAGTGCCGGTGGGCGATGTTGGCCAATTCACCAGCCTTTGTTTTTTCCAGAGACTTCTTAAGGCTACTCATCTCACTAACGTTCTGTTTGCAAGCTCCCTTCACTTGTGTTGGGGATGAAGTATGGCTCCGTTCCTCAGGGATCTTTACTTGAAGTAGCCCTTCACGTGGAGCAGATCAGGAGCTCCGCTCCAGGCGCGGAGCTTTGATTCAGCCTACGCTGTGGTCCCGTGGCCTCATTCTGCCCGTTCGTCTAGCTCTGCTGGGAAGTTCTTGGTCTGTCTCTTGTCCCGACAAACCAAGTTATTCATTTGTTCTTTCTCCTTCCGTTACGGTTTGTTAAGGCGAGAATTTTCCTGTTGATGGATTGTATGTTAACCAAAATGCTTCTGATCTTACAGATGCTAGTTCTGGAATGACAGTGAAATACATTTTTTTAACCAAATAAAATGTGGATAATCATCCTGTAATTACCAGGTGATTATCTTCTGGTGAGGAACTCTGTCAAGTGCAGTTTGAATGTCTGAAAAAGATTAAAAGTCCTGTCAGAATAAGACATGATTTTGTTTTACAAGAGCTTGCTTACCTCTATCATGCCTTGCCACTTGTTCAACGAAGTGGTATAATTAACACTTCAACAAATGCTTGCTTTAGAAGCCTGTAATTGTCCTGCCAGTCTTTTAAAAACTGATAAAATATTTGCCGTCCTCCCGTATAGTCATGGGTGGTGCTTATAATGAGCGTTTTCATGACCTTTGTTAGCAATTCAGCCACTTCATTCTTAAAATATTTCTGGTGTCTTGAATGAATATCCTGGAAGGTTCGGGGGGTTACAGTGAAGAGGCTGGAGACTGTAGAAATGCAGAAAGGAAAGGAAAGAGGGATTGAAGTTAAGCTGTAAAAACGTACCGAAGCCTGTGCAGCTTTTACGGCCCGACATTAGCGCACGCGGCCGTAGGCTCATACGTTTGGATACTGATCTCCGTATTGGAGTCAGTCTTGGCAAACCTTTCTGAGAGGTTTCTATCGTACTCGTCGCTGCTAGGACGAAGGATTGTGGGTTTACCCTAACAAAGGACGCGCTCGTGCTGCCGTCCATTGCTTTGGTTCCTTGTGGGCCGATCTGCGGTTGTTCTCCAGCCTCTGCAGAGCTGGGACTCGGACTCTGGGTGGGTTAACTTCCACCTTTACGTCCACCTGTCCACAGGCACGATCCCAAAATACCTGAAATTACAGCCAGTTTTAAACACCACATGGGCTTATGGCTCCATGGGCAAACGTAATAAAAGCACTGCTCTTCTTGGAAAGCACTATTCAAGCACTGCAACTCTCCATGTGATGAAAAAGGCCAGATAGTACTGCAGAAGAGTCCAGCTGTGGGACTGAATAGATCCCAGGAAGCGGTAACGTGGCCTGGCTCGTTGCATCGTCGGTGCCTCTATCGCATGTGAAGAGATATTGAACAGAAACATTAAATGCAGCGAGATGAGTCCGATTCTTACGGCCCCTGGACTTGTTTGCTTGTCAGCACTCGTTTAAGTAGGAAATATCTTCCTTTCAGATTAAAAAGTAACATATTCCAGAACTTGCTTGGTTTTAATTCTAAAGATAATGACAAACAAAGCAAAGGGTGATAAGGATCTGTAAAAATATGTAGCAGTTTTTGTTTGGTGATGAGTAAATAGGCTGGAAGTAGCTATTTGAAAAGGCACGAGTGGGGCAGAAGTCCATCTAATGAATGATACGGGAAAGGTGAACAGGGAGTGATTTTTCACTTTCTCGTGACCTGAGTACTGAGAGGTACACAACAACCTGGTCACAGTAGTTTCCATACAGGCGAGTGTGTTCCTGTAGCACAAAACTGAGCTGCAGAACCTGGCGGCACAGACTGTGCAGAGGCTGGAAAGTGATCAGCCCTTTTGATAAGGAGACTACTGACAGACAGGTCTGATGCTGTTGACATATCAGCTCCAAAGCTGCTTCACTGCCCGTTACGGAAAGTTGCTCAGTTTCTCCGGGTTCCTAAAACCGTACACTCTGTCCTGCAAAGCCCAGGCTTCGGGGTCTTGTTGCCCTTGACGTCCCTGGCCAGATTCAATTCTATCAGGGCTTTAGCTTTCCTAACCTGATCCCTGGCTGCTCAGACAATTTCTCTGTATTCCTCCCAGGCTACCTGTCCTTGCTTCTCTGTAGGCTTTTTGTGTTTGAGTTTGTCCAGGAGCTCCTTGTTCATCCATGCAGGCCTCCTGGAATTTTTGCCTGACTTCCTTTTTGTTGGGATGCATTGGTCCTGAGCTTGAAGAAGGTGATCCTTGAATATTAACCAGCTTTCTTGGGCCCCTCTTCCCTTCAGTGCTTTATCCCATGGTACTCTACCAAGCAGATCCCTGAAGAGGCCAAAGTCTGCTTTCCTGAAATCCAAGGTAGCAAGCTTGCTGCGGGCCCTCTTTGCTGCCCTAAGAATCTGAACTCCACCATGTCATGGTCACTGCAGTCCAGGCTGCCCTTGAGCTTCACATTCCCCACCAGCCCCTCCTTGTTGGTGAGAACAAGGTCCAGCATAGCCCCTCTACCACTTGGAGAAGGAAGTTATCATCAACACATTCCAGGGACCTCCTGGATTGCTTATGCCCTGCTGTGTTGTCCCTCCAACAGATATCAGAGTGATTGTCCCCCCTGTGGACCAGGGCTTGTGACTGTGAGGCTGCTCCTATCTGTCTACAGAGGCCCTCATCCACTTGGTCTTCCTGGTTGGGTGGTCTGTAGCAGACCCCTGCTATAATGTCACCTGTCCCTCCCCTCCCTTTAATCCTGACCCATAAGCTCTTGGTCGGCTCCTCATCCATTCCATTCCATTGCAGTAAGACACAGTTATAAGGGTATGCATGAGATGACTGGAAGTAAATGGTTAAGTCTAAACTGTTTTGCAGACTCCTCCCAATTCCACAAAATATACCACCTTTTAAAAGAAAAAAAAAAAAAAAACCAAAACAAAACCCAAAAACCAGTATAACACAGTGACTGCAATTGAGAAGCACTTTTTTTTTTTTTAAAGGCAGTTCTAGGCAATAAAAATAGACTGACCTTCCAAAGCTGCAAGGCTGACCTTTACAGTGGGGTACGGTTAATGACTTGGGTGTTGAGAGGCTTGGAGCAACTGTTCCAGGTATTCTGCATATATTGCATATTCTGCAATATACAGCAACTGTAAGGGCTGCCTAGTGACAGCGGTTCAGATGACAGTATGCTTCAAAACGAGGGGGTTGGTTTTTTCGGTTTTGTTGGTTTGTTTTTTTTTTTAAACCACCTTACCTCTTGGTCGAAGACAGACCCCCCGAGTTTGTAATCTTGTCCACATACTATATATAGCACTTAAACCCTAGCTGACATCATGTTTTTTCTACAGCGCAGCCTATCAGAAAAAAGTTGGCTGCCCGGCCGCTCTGCGCCCGCGCCGCAGCGGGAGGCAGCGGGCTCCTGCCCGCGCCGGCCCGAGGCAGCAAGGCGGGAACGCTGAGGAAGGCCCCCGGAGCGGCGTTTCCATCACAGCAAGGAGCGGCTGGGCCCAACGGCGTCAGCCCGGCTACTTCAGGCAGCCTTTTAAGTCACATTTTCCTCAGCGGAATGCCCGTTAAACCGTACAGAGCTTTGGTTTCAGGTGCCTGAGCCCGCTCGGTGGGCGGTCTCTCGTACCGGTACGCATAAGCCGTGTGTAAAGGCGCTGGTGGGGGCTATGGCTGTAAAGGCAGGGGCAGAAGATCAGGTAGCACCACGTTGCGCTCCCCGAAAGCCCTGGGGTGCTCCCGGACCCGGACTCGCGGAGAGCTCCACCCGCTCGCGGCCGCTATATAGGCGGCACAGGGAAGGTGAAGAGCAGCCACAGCTTTCGGCGCTGGCACCTTCCTTGCGGGAGCAGGAGCCAGACGTTTACCTTTTCAGAAATTTTCGAAAAGGACTCTGCCGAGAACGGCAACGTTGAGACCTTCCGTCTCTGGGAATAGACGGATCCCCAATTCTCTTGTGCCTGTGAATAGGCGGCACAGGGAAGG
>JAVJGG010000027.1:3572351-3591466 GCA_035590195.1 Aviceda cuculoides | reverse complement strand
AGGCCAGTGAAGGAGGGGGAGGAGGCAACTGGTGAGTGATCTCTCCCTGTCCTTATCTCGACACACCAGCTCTCATTGTATTTTCTCTCCCCGTCCAGCTGAGGAGGAGAGTGATGGAGCGGCTTTGGTGGGAACCTGGCGTCCAGGCAGGGTCAACCCACCACAGCAGTTTTCTCAAGCACCCAGAAAATTGATCTGTTCCAACTATTGTGAGCCAGTCTGGCTCTCAGTGGCAAAATTCCCAGGGCTGGACCAAACAGATGAGAGTAAGAGGAAAAGTGGAGTTTTGAGCTGCAAAATGTCAAAGCTATTGGCTGGTGTCAGCATGATGCTTAGCTGTACTTAGTCCCATTAGGCTAACGAGGTCTTAGGCTTACATCCGCGCAGACTTCTTTGCAGAATGTGGTGCTTAGGGTTTGTGGCTGTGTTATTCTTTGCACATAGTCATTACAGCAACAGCTGCTTTTAAATAATGCATGTCTGTTTGCATGTTTTATGGGTTTCTTTCGGAGACGTGGATCTCTTTTACAGCAGTTAATAGAGGTGTGCAGATCAGAGTTCAGCTCTGTTTCCCTCTAAGAAAAATCAAGGAAAAGACTCTAAAGCTCTTTGAGACCTGCAAAGCTGGTGTTTGCTCCCTCGGGGTGAACTGGGCACAGCAAAGGAGCACTGGGCAGGGGCAGCCCCAGTGCAGAAGCTGTGCTGGCCTTCGTCCGAATCCGAGCAATACCGAACACCGTCCTCAGCCTGCCGGCATCCCCGCTTTCCTGGTATCAGCACCGTGGGCACCCGTGGGCTTTCGTCAAGGATTGGGTGGGGGAGAACTTTCTGAAAAAATCTCTTCTTGCCTAAAAGAGGATTGATTTAATGTGTTAACTTCATATTATTATAACAGTATAGCTTCACATTATAAAGGAATAAACGGATAAGACTCACTGAACTCCAACATACTTGCTCTAGGATCTTTCCATTTAATTAATGCGTTATCTGGTTCGATTCCCGGGGGCCTCCTTGGCACGTGCATGAAACAACTTGTTACTCTAAGTGAAGGAGATGCCGGTCCTGTTTCTGCCCCAAAGATGGGCGAAGCTCCAGGGGCAGCCCACCCCAGACCCGTCATCTGCCTGGTGTCTCAGGAAGGGTCCCGGTGGGGCGGGAGGTGGCCTGCAGGGCAGAGACATCGGAGTCGGGGGGGCCGACAGGAGGGTAAAAATGTGTCTTTAGCCCCTGCTGCTCTCGAGCGGCACAGAGAGTTTCAACCTTGTGCCCTGGCCACACCGAGAGAAGACACAGCCTGCCCAGAGCCCTGGGCAGCCCCCTCCCTCCCAAAGCAGATGGATCTGGGATCTAGGATCTGGGACCTCCCACAAGGGTCCTGTCCTTGTTCAGAAGACTCAAGTGTCTCCTTCAACAAGACCATGACGGCTGCGCTACTTCGACCAATACCCTCCCACAAGGGTCCTGTCCTCCTTCAGAAGACTCAAGTGTCTCCTTCAACAAGACCACGACGGCCGCGCTACTCGGACCACTGACTGAAGTAGGGTGGGAATGGAAGTCGGGGGGGCTCGTAACCCTCACGCTGAGGAAGAGCCTTCTGCTCAGCTGATGGAAGAGGCTGTGAGCACCAAGTACTCCGGCAGAGCCAGGACCAGCCCCAGGGCAGCCGCAGCCGGTGCCCCGGAGCTCCCGGTAGGTTGTTTCTCCGGGACGTACTCATGGACGTGCTGTCACAGATGTGCTCTCTGTACCAGTCCCTATTTGAGTTCATGGTGACTATATCCACCTCGCTCAAAACGTACATCAACAGACACCTCGCAGAGCTCCAGTTACGGGCGAGTGACTTCTGTTTCTATCGTGATATTAAGAATACCCTCGGAGAGGGGAGGGAGAAGACCGGGAGCTAGCCCTGGGTTGGAATGTTTGTGCGTACCGCCGGCAGGCCAGGGTACAGCAGCCAGGTCCGTGCGTGTCCGCTTTATTCTTCCCAGGGATGCTGAGAATGGAGGTTTATTTACAGCTTGTAGGTTGTTCTCTGCAGTAGGGGCTGGCACGCCTTGTACACCCCAGCAGAGAATTGTATCCCATCTTGCTGCCGTGTGATGCACTGAAAGCTTCCAGCTGTACGTTTACAGATGTTTTTCCAAGTACGGATTTTGCTCCCACGGCGAAAGGCAGGGGCAGGCACGCTCTGCTCCTTCAGGGTGTCCTCTAGGGTTGCGTGGGTAATGCAGTTTTACGGCGATTCACAACCTGGGGAGTAATAACGCAACTGAAACGCCACAACCGTAAGGCTTCTTGGCTGAAGAGGCACTGAGAAAAAACATGGATGAGAGGTCTTTTGTTTGGGAGAATGTTTTCTTGTAGGAGCAGATATTTTTCTAGCTGTAGCGGCCAGAGATGTTCTTTATTACATGAACATGCCAAGAAATTTACTATCACTCTTAGACAGCTGTCATAGTGTTCAGATTTTGGATACAACAGTGTAGCGTGAGCTTTATTTTCCTCTGTGCAAAATGGTTGGGTAACATTCTGCAGTAGTACAGCGTATGAATAATTCAGCTGCTCAGAGAGTTTTATAAATAAAAATAGAAATAATTTAACATCACTTTTTAATTTGAAGTAAGACCAGCTACGCACTTTTTAAATTCTTTGCTCTAATTCAATACATATTTTTTCCTTGTGTCTCTCTTTCTTCATAAATGACAAATACAGGATTTTTCATCCAGGAGATATTGTGTTTGCATTGACATTGATAAAACAGATTTGGTTTTAAATTTTTAATTAAATCAGCAGAGTATGTCCTTCTGTCTTCTTTATTGATGCAACTTCCTCCAGCATTCACTGTATGATATTAGAGGAAGAAAAATAATTCTGTGGTAGAAATACAGGATTATTATCAGAAGATATCAGTTCTCTTTGTGCTTTTTATAGTTTTCATTACACTTCAGATGCAGATAATATGTATTTACCAACATCACAAGGTAGTTTGAGTTCTAATTTTCTTTGCTTAGCTTTTTAGACCCTTAAATAGTGGGCAGTTTATTCTGATAAATACTGCTTCCCATCTATTTTTGCAGGGTGCCGGTCTGTTGGTACTCCTCTCTGATTTACCACGTCGTTAGACACTGGGAGATGCTAGCTGGTACTAACACTCGCGCTCACCCAGCTCTATCAAAAGTGGTTCGGATGGTTTATCGGCACCTGGAGGCCATTCCCTCCAGCGCTGAAAACACCAAAACTGATTGTGTGAGCGCGCCAGGCTGCTTCACAGCAGAACAACCGTAAATTAACGCAAACCGTCTTCAGCCTCAAAGGTTAGGAAGCTCTGGGATAAGGTGAAAAGTGTGAAAAGGCAAGCTAAATTATACCTTGCAATTACCTTACATTTTCTTTAAGTTACATTGAATAGAAAGCACTTCTTAAGTCATATGAATTGAAAGAGGAAAATAAAAGATACAGGGTCACCTGTAAGGGGAGAGGGGGGCAGTCTGGAAACATTCTAGGCACGGTCCCTACCTAAATGCTTAAGCTGACTTTGGTTTTAGTGGGATAGTTTTGGAGTATGATGGCGAAGGCGGGGTGGATGGTCAGAAGCAGGCTATAGAAAGACAAATCTGAGGAAGGAATAAAAATCAGCTTGATGAGGAGGGGCGTAATTCCAGCTCGTGGAATGATCTGGCTTCAGAAACAGTGGGTCTGGCAGCAAGAAATTCAAATAAATCTCTTGAACTGGGAGAGGTGATTGAGATAGTGAGCCGGGCAATTGAAAACACAGCTTCATATTCATGTCAGTATTTAAGTGGCTGCGGACATTATTTATTTGCAGGCTGCCAGTTTGGATTGCTCCGCTGCTCTACAGGCGAGCCAGCGCGCCCATCACGCATGTCCCTGCCTTTGCACAGGCTCAGCAAAAGGCTGGGGGGGGGCACGGGGTGTCCTGAGTGCGCGGGCTCCCCGCGGGAGTCCTGCCGTTATCCCAGAGGATGCACCAGCATGAAATGATAGGCCGTGGAGCACACGGCAAATGTGGTGTCACGGGGCGGATTGAATTTGCCACTAGAGTAAAAAGCAACGAGGAGGAAACGAGGCCAGCTGCTGAATCTGCTTACCAGATTCAGCACAGAAAAAAACACCAACAAATGCCTATTATGCGGTTAATAATGTTCCACGCTATAAGCTTTTACAATTCTATTGCAAAAACATCAAATATCAGTTTATTTGTATAATGCGCTCACTGAGGTACATCATATATTTCCTGAGCAGTTGAGGCTTATCACGCTGCAGCCTGCACGCTGTCCTCGTGCCAGCACGTAACTGATGGTAGGAAGGTTTTCCTGCTGGATCCTCAGCCCAGTCTGTAGGATGTCTCAAAGCAGGAAAAACCCTGCACATCTGCGTTGTCTTATTTGCACTCATAAATCCAGCCTGATGCCTGTCTGACTGACTCAGAGATAACTCAGAAAAATCCTGTTTCTGCATCGAATTGTGCCAGCTATTCCCCCAAATGTGAGATGCTCCTTCCTTCCTCCTCCTTGCTCTTTTTCAAATCTGGAAATTATCATCTAGGTTGCAAAGGGAATTTTCTGGTTTGCATATCCTTGCCCTAATGGTCAAAAAGGATACATGTTCAGTTTGCACTCACAAGCGTGCTTATCCCTTCTCTTTGCATTACGCGCACGCGTCCTCTGCGAGCTCTTTTTAGTAATCCATAACCCAGGCAGAAACCCTCCTCCTCTCCCCGGACCCCGTTTCAGCCCATTTGCTCCCATGAATAACTCTCTTGTTAATGGCAGAGCATTCCCATCCCCATCAACGAACAGATGGTTGGAGTTTATAACTACGTGATGAAAGCAAACTCTGTTTATGACAATGTGTAACTTTGATTCCTAACTTGGGGTGTGTCCTAATTGCATTTTCCAATTGCAGCACTGTGTTTATTTCCACACTCAATTCTAAATTGGTTCTACCATCAATGTTAAAATGTCATCTTTTCAGCTGCTCAGCTGGATTCAAGAATCCCCATTCTTGTGGTTGTCATGGACCGGTATCGTGTTTTCAATTTATGACCATGTATTATAATACAGAGACACCAACATTACCCTAATAACGCTTTGTTTAACTGACATTATTATGACATGTAGGAAAACTGGAAAAACAGTGCAATCTATTTGACCATAAGGAATTAATTCCTAGAGCAGGACGCAGACCACACAAACCACTCCTGATCTTTCTCTTTCTTCCTCCTGCTCAGTTTTTCACGAGCACCGAGCGTGCCTGCAGCCTAACTCCAGCTGTCGTGGGGCTTTTTGTGCTACTCACAGGAGTAACTATTGATTTTAGGGTCATAGAAGATTGATCACTGCTGAGACTGTGTGTGGGACTGAGGCACCAAAACCCAGTTTAAGGAGGTTTCAGGTAACCTGTGATGTGATCCTTTAGTCAGTAGTGAAAAGCAATATTTTGCTTGTATTTTCCAATTTTCCATTGTATTTCCATGGTACCAAACCATGAAGTTTGGTTTCATTCATCCCAGTCCCAGAGGAGAGTTGTGTTTAGTCTCTTATGCTGGCTGATAGACATGTCCATATAAATATACACACATACACGTTATGTATATGTGTGTATACATATATGTTACATATATTTATGTATATAAACATATATTGCTTTTTTCCACTAACTCAGAGCAATTAAAAAATGTGCTTTGTAGTTGGAAAGAGATTGAAGAAATGCCTAGAACAGTTTTCCCTTAAAACTTCATTTTTGACAAAAATAGGTTTTACTCTCTTGCCAACATACTTTTCAATGACATTTTAAAAGTAAAAAATTTCCATTTCACATTCTATTAATGCCAAAATGTCCATTTTTGACCTTGTTCTTGATTTAGTTAAGATATATTAAAATACCAGTTTTAAGTTACTGTTTTCCACACTGTCTATAACATTTTAATCCAAGCTTAATACTTACAGAATAATCCACAGGACCAAAAATAAGGAAGCAATCACTAATCATAGAATTAGAGAATCGTTTAGGTTGGAAAAGACCTTTGAGACCATCGAGTCCAACCGTAAACCTAACACTGCCAAGTCCACCACTAAACCACGTCCCTAAGCACCACATGTACATGTCTTTTAAATACCTCCAGGGGTGGTGACTCAACTACTTCCCTGGGCAGCCTGTTCCAATGCTTGACAACCCTTCTGGTGAAGAAATTTTTCTTAATACCCAATCTAAACCTCCCCTGGCCCAACTTGAGGCCATCTCCTCTCATCCTATCGCTTGTTACTTGGGACGCAAGACCAACCCCCACCTCACTACAACCTCCTTTCGAGCAGTTGTAGAGAACAATAAGGTCTCAAAATGAAGCCTTTCTTTGTTGCCGAACAGAAATGTTTGCAAAAAAGCCAAGAAATCTCTGACAAGCACCAGCAAGGACCTGTGGTGGGACTGGAGCTGCAGACCGGGCGGCTGCAGCGCGTGCCGGAGCCCCTTGGGAACGCAGGTCTGGAGCCAGGCTTCCCATCCGCGAGGCAGCCAGGGTGCCTGGGCTTCCCGAGACCTCTCCCGAGACGGGACACTGACCTGCGGGCAGACCTCAGCTAGACGATGTGGGGAGAAACCTGCACCCCAGCCAGCTGGGAGCAAAACTCTTCTGTGCATCCTAAGGGACTGTGGTCTTCCCAAGAGTTACTGGTGCAGGACTCCCAGCCTGATCCCCTGTGGTGGTTTCCCCTTCTCCCTGCAGTAAAACTCTACTGGCATAAAGCCTTCCACGGAAACCCCTTCCTGCCATACGGGGAGGTGTGATTTCTCCTTTTGGAGCACAGCGACAAGATCCTGCGGACGTCCTTCTTAAATTTGTCTTTTATGAGTGACTGGCAGATGGCGGGGTAACGATCTAGAATATTGTGACATGGCCCCAGGAGCGGAAGGTCTCAACGACAAGGCTACAGTGCACAGATCATCAGCCAGCACTGACCATTCCTGCAACTTCCAGCACTCGGAGTCACAGAAAACTCATAGGAAAACCAGGGCTGGAAGGCACCACAGCACGTCCAACCTCTTGCTGCAAGCGGGGCCAGCTGCGAGGTGAGACCAGGTTCCTCAGGGCTCGCACTCCTTCTTGCCTTACTTGTACTTCCCTTCCAACATTGCTTGTTTCCAATCTCCTTCCAGTTAACAAAATTGCTATCGTGCGTCGTCACCATCCTCAGAGTGTGTTCCTGAGGAAACAGCCCCTGGCTCTCCGGACTCTACCGGCAGCACCGGCTACATCTCCCCTCACCGAGGACACAGTGTGGGCTCCTGGTCACACGCAAACCCTCTGCAGAGACAGAAAAAAAATTCAGCGGCTTAGACTACAGCTGAGTCCCAGACCAACAGGTTTAGGGAAAGCCAGGAATATCGGTGAGCTACCATCTTGGTCTAAGATTGGCAGTAGGTGTTGGTAGAGTCAAAGGATGCGCTCAGGTTGCAGGTTTTTTGAAGGATGGGTGAGAAAAGTGAAACTCTGTACATACGTATCTTGCCTAGCCTTAACAATATAGAAGAGGGGTTTAAGCTAGTCATTAGGGCTACCTCTACTCAAGAGGGGAGGGGAGAGAAAGGGATTAGCATCTCCAGAGAGCCGATAATCCCATCATGGAAAAATCAGTGTTACAGATTTATAGACTGAATCAATGGGCTGCAAAGGGAACTTAGTCAACAAGCTGCGAGTCCCACCTAAATGGGTAGCAGGTATTCCCACCGCACGTGGTAGACTGCACGGATTGCCAGATGGTTGTTATTTCTGGAAGCAGGTGTTGCAGAAAACCATGGGAGTCTTGAGAACATAATAGGGACCACTGATTGGTGGAAAGCTTTCTAGTTAGGAAATTTGTCCATTGAAGAATTTTTAATGCATTAGAGTCTCCAAACACCTTGTCAAAATCTTACGATAACTAAATCTGAGAAACAGAGGATGTGAAGCTTACAGCTGAGGAAAACTGTGTTCTTTGCTAGAAAGACCAGGTTTAAAATTAATAGGTCCAAATAGTAATCTACTGAATTTTGGTAGGTTTTCCTGTCTCTTCTTGAGCATGCCATATAATAACATGCTTTTTGATACTGGACTGTACTATTGCAGCATGTTATTTAAGGGCCATACAGCCTGCTTCCAATTACAGCAGCCATAGCAGGTGAAAGCATAATTTTACCAGCAGTACACTCCGTTATGAGGACGTGAGACCTGGAGAGGAGGGGGAAATGAGTTTCTTCTCAGAATTTTTATTACTGAATATACTCTTTTGAAGATCTTACTTCTGGGGGTTGCCCCTGAGGAAGACTAAACACCAAGCGTTGGGACTAGCAGTGTACATAAAACTCACTAAGAACCCAATGTCCTTGTCCATAAAATGACTTACTTGAGCTACTCCAGAAATTAGGGATGTCTACACATGAGTTAGATGGGGAAAGGAATAGCTGTTTACTCATCCTAACGGTGAGACAGCTCTAATATATGAGTGATCTTGGATAGAAAGTGATAAACACAGACATTAATCAAAACTACTTAGAGTTGCGGGAAACCTCATGGAAGCAGGAATTACTGCTATTGCCACCTGTCACTTCCATTCCTTCGAATTAGGCATGTGTAGAAACAGCTGTCAAAATAAGATTTAAGTACCTATGGAAAATCTAAACTTGACAGAGGTAAATAAAATAGCTACTTCTGTTTATTATTGAAATTGCCAGCTGGGAAATCGGCCATAATCATTTGGAACGGCTACAAATTGATTTCAAATTATGGGAGTGAAGTGGGAGGTAGCTGAACCACCGCTTCAGCTGGAGGAAGAAGTGTGAATAGTGTATCTGGCTCAATCCGTTCTAGAGAGTCACCCATGCACGGACTGGCTATCACAAGGGGATCCAGTTTAGGTGTGGCTTCAGTGGAAACCACTGGGAAAGGGTGTTTTCTCATGCTCAATTACAGATGTCTCAGCCGCCTTCTCGTTTGGTGTCCATCTTCTGGTAACGGCTCTACAGTGTGTTTTCCCACTGGGATAAGTCTTGATCATGCTAAGTCTGATCTTCATTTTCATAGTGATGTCTCCAAAATGACATTTCTGCCGTCACTGTGGATTTGCACCGTTTTATACGAAAGCAGAATCAGTCCTAGTAGAGTCACTTTCTCTGCTGCACAGCATGCCTTTGGGTGCCCGTCTGTCAGTATCTGAAGTGGGCAACTTACCTCCCCTTTCCCCACCGTGATTTAGGCTTCCAGGGACTTTCTGGAGAAGCGATACCTGGTGGTAGCTGAATCTTCACAGTGGCAAGGACCAGATCCAGACCTCACAAGTCCTGCTGGTGGACAGCCTTCTTGGTGCCACAGCCCCCTGCCCAGCCTGCCTTTCCCTCCATTCCTACCCGCCCCTGTGTCCAAGTCACCATCTTCTCCCCTCGGAGTGACTTCTCCACGCTCGCTACTGCGGGTGGGCAAGGGCAGGGGGCTCGTTCAGCCATTCGGCTAGCAGCCACATCCCACCCCCCCCCGGGGAAGGGAGCTGGCTCAGCCAGCAGCATCTCCGGGGCTTCCCGGTGGACCACGCCGCTTTAGGTACATCAAGGCTTTCTGCCAAATCCCACTACGTCATTCTGGGACCGCAAAGCCAGGGCGTGCTGTGAGAAGGCGTACAACTTGCTGCCAGCATCATCACTGGTGTTCGTACGGGACACTGGTGGTGGAGGTAACCTTTGGAGACAGGCGTTCTCCTCCTCTGGCTGGGTAGGAATATAGGACTTTCTGCCCCAGTGCTTTTGCAAGGTGTGAGCGGACTGGATCCACGTGAAGACAGTTCTGTGCACTATATGGTAAATAATACAGGTTTTTTTCTGTTGCTTTATTGGGTGAATAGAATGATTTGGAGCGCATTTCCTGGGAAAACTCTTATAATTTAGAACAGGTGCTTTCTGCGGACGTTTGGAACTGATGTTCAAGTGACTCGAAATTATTTTTGTCATTAAATTTTGATATAAGTATACCTACAGAAAGTGAACAGAAAATGACTGTGAACTCAGTCAAAGAGCATTTATTTAATAAAAACATTTCCTGAAAAGATTCTGTGGTATTCATGCATTAAATATTTCTGAAGCTTGCAAGGAGCTGTAATGGAAAGAGTAACATGAAAGACATTAACAGTCCCACAAAGTGAGTATGGAAAATATAATTGAGATTTCTCAAATTCTTTGCTTGGCAAAAAGGTCATTCATATTTTCCTCCTTTTCTGAAAGCCTACCATATCATCTTATGATGTGATGCAGTTAATCATCTGACTGATAATGATTTTTATTCTGTTTGGTTACCGTTTGCTAGTCCCACTGTTTCTGTGAACAACATGGATATCTGCGGTCAGGAAAGCGGTATTCGTAGCAGTAAAGACTAAATTACCCTTGACTGATGTGGATCTCTGCTTTATCAGCTGAAGGTATTCCCCATGAGTGTGTGTGTTCAGGAATGACTGTAATTTTCATTATACTCCCATCTGTCATAAATTTGTGTCATAACAAAGTTACAAATTCTGCTTTCTCAACTATCTAGCAGTTTACTATAACTCATTTAGGACTGTCCTGCTCTAACCCCAGCCAGCAACGAAGCACCACACAGCCGCTTGCTCACTCCTGGCTCCCAGGGGGATGGGGAGGAGAATTGGGGAAAAAAAAAGTAAAACTCGTGGGTTGAGATAAGAAGGGTTTAATAACTAAACTAAACTAAAATATAATAATAGCAATAGTAATAAAATATAATAGTAATTGTAATGAAAAGGAATACAACAAAAAGAGAGGAATAAAACCCAAGAAAAGACAAGTGATGCGCAATGCCATCGTTTCATTTGCTCTTTCTCTGATGATGTTTTTGCATGTTGCTTGAAAGGAATCCAAATGGAGTATAGAAAACCCTGCTATAAGCTTCCTGATATGGGGGAGATCCTCCAAGACAGGAAAAAAGAACACCAATAAAAAATATGAAAGAGCATAGACCGCAATTTGGTAATGCTTAAATAGACACCTACGTGTGTAAAGTTCCACTTTAACCTAACCTGGGGCAGGTGCAATTTTCTATAGACAGTCGCTATTAGCACTAGCTTCAATAGAGAAGGTAGGATGAAGCAAAAGAAACATGCGCCGCATACTGAATGAAACCATGGTAGCACGCGTGACTGAAAACGTGGGAGTTTTGGTAGCAACCAGACCATCACGGAGTCACGGCTCAGAAAGACCAAATGCTCAACTCGACTAAGTATGCTTTTTTTAAAACATATAAAATGTTTCAAGTGTTTTTTAAAATAAAGCTTAGGTCTAACCTTTTATGGCATTATTGCAATGATAAAACAGGAAATTAAAAGAAGCGGTAGATCAGTCCAGTTTACCAGTCATAACGCATTTGTTTGAGGTAAGCATTTTTAGAGTCTAGTAAAAGCATGGCTCCTGTGAGGTATTTTCTGCACACAGAAGGCTGCTCCTTTAACAGACTTTGATGAAAACAGGGTTTTTCTTAGTATTAAATGTACACTTACCTTTTTGCTACTTTTTTCTTTATTTAAATATACATCTTGTGCACCATCTTATTTTTTTCTACTCTTTTTGATTCAGCTTTTCTCAGTTACTTGAGTTTTGTGATTTCTGATCATGCCAGTGGTTCTTCAGCTTTTATTTTGTAAGGCAGAAACAACCACTGCTAGGAGAAAAGACCAATGGTTTTCCACACATAGAGCCTACGAGAGACAAGGATAAAAAATAAAACCAAACCGAATCCAAAACCCAGAATATTTGCAAAAGGTGGATTAGGAGTTTAAGAACAATATACAGTACTACTACTGGCTAAGTGCTGATGATATGACTAAGAAGTTCACTGGCAGGTTCTCACAGTATATCGAGGCAGCTGCAGTAGTTAGCATTGTGCTAAAGATAGACCCTCGAACTTCGTTATAGCAGTGCTGATGTGATTTACCAAGACAGCACACACGGCTCTGGCGTTCTGTGTGGGGTCAATGCAGGCATATTATTGAACTCTGGTCGAAACCCAGTAGGAAAGCCTACCAGTGGGTACTTTCTTGGTTTTCTTATTTTTGCTTTTCAAAGACGAGCAAGAAATCTGCAGCCTGACTCTGTTGTGTCCCTTAAGTCTGCCTTCCTCTTTTTTTTTTTTTAGTTGCCTCTTGTAACTATTGCCTTCTCTGTCATTTTCTACCTTCTCACCTTTGAGAAGTAGTGGGAAAGGAAGGCTTACTTTTTTTCCCCAAGTGGCAGGCTGTTAACTCATTCCTTTTTTGCAGTTAGGCAGACTCTACGGGCTGTTTGCGGTAGGTGCTTCCGCGGGGCTCGTGCTTGGCTCCCGAGGTGTGGGTATAATCCTGGCTCATGTTCCCCGTCCCTTCTCACCACCCTTCTTACATGGGATGCTCCCTGGCTTGATTGCCCTCCATACAAATGGCAAATGCCTTGGGGAAAGCGTTTCCCCTCTGTCTGTCTTTGTAAAATGCACAGGACATTCCTGGATGCTTTTGATAAGCAATGAATATTACTGCCTGTGTATAACTTTAGGACGCAGACTGTGATCATTTACCATTCAGTACACGTATTATCTGTCTGACAGATGAGCACGATTTGAACATTAATCCATCAAACCATGAAGATATGGTCTTATTCCCATTGAAATAACGCTTACCACTGATATCAAACGGTGCAGGGTCAGGCGGTACAGACTTGAAAGCATTCTGTAGCACTGTATTTGAGCTGAACAATCTACTCAGATTTATGAAGCTCAGTAAACAAATATTCTATAAAAACAAAAAGCCTGAGGGCTCAGTCCTGCAAGGATTGGAGTGCTTTGGTTTTGATCCAACAAAGCCCAGAAGTATGTACTTAGCTTTAAGCATGTGTTTATTCCCCAGGGTATTCCTATGCACTTTAAGTTAAATACCTGTTTAAGTGCTTTACTGGATCAAGGCCAGAGTATTTTCAGCATCTTTTAGGGTTGAGTTCTTACATAGGATTTTTTCTCCAAGATCTCGAAGCATCTCACAAAACACACTAAAACCAATTCCTCAAACTAATAAGGTTAAATACTGTCATAGGACAGAAAATTATATTGTTCCCCTGGGTGGGTACAACATTCCTATCCATAACTAAGGCTCCTAGCTTTCTCAATCAGTGACAGAAAAAAAAAAAAAAATCTAGTTTTGCTCCATTTACTAAAAGATGCCCTGTTCCAGTAAACACTGAAATGAATGAGTCGTGTAAGAAAGGCAGGATTTAAAGTAAGCTACAATGATGAAACTCCCTAGCTCAAGGGGCTTTGTTGTGTGTTTTGTTTTCCCATGACTGGATGCAGAGGGATGTGATTTATTTCTTTAGATGGGAAGAATTAAAAACACTAAAAAGATACACTAAAGACCATTTATAATAGAGGCAGTAAATTGTCTTGAGAGAAATAGCAAGGAGATATATAAAAGATAAGGTCCTTGTCTGGGATACACAACGAACTAATAGCAGTAATGTGTGTTAATACTGCACATACATCTCACTCTAAATAATTATGTTACAACAACATCAAAACACCCTATCTGATTTCTTTGTGCAAGCAGCGCAAACACATACGGAGAATTAAAATGTATTTAAAGAAAGTTCTATAGCACATTTGCCCAAGAAAGGCAAAACCAAAAATAAAACCTGTAATTTCTCCCGCTTTCCTAGAAGGCATCGCTCCACCCGCCCGGACCAGTCGCTCGCCAGTCTGAAATGTTGGGTTCACCGCAGGAGGCACCACGTGAGCCTTTGGGCAAGCTTGGACACACTCCCTTCTTCCAGTTACGCCCTCTCCCAGCTGCAGAGGCTGGGACGTTGTGGAGAAGGTCTATGCTCCAGCCCCCAGAAACACCTCCAGGAGATTTCCTTGTGGGGAGCCAGTCACTCCGCCTCTTTCCTTCTATATCTTCGTCCACCCAAAATAAATTATAAAAAAAAAAAAAAAAAAAAAAGATAAAATGCCGACAAGAGATTTAGAAGGTGCAACAACATGAAGAGAATGAATGCTTGAGAAGACTGTGCAAATGAAAAAATCCTTCAACCTTCACAGTTTTGTAAAACGGAAATAATATTAACCCAAAATAACATGTATGGCAAATCTCATCCCTTCAGTTTAGCCTGAAACAGTATAATATTAGAGTTCTGCAATGGTGATCACACGTTTATTTTTCATGACGGGAGAGGTATTTTCTTTTTCCCTACATTTTGGTATCATTAAAAACAACAGTTCTGGCTCAGCCACAGCAGAAGTACCTTCACAAAGTAAAGATGTCAAATTTCAGCCTGAACAATGAATACCAGAAAAGTTGAAGGTACCTAACAGGACCTCATCAGAGGGAAAATGTTTGAGAAACCTTAATTATCAGCTCTGTAATCATCTTCAGAAAAATAAGCACCTAGGACACAGAACTTAAACTTCTAAGTTGTCAGCTGTGAATAACACCAAAGCAGTGACTTATCCTCTCACATGTGTCACAAATTTCCAGCTTGACCCAAACTCCAAGGGCTGTGCTAGGGGAATCTTGCCGTGTTCGGTTCAGCCAGCCTTTGAAATCACTGCCAGTTCTCGAGGCCACCTAGAAAAGCCTAGAAACTATGGTCTATACGAAAAAAAATCCAAAGAACTGGGATCATGTAGCCTAGAAAAGAGTGGAGTAAAGGAGTTTTTGTGCAGGCTGCAGTAAAAAAGGAGTATTGTGGCTGTTCTCCATGTTTACCAAAGCTAGAAGAAAAAATAATGAGCTTAATTTTCAGAAATGGAGGTATCAGGCAGATAAGAGAAAAACCTTCCATTTTTTTTTAAGGCTAACAGAGAAGAAAGTGCTAAAAGGTTTTAACAGGCTTTAAAAAAGACAGTAAAATCCCTAACTCTGGATGATTTTGGCTTAGCCAAATATCTCTCAGAAGAGGTGTAATCTTACTTGATTATCAGAGCATATAAAAGGTTCAATTTAGGTCCCTTTCACTATACATTTCTGTGATTTTTACGATTTGATAAAGCAATGGTAATTAAAACACTAGCTTTTTCTATGATTTGCCAGATGGATCTAGTGCTAAATCACATTCCCTTTGGCGTCCTTTTGTCAGCAATACAGAATTTAAACGAGACCTGACCTAGTTTACATATTCAGCATGGTGTGCTTTCGCCTATTTTAAACGGGAATCTGTTTCTAATAACTTGCTATTAAATTCTGCCGACTGCTCCGTTTAAATAAGGATAACATTTTTATTAGTATTTTTAACACCTCTGACCTTAATTTGCAAAGCAGGAACGCTTTCACGCTACCTCTGGCATTAGTAAAACGAGGTCCTGGTTGACCCTAAAGGCTGTGAGTACGCGTTAGTGTCTCACAGTGATTGCTGATGTTCCTGTCCTCTCTCTCATTCTCCCTCCCATCCCCAGCCGCTCGTCTCCGCCATGAGACATTTATGCCTCCTCAGCTGCCAGGTGCTTCGTTACTGTATCTCGTTTGCTAAGACTTGATCATTTTTAATATTGCGGTTAGACAGTAGCTACAGGAAGAGAATTCGCGCTGTCGGGAAGGCGCAGGCAGAGCTAGCTTTGGTGGGGGAAGGAGTTATTCACACTGGAAGTGCAGCCCACGGAGCAGTAACGTTCAGCCATTGCTTTAGACGCCAGCAAAACAGTGTGCTGGCTAACAGCGGCAATTTATTCTCTTGCATTTATTTTTTTTTTTTCCCCAGGTTCGCTTTTCTCAAGTGCCAGCTCATTTTGAATCTAGCATTTAGTTCAGTTTATCGATTGCCAGTGAAACCATTCATTGCAATAAATTATGCATTAAGGTTTAAATTCACGTTTCACTGGATGGGGATTTATACACAGAGTGCAAACACACAGCGCAGTGAGCGATATGCAAAATGACAACTGATTTAGCTAGCTGTGTGCTGGCCTTCTCTTCTGCATTCAAACTTATGTACATTTCAGAAAACAATTTTATTACTTGTCACATATTTTATCAGCATGTCATATTCCTCCAACACAACACCACTTTGGATGTAAGATGACTTTATGCTGGGAAATGAGTCAATTTTTCTTTCAGGTTTCTTGAAATGTAGAGATCATGTTACAGACACTGCAGACAGCGTGACAAAATGCCTAGTCTGACATTATAGCTACAAACTGTGCCACATTTTGATGTCCCTGATAAATCACAGAGTACTCTTCTTTTTTTCTCTCTCTTTTATGAGAATACTCGTTAAACAATGCAGCTTTGGGATTTGAAGGTGAACTGTAATGAACTGAACTGAGAGTCATCCTAAGTATACGAGCAAACTGAGGAAAAAGAGAACAAGGGATAGCAGCTTAGAATATATTTTTATGGGAAAGGTACGAAAACTTCCTGACCACACACAATCACACTGGCTCTGACAATGCCACAGTCTCAAATATTAACTTGTTTATTGTCTTTAAGCATCTCCTGTTTACTCTAAGCCATTTAGGTTCCTCTAACATGCTTTTCATCATTTCTTCTAACAGGTTTCAAAATCTTCTTTTCCAGTAATCTTTACTATATGTTAGGGGAGAAAGGTTAAATAAAACTTCTTAATTAAGCTTGCATTTACATCCATTCATGTTTCCCGGTCTCTTAAGTTTGGCTATGGAGTCATCCATATCTCTGTAATAACTAAAGAACCCAAACCATACCTATTGCTTTTTCTAGCGTAATAGACACATTCAAGTAACAGAAATTTCCAGTGGCTCCCACACAAGCCTCAGCTGGATGTAGACAGTGTGCAGGGTATTATAAGATCTGACACACAGACAAGCTGACAGGAAACATATACTGATTGCTGGAAGATGGTGAGCATCTACTAATTCCAGCAGAATTTTTAAGGTAGATGGTTCCCAATCCTGCATGGGAAACTGGTTTTGGTCCTGGACTTCTTTCACAAGGTAGTGTATTCTCCTTCTAGAAGCTCGGTATGTTTTCAGCATTTATGTATGTGTTTCGGTGTGTTATTAAAGTTCTGTATCCTCTTTTCTATAGGCCAGCTAGCTCTCAAACGGCGTGGCTCTGAACATCTTCATCTACCAAAATTGCAGGAGACCAGAAGCAAGTACAGCTGACAGCTGTACCACTACAGGCCGAGGCAAATAAGTGTCTGAACATGAAAAAACAATGGCCTAGCAATTACTCTTTTTTAAACAAAGCATGCTTTTTTAATCTGATAGCAGAAAGCCTATTTACATCCAAGGAGCAAGGGTGGGGCTAGATCTAAAATAGAGAACTTGACTAGGAAAGCAGAGAGCTCATTCACCTCCAGATTTTGCTGTCATAAATAAACATGCTTCAGGGTTTCCCTTTTATTGCAAGTATTGTTTGCCACAGGTAATTCTTCTTTTCTATTATAATTTTTATCACCCTTTTCACTATAAAAAATACTAACTACAGAGTCTCTGTTGAAAAAGTTTGCATGCATATGTTGTCCTACTGCACCATGAGAAAGCACACATAAAAATGCCACATGTCATTGTACTGGCTATTACTTTTCAGTAATTTCTGAAGGAGGAAAATATTAGTGCTGCATCACTTTGGCAGCCTTCCTTTACTTATTCAGGTTGTTTGTTTGAAGCTTTTGAGATCATCTTTTCACAAATTTAATACATGCTGGGATGTGCAACCAGGGATTTCTTTGTAGAAGGTGACTGATTTTAGTTATAAAATGGAAATGCGTAGCCTTGCTAACTTTAATGAGTATGATGTGGCATTCTCAAGCCAACAAGGACACCACTCTAAATGGAAGGATGATTTCTTTCTCCCACGGTAGGAGACGATCAGGTTTGAGACCATCTAAGGAACCTGAAGGTACACAGGTCCATGGGACCTGATGAGATGCATCCACGGGTCCTGAGGGAACTGGTGGATGAAGTGGCTAAGCCGCTATCCATCATATCTGAGAGGCTGTGGCAGTCTGAGGAAGTTCCCACTGACTGGAACAGGGGAAACATAACCCCCATTTGTAAAAAGGGAAAAAAGGAAGACCTGGGGAACAGCAGGCCAGTCAGTCTTACTTCTGTGCCCAGCAAGATCATGGAGCAGATCCTCCTGGAAACCATACGAAGGCACATGGAAAATAAGGATGTGATTGGTGACAACCAACATGGCTTCACTAAGGGCAAATTGTGCCTGACTAATTTGGTGGCCTTCTACTACAGGGTTACAGCATTGGTGGATAAGGGAAGAGCAACTGACATCATCTACCTGGATTTGTGCAAAGCATTTGACACTGTCCCACATGACATCCTTGTCTCTAAATTGGAGAGACATGGATTTGATGGACGGACTACTTGGTGGATAAGGAATTGGCTGCATGGTTGCACTCAAGGAGTTGCGGTCAATGACTTGATGTCTGAGTGGAGACCAGTGACGAGTGGCATTCCTCAGGGGCTGGTATTGGGACCGGTGCTGTTAGACATCTTTGTCGGCAACATGGACAGTGCGATTGAGTGCACCCTCGGCAAGTTTGCTGAAAACACCAAGCTGTGTGATGCAGTTGACACGCCAGAGGGAAGAGATGCCAACCAGAGGGACCTTAATGGGTTTGGGAGGTGGGCCTGTGTGAACCTCATGAAGTTCAACGAGGCCAAGTGCGAGGTCCTGCACATGGGTCAGGGCAATCCCAAGCACAAATACAGGCTGGGCAGAGAATGGATCGAGAGCAGTCCTGAGGAGAAGGGCTTTGGGATGTTGGTTGGCGAGAAGCTCAATATGACCCAGCAATGTGCGTTTGCAGCCTAGAAAGCCAACCGTATCCTGGGCTGCATCAAAAGAAGCCTGGCCAGCTGGTTGAGGGAGGGGATTCTGGCTCTCTTCTCCACTCTGGTGAGATCCCAGCTGGAGTACTGCATCCAGCTCTGGGGCCCCCACCATAAGAAGGACATGGGCTTGTTGGAGCAAGTCCAGAGGAGGGACACGAAGATGATCAGAGGGCTCCAGCACCTCTCCTATGAGGACAGGCTGAGAGAGTTGGGGTTGTTCATCCTGGAGAAGAGAAGCCTCCAGGGAGACCTTACAGCAGCCTCCCAGTAACTA
>JAVJGG010000027.1:3554745-3565430 GCA_035590195.1 Aviceda cuculoides | reverse complement strand
GCAGAGATTCCCCTGCAGCCCGTGGTGATGAAGACCATGGTGAGGCAGGCTGTCCCCCTGCAGCCCAGGGAGGTCCAGATGACATTGTCATCTCCTGTCAAGCCGTAAAGGAGAACAGGGAGCTTGCAATGCTGCATGGCTTAGCAAGTCACATTAAAGATTATGAGAAGGTTTAGTTTTTAACACAGTCTGAAACAGAGGTGAATCACTGGTTATTTTAATGGATGAATGAATGGATGGATAGTTGATTATCCCTAAGAAGCACCTCAGAAACAAGAGATGGTCCAAAGCAATAAGGTGTGCAGATGATACTCATAAATAAAATAGCAGAGCAAAGGGAGCATTTATAAATCAGCTGACACATACCCTACAGAATTATGAAAGCACCAGAATGGCAAAACAAGAAAATGCTGACCTTCTCTGTGTGGCAGGAAACCAAGGAGTCTTACAAACACGCCATCTCCATGCAGTTGCCTTTCACAGCAAGATGTTTCCCTGCACGCAGTTAGTGCTTTATCACGCTAAGAACACAACATGACAAATGCTTTCCTTCAGCGAGACGTAGGAACACTTGGGAGCATTGACCAATCCCTCTACGTATCTGCTGCACTGAAAAGCTCGGTGGATTTGGCCACACGTCTCTCACCCGGCGGTTGTCCCCATGCCCAGCTCGCCCCGCTCCTGGCTGTGATCGCTGGCCGTGGATACCACTCTCGCTTGCCATCGCAGTAGCCGAATAAGCTGACCCCTGTTAGCTAGAACGGGCTAGCCCGGACCGTGCCGGCTGGGGGGTCTCCCGCAGCCAGTGAAAGGGTCTTCAGCCCCTCACAGATGAAGCCGCTGCCATTTCCACTGCCTTTGCAGACAGCATCCGTAGCCAACCGCGCTTCTGCCAGGCAGCAGCTTTGGCGTGTTTACCGGTGGGGGCGAGGAAAGGGCTGACAACAGCCGCGTGAATCATTCACCACAAAAAGGACGAGCGCTGCTTTTATTCCTCCTTTCAGGCGAGGTGACAGCTCTAATTCCTCAAGCTCTATTTTTCCGCCGTTCTGGTGAATTTTTATGCATATGGCTGTCACAAACATTACTGCAAAGATCTATATTTGATATTGAAAATTCAGGTCAGGAGTATCACAAAGGCTGTGTGGGCCTGTCTCTCGTTCTTGACAGGGATGGCATTTTATGCATTTTCAGGCATACAGGTGCCTTAACGCCAGATAACTCATCTTTTTAACAAGCCGATGTTCAAATTTATTTTGATCAGATTAATTAACCAGAAGTTTAAAAGGAGCTTGCCCTGGATTTGTGTTTCACCGACAGCGACAAGCTGCCTTCTCCGGCTGAGTGCCCTGCCGCCCACCGAGGAGGCTGCTGCCAGACCCGCTGACACCTGGGAGCCCATCCTGAGGAGACGCTTCGTCCTGAGGGAACTGGAGGAGGGAAAGCTCAGGCACCCAGCAGCAGCCAAAGGGCTCTGCCCGTCCATGTCCCGCAGCCCCAGCAGGCCCGAAAGCCTCGGCCCAGACGGGGAGCTCTTGGCAGCTGTGAGGCACCATTTTGGGGGAGCCTAGCAGAAAGCCTCTCCTTCTGAAGGTTCAGTGGGGAGGCAGATGGAGGCCTGAATGTTTTCTTGGGTTAAATGCTGTTTTTAAACAGTGACCTTTTCTTTCCCCCCTCCCCACATTTGCTTCAGCCACAGAGGCAGACGGCGGAGCCTGAGGGAGCCTGGGCCAGCCCACACGGGGCAGCAGGCCTCCATGCCCTCCCAGCCCTCTGCGTCCCAGCCACAGAGCGTACCCTTTCTATTAACGACCTTCTCAGGCTGATGTTTCCTTCCAGTTTCTTACGCAAGTTACACCTCACCCCCATGTGCTATTTTTTCAGTCAACTGTAAGAAGGAGGCTGAGCTGTGGGTCAAATTAACGGTCTACTGGCGAGTAGTTCTGTCCCATTTGCTATGCCATTATAAGCAGTGGTCTTGTATAGTCATGTATATGAATTCTAGAGAATTCCCTTTGTACTGAGTGCATGCCACTCTGCACATCACCTAGCAGGTTTAAGTGTGCAGTGTGAAGATTTGGAGCTTATTATCGCTTATTATCACTAATGGAGGCCTCTGCCAGCACAGAAGCTTGTACAGCTGCTGCAGTTGCACACTGAAGTGAAGGGAGGAATAAGCACCTGAAGAAGACAGGAGGAACACTTCTCGTGCATTATTTGTGAAACAGCGGTACACTAAAATGCAACTTCAAACACCAATGCTGACATTTGGAATTGCAGGAATTGCACATAGGCATTGTAGTCAAAGGGTCAGTTGCAGGTAGGAATTCTAGTTAAGGGGTCAAACAGCAGTTCAGCCTGGAATGACTCAGGCTGTGAAGCAATGCCATATTTGTATTAAGATAAAAGGCAGCACATAAACCAGCAAGAATTTCAACAGAGACTTCAGTGTTCTCTAACACCTGTCGTCAGTTACAAAGGGCTACATCACAGAAATCCCGATGCCATTGTGTCTCTTACAGCTTTCTTGGGTATACCAAAAGTGAATATGCACCTTGAACGTGCAACAAACTCACTTTTATATACTGTTAATTTCATTTTTAACTGAAGGCAAAACCAGTTTGCGTTTTTTTTCTTATTTCCATGAATTGAGGTTTCAAAACCCTTTGACAGGACAATCAATGAAGTTAGCCACTTCGGCATTCAGGGGAGTCAGGGGGTTCATTTGTTCCCTTGCCTGATGTTAAAAAGGCCTTACCTAGAATTTTGTATTGGCTTTCATGGAAACAGTGACTTGGTAATCTGGTCTTCTGTGGCTGGTGAGCAGCTATTTAAGTGTATTCTTGACATCTCAGAAAAACAGGGCTCCCCACATGAAACTCCTGAAAACCACGAATGAGAACTAAATTTTTTTCCTCTGAAATCACTCATATATGTGTCATTTTCAGCACTGTTTTATTCTACTTTCCCATTTACTTAAAGCTGTGCTATATTTGGGGTTTCAAACAACTTACACTAGATAAATACAACTACAACTGAATGGAGCAAACAAACATAGTTTTAAGGGGACATTGCTCAGGCTATAGAGAAGCATGAAAACAAGTCACTCTCACTGCACATGTAAAGAGCCATTAAAACAGTAAACCACCACACGGCAGACAACAGAATGTCATAACATGCCTTAGGCCAGTCTTGTACTATCTGAGCAAGAAAAGTACCTGATGTCAGCACTCTGGAATGTGTCTTTTGCAAGGAGTGCTGAGCTGATAGTGCACTCATTAACTCAGAAAACTCCATAGCGTGAATGTTGACAGGTGGGATTTTAACTACAGGTAAAACATGTTTTCTTCTGAAACGATACAGTTCGCTGGGAAAATAATCATAAGGGATTGCCTGCAAGTCTGCTAGCATATTGAAAGTGTTTGAGGGAGTTTGTAGCTGATACAAATTTGGGGAAAAAATTCATCAGTTGCAAATCAACATTTTTTATGCTTTCTCTTTAAAACCTCTAACCAGTTCTAGTCACATCAGAGCACAACAAACAATGTTATGTGAGAAAACACACTGAGAAAACAGAGTTAAATGAGAAAAAAAAAGAGAGAAAAATCAACTGGCTCTGGTAACCTAGAAACCCTGCACAAGACAATGTCCTGTCCACACCGGTATTCCTCCCCTGGCTATAGGCTCTACAGAGCTGTCTGCATCACGGATGCTTTTCTTGTCTGGGATTCCCTACATCTTGGCAGTAGAGAATGAAAGAAACATCTGTTTTCTATTTTTAAAAGATTGGAACAGGAATAGAAACGATTTCTCCCTGTGACAGTTCCGCCACTTTCCCAATGCCAGTTTTAATTAGCCAACAAACAGAATATCATTAGAAACACGTAGCTGTTCCTCACAGCCTGATGAGAAACAGCAGTGGCCCCAATCCAGCAACATTCAAACATCACTAGATGGATGCCCCAATGTTAGGGGACTGGCTTAAAGTTGTACATGTCCATCTTCTTTTTTTTTAAATCACACCTTGGAGGTTCATTTCCTCAAAAGGAATCTAATATTTGCTTCAGGGATTCCATATGAAATGCCTAACATCCGCAGCAGACATCGTCCCTTCCATTTTACCAAGGGTCTTCTTCAACATCTCCTCTTACCCTCCCGAGCGTTCTCTGACACTTTTACTTCGAGGGGCACGTCACAGTTCATTGTCTGCGAGCAGTTCACTGCCTGGCGCTCATCAAACAACTCCCACCTGAGCAACACGTGGCCTTTACGCCAGCCCCCTCCCCAGACCTTGCTTTTGCTCATCCTCTTTTGCAGATGAGGTCAGTTCTGCCACGCTCCGTGCCTGGGAACACTGGCAAAACCACTGTCTTTCTTGACGCTCTAAGTGACAGATGCTCTTTTTTTCTGGATTCCGGTTCTTCACCTCCAACTATAGCTCATTTTTTACATCCACCTTCTCCAATTCAGGACATTGCATCTCTTCACCTGTCTTACTCTGTCCTCTGTGCTAGAAGTAGACAGGACTGAGGTCCTAGCTGCTGAGCCGCCCAGCAGCCCTCTCTGCCATCTAGATGGTCCATCAAGAGGGGAAAGGCTTCCTCGGCATTTCCTCTATGGGCTGACTTCAGCCCACAGCTTTTCCCCATATCCAGGGTTTAGTTTAAGAACTAGACTTC
The DNA here is from genome assembly GCA_035590195.1 of Aviceda cuculoides. Taxonomy (NCBI): domain Eukaryota; kingdom Metazoa; phylum Chordata; class Aves; order Accipitriformes; family Accipitridae; genus Aviceda; species Aviceda cuculoides. The sequence continues at coordinate 3,560,751 of JAVJGG010000027.1, read as the reverse complement.
AAAAGTCATGTCTCTGTGTTCCTGGACATAGGCCTATGTTGCTGTTTTGCATCCCTCTCTGAACACCAGCTCTTAGGATGCAAAGGTAGAGGTCTTTTCAGTCCTCAAGAGCTTTTTTCCCTTGTTCCCTGCCTACATGTGGCTTTGGAAAGGGAAAAGGGAGATTACATGGAATCAAGAGAAATGTTGGTAGTCATGAGAATCTGGCCACACAAAAAAATCACTTAAAAGATCCAAGGTCTCTATAGAAGTCTGCTGTACACAGACCACTTATTTCGCCTGTGCAGAGACCAGCATTTAGCCTGAATGTATTATCTACCTAGTACTATGCAGTGCTTAAAAATGCAACTAAGTAAGTACACGGCTCAAATCAGTTATGCTCAGGATCCTCTGCACCGAGCTGCAAGCCTGACCCCTACATCACGACAGTAAAATCAAACATGACCTTCTGGTGATGGGTAGTCGCCATTTTCATCACTGATGCGATGACAGGTATGCAGAGGCATAAAAGTCTCCTAGTGATTTCATCAGTCTCACCTGTGCCACGGGCAAGGCATTATCTGTTCCTGCTGCAGAGCCCTGAAGAAGGTCCCCGCGTCTGATCGGCAGCACGTCGCTCCCAAAGAAGAGCGAGAAGCGGGCGGCTCTGCTCCTTCGCAGCAGACTGCATCTCGGTCCTCCGAGCAGACAGCTCGCTGGGTACACGCTGGGAATGGGACAAGGACACTTGCCAATGTTATTTCACTTTTTCATGTGATCCCCACATAATTCTGCATGACTGCTATTCTCAGTCGTACTTTTTGTTTGCATGGGCTGAATCTAAGTGCCACCCATCCCTCCTCTTGGGCTAGGAACCCTCCAAGTGCCTGGGTGGACGGTATGTAGAAAACAGAAACAGAGACAAACAATGCCAAGCAAGACATACGTGTAATTTTACTGTGGTGGCCAAGAGCCTTTAGACCTTTCCACCAACTTCGACTTCAATCACCTTCCGCACTGCAACGCTGGCAAATTTGCACATTTGCATCTGCTGTTTCAGAAAGTGCAGAAAATCTACAGTGCTACACAGCACTAAGAAATATAGGTGTAAGTATGCCACGTCCCTCTCCCACCTTCATTTGCCTCCCATATCCAATATGAACAGCACCAGTGGCTGGGATGGTAAATGTATCCCAGATATTACTGATTACTGAAGTCAAATATTTTCTGGTGTGAGTATTCCTCCTCATTTTAATTTTTCATTGCCTTGCACAGATGTGAACAGCAGTTTGGCCAATGCATGACAGGCCTTTTTTGTATCTTATGGAGTGGACCACCCACGCACACTGCGTTTTGTAGTCCCTATTTCTGGAGATTTTTGCATTCCTCCTGTTAGCCCATGTATTCTGAACTATTCTAGACAAAAGTTATCAGTAATTCCTGGTGAGATTTTATACAAGTGCAGTGTGGTCTTTTTGCATTTGTTTTCCCTGTTTAAATCAAAATATACCATAGAACACAGTGACAGTAGTCACACATAATAGTTAAATGCACTGAAAACTTACACCAAATGCTGTATTAATGTTAGAGCAATGCGTCTGTCCTGCATAATTTTAAATGCAGATAGTGGTGTAGCTAAAGATTTTCTGCATGTCTGTAGTATCCTCTTTCGGGGGAAAAAAAGTTTTCACTACATGAGAGACACATATAAGCCTACCAGAACATGAGGCAGAAAAATATTAACTTTCCAGAATAATAACTAGAGCAAAGGGGTAATGATTTTTCTTTGAGAAACTGCCTTTTCAGAAGTCACTCTTGGAGTCCGCTAAGCAACTGAGTTCAGCGGGCCAACGCTACGCAGTGTTTGAATAAATGTTTAAGTATTTGGATGTTCGTACTTAGATGGCATTGTAACCAAAAAATCAAGCTGACACCTTTGTAATCCCAGTTACAATATAATAACAGCAAACTGTTGAGATTTTCATCTCCCTTACAAAGGTAACTTACTATTTTTAGAAAAGAAACCTCTCCTATAACCCCAAATTACCTGGTTAGAAATCACTCATGAATCTAGTGAAATTAAAATCCCTTGCACTCTTTCTCAGATGAAAGCAGCAGTAATCCAGAAGCCAGACAAAACTGTTATCATGGTTTAAATAATTACCAGCAACCTGATGGCTGACAATGGATTTCTCCTCTAGAGCCGGGAAGCAGCAGGCTGTGAGCGTGCAACTGGAGATTCCTTTAGGAGAACAGCTACTAAGGTGTCCAAAGCAAAGTACTGCTCGATGGCCACAGACATGCTATTGCCCTTCTCTTAATCCTACTGACTTCAGACTGTCAGCAATGCTAGTTCTGCTCCATTTTGCTCCTCTGATAGAATTCCAAGGTAAGACTGCTTCATTCTTAATTTTTTATAAGCCTGATTGCTTTGGGGACATGGTAAGGAATTTTCATTTACATGATTTTGAAAAACAAATTTTTAGGGGGAAAAAAAATGTTTACGGCACATGAGGAAATTTGATTTCATAAAATGACGGAATTGTCCAACCAGGTTGCTCTAAATTTGGATGACATGAAATTCATTGAATGTATGACTAAAGGATAAACTGATGCTTTTTGAAAAAGTACTTGACATAATAAAACACTGTTGTAAACAGCAAGCTTCACACCACTATCGAAACACATTTCATAGGGGAAAAAAAAAGCATTTAAATCAGCAACTGAGTTTTCATAAATATTTCTCTATTGCAACAAAATTTGTGGTAATTTGGCCAAGAAAATCCTTTCGGTATCAGCACATTTAAATTAGAATTATACCTTTGATAGAGCACTTTGGGTCTCAGAAATGATTGCCTGAAAGATTGCTTCTATGAGAAAAGTTCTGTCCCATAGAAACACTGTATATAACAACATACAAGTAGAAGCTACAGAATGTAATTTATACAGATTTTCCAAAATTAAGACTTTGCAGTTCTCGCATAATATTTTTTTTAATAATGAATAGTTTTCTTACGCTTAGTAATTCCTGACGCATTACAGAAAAGTGAATAAATAGTTGTCACTGTAATTAGCTTATGAATGGTAATTTCTCAGCTTGTGAAAAGTTCTTTAATGAAATAGCATTTTTTTTCTAATAATGCGTAAAGAGCAGGTTATAGTGTAATCAAAATAAGAAACTGAAACAGAAAATGTATTATTGCAAAGAAAAGAAATTTTTTAAATCGCCGGTCTGTTACAGACAGAAAATAAGTATTAGATAATATATTATTTATTGTGTAGACAACCTGTTACAAAGGAGTGGAATGTGCAGGATTTTAATGTACAGGATTTTCTAAATACTCTATTTAAAAATAGCTATTTTTAAATCACTATGTTTTGGTATTGCTGAAGGAAATGTTACTCGGGTAAATTTTTTATTTTAACATAAACTTTATTTTATTATATTTCCAACATTTGGTTTAAGACAACGTGGTTAATAAAAACCATACAATGACTCAGCTTTTCATTACACAGATTAATATATTGCTTTCATTGTCACAAATTTGAGTAGCAGAAACAAATGTTGGAAATAGTTTATTACCAGAGCAACCTTTACCACGCTTCCCATTTCCATGAAATATATCTTTATTTATTTTGAACTGCTAGAAAAAATATAAATATTTCCCTTACCATTCTTTCAAGTTGCTTTTCCCATATACTTCCCATCAATAGCAGACAATAAGGCTTGAACCAATTTTGCCATAAATTATCTTGGTTTAACAGCAAACTCTTTGTTGCCTTTAGCCAAAGCAGACCAGTTCAGACCACTCCAGAGAGGGACTGAACCCAAGATGACTGGGCGCTCCACGGCAGCGCAGCCTCCGTCCTAAACAGGTTCCAACCCAAAAGCCTTGGACAACCACGGGTACGAGCAAACATTGTGGGGAAGCAGACGTGTTATCGGAGAGATTTTTCCTGCATAGACAAGTCCTCACAGCCCTCACGTAACTGCGTTCCGAGCGGTACGGAATTACGAAGAGAATGACTGATCAGCTCTCGTCTTGCCCTCTCCTCTTAAATGTGTCTACAAAAAAATGCACGTGTGCAGTATAGCAATTCGGGAATGTCGTAGGACACAGTTGTGTCTGGGAAACCCACATGTTTCTGGGGAAAACATCTGTAGTGTAAAATGGTATTGATCCCAGGCTGTTTAGGCTTCACTAGGGGTGTACTCTACAATTCCGAGAGCAGATGTGTGAGTCCACCCCAAAAGAGTAGGAAACGCCCCTTGATTGTAAATACTGTGGATACCTGAGTGGCTGGTTAACCTTCAAAAAGTGCCCTTGGGATTTAGTGTGACTAAACCGGTACTTGTATAAAAAGATGGAATTTCAGTGCCCTCTAACGGCTGGCGAGAAAGAGCTCCCTTTTTTTGCAATTCTTCCCCCAAAAGCTCTCTCCGACAGGCCACTGTGACACAAAGTCTTGCAGGCAGAAAGAAACCTCACAATTATCCTCCCATGCCAAGACCTGGAAAGTAATTACGCAGCGCCCTGGGCACGCTGGAGAAACAAAACTGGCATGCTGCTGAGTGGAAAGAAGGTTGTGCGAAGCAGAGCTGTAACTTTGTGATTGGTGCCAGTTCGCCAAACCGCACCTAAAACATTAGTGACGGAAATTTCAACGCCTGAATAAGTCTTATCAGTCTGAATTGATAAGGCCAGGAGGATCTTCTGATGTAGCTGAGAGAACAAGTATCTTTAAGAGCAGCTCCAGACTTCTTAAATCACAGCCTAGACATTCTATGCGTGACAAATTTAAGGATAAAATATTTAAATCCAGACTTTTAAGCCTGTTCTTTTTATGATGAACTGCTGTTCACAGCAGCTGTAGGACCTCTTCAGTGAGTAACTGCTTCTCACTGTCAGGAAGGGATTTACAGTCCAGACCTCAATAATGCCAATGCAGGCTAGTGATCAGTTGAGTTGTTAATTCTGACAATAAAAAACCCCAGCTATTATAAATGTGACATTCAATCATGTTTAAGTGTCATACAACTACTGAGCATAAATTATAGTGTGACTCACTTTTCAACCAGGGAAAAGATTGACCTGGTAAAGCATCCGTTCATTTCAAAAAGAGGGTTCAGGGATGTTGTTTTCCTATGGAGTGTTGTGGATGAAGAGTCTGTCACCGTAGTGAATGCAGGAACACTAAAGCAAGCACATTTTAGATTAATGGGAAAAACTGATGACTAGTGCCATTTTTTTTACATTTTATAAATTTCACAAACAGATGGTATCTAATTTGCATTGTTGCTTTAATCCTGCTCACCCTTCAGGCCATTACATGGATGTTTCATCTGGACAATCTACAGCATTTTCAAAATTTTATGACAACAGTTCTTGCAGTTTATCAAAAACCTCTTCAACCTGCAGTTTGAATCTATCAGGTTGGGTTTTTTACAGGGAAAATTTGATATAAAAACGAGCCTTTCTTTTCCCAGCTAAAAAAAAAAAAACAAAACCAAACCATACTGGTGGAAAAGAATGGTTATGAAAACTTAGATTTGTGCACAATTAAATAATTTTGTGTATGTTTCAGTGTGTGTCTTCATTGAAACAGGATCCAGAAATTTAAAGATTTGTCTTTCCACTCTCCAAGAATGTTTACTAATTCGCAGTGCTTATGATTCATTTGACTGACTTGGTTGTTTTCTTTCTTTTCATCTCTTCCTTCTTAAGCAATGTGTGAACTTAACAAGTGCCCCCACCGAGCATCCAGTCAATAATATTTCAATGATTTTGAAGTAAAGCAAACTGGCCTGTGTGCTCCCACAGTGATATGGTGTCCTGGTTTCAGCTGGGGTAGAGTTAATTTTCTTTCTAGTAGCTGGTGTAGTGTCATGTTTTGCATTCAGTATGAGAAGAATGTTGATAACACCCTGATGTTTTCAGTTATTGCTAAATAGTGTTTAGACTAAGTCAAGGATTTTTCAGCTTCTCCTGCCCAGCCAGCAAGAAGGCTGGAGGGGCACAAGGAGTT
>JAVJGG010000027.1:3541079-3554645 GCA_035590195.1 Aviceda cuculoides | reverse complement strand
GGCTGGAGGGGCACAAGGAGTTGGGAGGGGACACAGCCAGGGCAGCTGACCCCGACTGGCCAAAGGGGTATTCCATATCATGGGATGTCATGCCCAGTATATAAACTGGGGGGAGTTGGCCTGGGGGGCAGATCGCTGCTTGGGAACTAACTGGGCATTGGTTGGTGAATGGTGAGCAATTGCATTGTGCATCACTTGTTTTGTATATTCCAATCCTTTTATTATTGTTGTTGTCATTTTATTATTGTTATTATTAACATTATCAGTTTCTTCTTTTCTGTTCAATTTAACTGTTTTTATCTCAACCCATGAGTTTTACTTTTTTTTCCTGATTGTCTCCCCATCCCACGGTGCGGGGGGGAGTGAGCGAGCCACTGCATGGTGCTTAGGTGCTGCCTGGCGTTAAACCATGACACCTGGGAGCAGTAATAATAGGAGAAAAAAATATAGTCAGCTATGATCTGAAATGTGCTTTAATTATGTGTGTTACAACAGCTCCAAGCAGTATTGATTCACTAAGCCAGTTTTAACCAGTGCTGAAATCTCTGGGTCTGTCTTATTGCAAAGCACAGCTTTTGCACAACTTGGACATTTGCAAAGAATGTTCCAGTTTTTCTGCTTTAAACAAAGTTGTTCTTACAGCCGCAGTCACTGAAAGAGACAACATTCCTTGCTTGCACTACCAAGTTTGCAATCGATTTACAGACTTGTTTCATTAAAACACATTAAATAACAGTGACATGTTTGAGAACGGTGCGCGTGTCGCGTGAGCCTAGCTGATCCTCAGTAACGCGTGAGAGGGTTTGGTCAACTCCTGCCACTCAGAAATGTACGGCGAGAAATAGGGGAAATTTAGTAGTAAGTAGGGAAGGAGCAACTCCATCACAGGCAGCAATCGGAAGATCGAATTTTATCACATGGTGAATAAAGAACTGCTTTTATGGCATTATTACTTTGAAAGAGAAGCTTCCACTTTTATCTGTATCTATTCACCAGCCGAAGTGCTGTCCGTGGAGTAGAAAATCATGAGAATGGATGAGGATACCCGGCAGACGACACCCCTGTTTGTGTGTCAGCGTTACTGGAAAGCGTGGCAGGAACGACTGCAGCCATCGGAGCAGTAAATGCCCTACGCTTGGTAGAAGAGCAAATTAAGACAAGTTAACATGAATTTAGAGACTTCAAGAGAAAACTAGAAGAACAAGCCCTTTCTGTTTGGATCATAGCTGGTTTCTTGTCTGCAAGGGCAATCAACTGAATGCTGAGAGCGAAGAGAGATTCAGGATTCATTTTCAGCTCTGCCACCCCCCACGGATTCTGTTGTAGCTTTGCTTCTCTTAAGAGGTCATGGACACACTCAGTTCTTTAAAAGGGACTGTAAGGCCGTACTGCACATATATATGTACTTTGAAAAAATGCTTTTTCTGTCCCTGAATGAATAAAGCAAGCTTTTTCCAGCCCAACCTTTGTGCAGTATCTGATGCACAAAAAAAATGAGTTAGAACTAAAAATACTGGCACTACCGAAAAGACTTTGTTGAAAAGAGCAAACTATCAGAGTCTAATTGTGACAATACTGAAAATACTGACATACAAAGATCTATAGCTTAACCAGTCTAGACTACCTACTTTTATCCACATAGCCCTACAAAAGCCTTCAGAAAAGCTGGTCTAAACCTTTTCCTCCATCTTTTAAGTTTTGTAGCAAGAGAATGTTAGGGGTATCTCACTTAAAAGGCAAGGCATATCTTGACAAGATTTCCAAAATTAATTGATTTTGAATCTCAAGCTTGAGTTTGGAATCGACTATGTATTTCACCTCCTATCATCATGTCTCAACCTCATTTCTTTGCATCATACAAAAAAGCAGTATTATTAGGACAGTGTTAGATAAGACGAAACCATACTTAGTTTTGAAAGATTACCATTTAGCTGAATTTCTGCTCTTTCCATCCTTGCTGATATAGCCCCTAATTGTCCGTCAGCCTCATAAGAATTGGATTACGTCACTTTGTTTCTGTCACTCCTCTCTATAATTTTATCCCATATGTTTCATTTTAATCTTGTATATAGTCCCATAGGAGTCTCATGTGTCTACAGTCAGCATGTCTGCCTTCGCAAGGGGGGTCCATAGACCTTTCTACCTGTTCGACTAAGATTATAACCAAATTAGCTTTGCCAGATTTGGACTTCACTTTTCAAAGGCATTGCTAATGAGTGAAACCAGGATCAGCATGGTTCCATCCCATGTAAGAAAACACATGTACCCCACAGACAAATTGGCATTAATGTTCTGGTTTTCATTAAAAGCTGATAGACAATTTAAAGTACAGCTGACAAAGGTTAACACCTCTTATAGGAGATATTAGTGGATGGGCAAGTATCTTTGATATGCTTCATGTAAAGCCTAATTATCTGGCTTTATCAGAAGAATTCTAACTTAAGCTTAATGCCCTTACTATTATCCTTAGACTATGTTACACTTCTAAGGCTTTTCACTGCATACATATATTTACTATAATTATAGAGATATCTGGAATTTTAGATGTGCTCAGGGAACTGCTTTACTTTCCCAGAGCTTTTTGCGTGCATACCAGAGCAGAGCAGAGTAATGCAATGTTGAACTTACTTATTAGTGTCAGGTTGCAGCTTTATAAAGTTGCAGAAAATTGATAATTACATTTCTAGAAACTTTTGGAAAGTCAATATTTGTTTTTATCCCACTCAGGAACAAAAGGAAAACAAAAGGCTTCTCTATGAAACATTAAAAAAAAAATTAAAATCTTGAAATTTTTTATGTTGATCCCTTCTAAAATATTTCTTCCTGCCTACTGACGAAGAGTCATAAACCCAAAAGGCTCAGCTCAGTCAAAGTATTACAGCTCTGGGACAGCTCTTCGGATGGACTGCCAAGTTGGGGTACCCAAAAAGCCCTTCCCTTAAATCCCAGAAAGCAAGGACAGTGTCCTGGCGAGCAAGGGGCAAGTTTAGATGCTGTGTTCCCTCTGGTCGGCACTAAAATCAAAGCATCCAATTTCTCAGTGAAGTGTAGTGACTTCAACAAATCTGCATTCTCCAGTGGAAACCGTTCCATCAGCAGTTTCTCAGATGTTCCCATCTGTATGTATATATAAATATACGTGTATATCAAGTACATGTGTTTCAGTTATGCTTATTGTAGCTTATGGACAGTAGGATCTTAAACTTGATTAATGTTTGACTTCTACATTTGCTTTCATTACACGGAAAGCCCTGCAGTCCTAGGAAGTGCAGCACCTGTGTCACATAGCCTTCCTGATAAGTGAACCTTAGGAAGCGAATTTGGGGGTGTTGCATCTAGATGTCCAATCCCTTTCCAAAAAGAGGTCTCGGACTGACACTCCGTCCGATCAGACGTACTTGCTGGGTCCTATGTCAGACATTCACTCAAGAATTCCTTTTCCCAGGTCTCTACCAGTACCCAGAAGTTTGCAGCTGCATCGAAACAGAACTAGAATGTGTTGCTGTTAATTTAAAGTCTGTTCCACTTGTTTCAGGTCACATAACCCTCCCGTAAGCAGAGTCCCCTTTTCTCTCCAGTATAAAGCCGTTTTACAAACGCAGAGATGCCTAAACACACTTTGCATAGTGCTATACTACCACATACGGGCGCTCTGCCTTCAGAGACTGCAGAGACCCACTATAGATATTTACCACATGATTTACTGGTATGTAGTGAACGCTGTGAGCATTTTGCTGCAAGGCCCACTTCGGTGTGGAATTCATCTGACAAAATATGTGTCAACACTCTAAGCCAGACATCTAATACAGGTCATATGGATGGCACACGGAACATGTTTACTTCTCTCCCCCGGAGAGAGCTTGGGGTGTGAGCTGAGATGTGCATTTTGCACTGTAGCTGTTTACAATTAAGTTTGTTGAATGGTATTTGGGTTCATCATTCCTACTGCTTAAAGCCTGTCAGCCCCAGGCCGCTCACTAAAGATCACTGCTTGCGCAGCCAACATTGGGTTAAAGAGCACCCACCAAATACTGCTGAAGTTGCCAAAGCAGGAATTTCAGGATTATTGGCTCTGAATGATGACTGACAGCTCCCTATTTCATTTTGTCAGCTCCAGTCCTGCAGGTTGTCAAAATTTATATATGGCTGAATACTTGTTAATACGAGAAATTCTCAAAGATCTGTCTGGATCACCTAAGGAAAATATTTAAAAGAAGCCAGTCTTAAAACTCGTCAATGAAGTTTGCTGGCCTTCAGCTAGCTCGTTCGAGCAGTCGAGCACATCTACTTTCCAAACAGACCGAAGGGAGGCCTGTCTTCTCCCAGCTAATCCCAGGAGGGCCCTCACTCGAGCTTCGGCTCGGGATTTAAACACCCAGGGCCGATGACAAAGAAGCTGAGATCACCCCAGGCGAGGCGCTGCACCCCGCGTACGGCACCCGCTGTAACGGAAGGGGATGTGCCCAAAGTCCTGCCCGAGCTCTGGCCCTAGGTCAGCTGTAGGGTCTGATTTTTGGGAGTCCCAACACTGACCAGTTAATTTAAACATCAGTTACCAATCACTTTTAGGTCACTCACCCACAGACCCATTCTCTTCCAGGTGAAGTTTTCAGCAAGTGTGCAACGGTGAAGAAAGTGTGAGGAGCTTGACAGTTTATTAAATTATTACATGAGTCCTGGAGTATATAGAATGAACAAAATCAATATACAGTCACCTGCGTGATCACTTTTTTTAACAGTATAGCACAGCGTTTGCCTTTGAAATTCATGCTTTGATCATGTTGGTCTTCCAGCGTAGCGAGATCTGCGCAGATGCAGCGGTTTTGTACGCAATACACAGAGCTCTGGTCTTGCCACCTGCCACAGAAAAATCAGTAAGCAGAAAATAACTCTGTCTAATAAGAAATGCCACCATTTTGTCATGAAACTGCACCTTACTGTTTAAAAGGTTAAATAAAGCATCTTTTTAACTTTTTCTCTTTTTTCTTTCTTTTTTTGATGCTAAGCTACCATGGAAACTAACCACAAAATTATGCAAGTAGCTGTACACATGGCAAGTTCTCCTGCGTAGCCAGTCCTCTCACAGACCACCAGTACTTTTGGTTTCAAGGTGGGTGGTGTCTTCCATGTTCTTTACATAGCAGGATGGCCTTTTGATTGGAATTTGACTTGGAGAGCTTTCAACACAGCTTCCTCCAAGTTCCTGTAGGAACTAGTCTGACCTTCACTGAGTTATGAAGAAGGAAGGTGCTCACATATATTACATTGTCAGGCAGAATGACTGTGTCTTTTTAAAATATGGCTGTTAATAACAAAAAAAATCAATCAATCAGCCCTATACCTCCGATAAATTCTTATAGGATTAAGGCATACAGACAAAGCTAGCCTGTATGAAGTCTACATAAGAAAACAGAGATAGCTCCAAGGGTAAGAATCCATATACCAGACAAGAAAAATCCTCATAAAACCCCTAAGTACACAGTATTTGAGTTTAGCTCTTGCTTCTGACTGGATGGTGTACGCCTTTTATTCGACAGTTCCTGATGGCAGCTCGAACTGCCTTCCATCCCAAAGCGGTTCAGCAGCCTGCAGTAACAAGTCATGTCAAAGGACCGCATCATTTGAAGAGAGGGCAGAGTGCTAGAACCAGTTTTATACAAACAAAATATACATGCTACTAATTTTCAGCTGAGTCACATCAGCAGGTGCAATGTATGTTAGCGTAAGTGTGCTAAGAAGGATGGCTAGTGTTGGTCCACATTTAATAAAATTCAAAATAATAGCCTGTAGCCTCGAACAGTATTGGCTTTTCTGCCCAGCCTCCAGTGCTTTCTATTTTGTTTCTTGTTTTTTATACCCTATGATCTTCTATTCCAAAAGCATAATCAAGAAATGGGACATGACACACCCTGGAGACAGACACAGACAGAATAGTCTCAAAGAATTCATTAGAAGGTTCTGTTCTGGTGGAAAATATTGAATCTGGCTTCAGTGGTGTTACACCAGGCATTAATTTAGTAGCGTGCTTAAAATGGCAGAAGGGGATAAATACGGGATTATGAAACGTTTGCATTTCTAAGAAGTTAATGAATCATTATCCTGCCTTTCTTAGCTTACCAGTACTGGATTTCTACAACGCAATTGCATTCAGACAATATCAAGGAAAGCGTTCTTTGGACTTTGCAAACTTCAGAAATTATGGGTCCATTATTGCCCTATTTTGCCCTTTAAAATAACTGATTGTCTCTTGGGTATCACAGAGCAACCAGCCTTCCACAGTACAGCAAACGGCATCTGAGCTTCAACCCTTCAACGTCTCATCCAACCACTATTCCGCATTTTCCAGTAGCTCCAGAAAGATGTGAGAACTTCACGAATTTTAACTCCGGCTGTGACTCTGAATTCACACTGAGGCAAAGACAAATCTCTCAACTTCTTTTGGTATCATTATCCACCCATTAGAAACTTCATTTACTATGTGTACCTGACACTGCCTCGTTAGTTGATGTTCCCAAGCCATATTGGCCAAATTTTTCAAATGTCAGTATTTCCAGCATTATTAGGCACTTCCAACAGCCGATACAAGCTCAGTGCCTTTGCAAATCAGGCTAATCTTTCCGGTTCCTTATCAAGTTCTGAATAATGAGCTACAGGTATTGACATTTTGACAGATTAGTGCATATAAATGCAAAGAATTTTTACTATGTCTGTCTTGGTCTAAAAAGCATACGTATAAGACCTAGACAAGAGTTGTCCATTGCATCATAGCAAAACACATCCACCCCAGTGCAGTGCAAAATACTCACAAAAGCACATTTTTAATGCTTTCCCCAGCATCATTCCAACTATAAAATATTAAAAATATTAAATCAATTGCTACTGCCCTGGCAGTAAGTCAGCCTCTTATGAGATGGAAACCTTAAAACACTTCCACTTGTCATTTTAAAATCAAATATTTCTTGTCGCAGTTCTTTCTGCTTGTTCTCTTCAATTGACTGAAAGGTTTCTGTTTCCTCTCTTTAAAAGTAGTCTATCAGGTTTCAGGTAGTATTATTTTAGTTCCTGTGTTATATGTTTTTGTCAACGGGTATCTCAGTCATAAACGTATCACTGGTTTGAAATCTGGAGTACTTGGGGATCCACAGGAATTGTCGTGGCTGTGGGTGCCCTTTTTCTCCCTGTCTGTAAAAGCACCGTTCACCTCTGGCAGCGCGTCTTTACGGCATCGATCTAACAAAGGAACAAGGCCGTAAAGCTACGACTGCGAATGGCGTTCTGCACAAAAACATCCGAACGACTGCTGAAGCTTGCCACTCCTTATCACACAGGTTACGTTCCAATTTCTGGAGATAATACCTAGGTCTAGCTATTTCGGATTTGCAGAGGAAAAGCTCCCTCATGATTTGCTCATCTCAGCCATTTTTTCATTGTTTTTTCACAAGGACTGGTGACGTAGTAAACTATTATTTCTTGCCAGAACTCTAGATTATAACCCAATGGTGAAAATTTCACAGCAGTTATTTACTGGGCTAAAGTCTTTGGGTTTTTGGTAAGTATTGCTCTTGCACATTTTCATATTGGTATTGTTCAATATCCAAGCAGCTTTCCTTTCTATCTTTTTGGGTTTCCTTCAAGTTCTTTTCTTTAAGACGTTCAAACATCTTCTTCATGAAGGAATCTTGCGTGTCAACTCCCCATGCTTACCACACCTGGATCCAAATTTGGATTTGGATTTCTCATAGGCATTTTCCATGCTAGGACTATCTTTACTGTGTTACTGTTAAAACTAAAACACATTCCTGAAGTTGTAAAACTGTTTAGAATCGTATCTCCTTTCTCAGAATGCCTACTGGGACCTCACAATCTAAACTGGAAAACCTTGGATACAACCAGCAGACACCCGGCATCTCCTTTTAGAAAACTGAAACAGTATTTAGGTACTTGGACAATTTCCTATACGGATATCACTGTGATGACTATAACAGAAAATTCCACATAAGGCAGAGTTTACAGTATGCGGGAGGGAGATGTGAAGCCCTATAAACATTTTCCATCACTCTCATCAAGCAAACCAGCACCTGAAAAGTATAATCTTGGTTTTGTAGAGAAGCTAGCAGCTGGTTTTAACAGTATCCAGGGAAATAAATGATTTGATTTTTTTTGCTAGCAATCAAATTTGATTATTTGCTTTTTTGCTAGCAGAAAATTAAGTTTTTGCTACTAGTCCCTTGGCTCAGGGCAAAGAGGATGAAGAATTTGGTGTCTTTGATGACTCGTGGACTCAGCTGTTTCAGCCAGGCTGCTGGCAGGCAGCTGCTGGCATCAGAGCTGGCACCAGTAGCCTTTGGACCAGCCTCCCCAGAGCGAGCTCTGGAGCAACGGGTGGAGCAGGGGCTGAAACGCGTTTCCGTCCTTCCCAGCTCCCACGGGAAAGAGTTTAAGGAAGGTCATAGCATGTGTGGAAAACCTACAGTAACCGTACTGAGGATGTAAATTATTTAATGAACACATTTTTTTCGGAGTCGTTCAATTCAGCATATTTGTTGGTCATTCAATGAATCCATTGTACATAAATAAAATACATTAAGGAGCTAGTATCAAAAGTAACTCTTTGTGCTATATTTTGCTACTGGTAACTTAACATGTCTTTTTTTCTTGTGTAGTTCCTGTAAAATCTAAATTGACTTTAAATTTCAAAGCAATGTAACTAAATCTACTCTCGAATTCTTCTCTCAAAAGTTTACATTTGCATATCTTTCTTAGACTTGCATATTGTTATGAAGTATGATAAAACATCTTGTTTCCTAACCATGTTTTAATTTATGAAGATCGATGACAAACAATTCACTTGAGACTCTTCCCAAGAAGATCTGTACTCAAATGCTTCTTATTAACTGTATGTAAGTAAATTATGCAAAGTTTCATTTGCTAAATGAATACATCTTTTTCTGTGAAGATAAAAATTCATCATTTATTCTGTTAGACCAAGCCACTTTTAAAGGTGCAACAGTCTAAAAAAAGTGTAACCTTGCCAAAGTTGAACCTCGCAGTGTTTCAGATGACTGTCTAAAAAATACCTCGGTCCTCTGCCAACATAAATCTTTAGAGCTGCTTCTTGTTCTCATGACTCTCATGAGTTTCGCAAAATTCTGTCTTTCACTTTAGTTTCCCAGTGAAAATGAACTCGGTTACTGTGAATGCATGTTTACCCTAAGTATAACTTTGAATATATAGATATCTGCTGCAATTAAATGTAAAATCTCCACCTAGTGGTCTCTGTGTAATCTGGTATGCACATGACACACAAGAAATACTAATGTATTAGCCTATTATTGCTGAAATGGCTGGTGAGCTGGGCTGTAAACGGAGACAAAATTACAACAAAGACAAGGGTATGATTTGCTTTATTTCATATTTACATTCATATTCAAAACTAGGTAATAAATTTGCGCTAATTTTGTAAGAAATAAATAAAGGAAGGTCAAAAAAAAGACGACTAGCCCAGAGCTCAAACTATCTCCTGCAAAACTATTACACAACACATGAATAAAAACACTTTCCTTATTGTTCTTCAGGGATTTTTGAAGGCAGTGATATTAAGGCCTTAACTAACACCATCTTCCTGGAATGTGATGCGCTCACAGTATTGTAAGTAAAAGAAGTATGAAAATAAGGCAACAAACCCCTTTTGACCACGCGTGACTCTCGGTCCTCAGCACAGGATTTGTCTCAATGTATTAAGCCTCGTGGGGACAGTCGTGCTCTTGTCAAGGACGAATTCTTTACAATTAAGTGAATTATTGTATGCGGAGTCACATGGCACATTTTGGCAATTGTCACGATCACTCGTTTCAACACACAGAATAAGAAACAGGCACACTGTATTATTTCTGCCTTGTGATCAGATCGTGAGCGCCCGGGCGCTTTTTAAACTCCGCTAACTCCTGGGACTTGCAGTCTGATCACGAAGCAGAAATACCAGAGTACGCCTGTATCTCGACCGGCAGGTATTTTTTCTTGTTAAATCCATTCCTCCTTCAGACTGGGATTCCCCTTTGCAGGAAACCTGAGCAAAATGTTTTGTTGCTGTTAAAATTGAGTGTATTGGTATAAAGTAATAATTCACATTTCTGATTCTTTTATATCCAGCTATATCTCCTACAACACACAGGACAAGAAAAGCAGAATCTGGAGGATCGTGTTCACGAATAAAAATTCTACAGGTTAAGAAATATAAAATCCCCCTTGGTGTTATAGATGTGGTGTCTTACCAGTGAGGAACAGGAATTCCCCGCAGTGGGACTCTATCAATTGCAGCAAGAGCAAAAGCAAAAAAAGTTAAATTTGAACATGTAAAAATTCTGTCCGGATAGCAAATGCCAGAGCCTTTAATCAAACAAAATTCCATATTTCTCTTTTACTTTGTAATTTGCTTGGGTTTAATTAAAACTAAGGAAAGTTTTACTTAACTAACTACTTAGTCTTGCGTCCTTTTGCACTGACTACAACAACACACCTCATTACGGCTTGGAAAAATTAACCAGGGTCCTGCGTAACTTCTAACACAACTAGAAAAATAAAAAGCAAAGCAGTCATACTGAAACATTAATTAGCACTCCCTAGTAAATTGAATCATTAAGTACTTATTCTAATATATATTTTGCTTTACATGTCTCTTCATGGAAATCAATACACTTGCTGCCTGCAAGCACCTTTTCCTCATTAAAAGATTTGGGGGGGGCCCGCGAGCTTTCTAAAAATCTATTTTTAAATTACAAAGAGCGAGCCGTTACACGCCCGCGCCCCGTGCGCGCGCTGCACCTCTCCTGCCACCGGTGAAGCAGGAGGCCCCGCGCAACCCACGGCAGAAGGACAAACGTCCCACGGCAGGAGCTGCCGGTAGCGCTTCGGGCAGCCCCACGGGGACGGGGGGAAACTCATTCCGCGACTTTGCGGGATTCCCGACAGACACGGCCGGATGGGCCGGAGAACAAGCGCCGGTGGCCGCCAGGCTCCCGCCTTTCTGGGCATACGGTGCCCAGCTTCACCCGGCTCCTCTGGAGCCAATATCAGATTTTTCAGCCGCTTCGGCTCACGCACGGAGGGCACCTATAGCCGCTGTACGTCGAGCACGAAGGCAGCCAGGGCAGCAGGCCTGCGCTTTAGGGGAGACCCGGCCTCTCCCAGTAGCCGTCTGGGGAACGCCGGCACTTTCCGCAGGTCGGAGGCTGCCGCTTCCCCTGGGGACAAGCGTCTCGGCGTTAGGCTCGGCCGCGTACAGTCGCGCCGCGCCTGGGTTTTGGTGGCCTCGTGATGCGGCGTGACACGTTTGGGCCGAAAACCAAAATCGGCCGCAGGAGGTGTGGAAGCAGAGAAGGGAAGGGTTGAAGGAGACGGGGAGCTGGGGGTGGCGGGAGCGACAGGAGTGGCGGAAAGAGCTGCTGGCTGCGGAAGGAGGGTAGCACCGGGGGGGGGCGTTAAAGGCCGGGTTGCTGGCACGGGGAAAACCCGTTCGCGAATACTGATCTTCAGTGTCGAATTTTTTCAATTTTTTTTTGCTTTGTTTTTGCACGTTCTACCTATATGAAATGTGAAAGCTTCGCATCTATGTAATTAGGCTTTGATTCATCTCACCTCTCAGCAATTATTAAGTTCATGAATTATAGAGAGACCCTCAGGCAACCAGGTTCCCAAATTAGATACCTCAGCTGAATTAGTTATGACGAATCACAGCTAAAATGATTCGTGTTTAGCAATCACCAGACACCAGTGCCTGTACCGACTGGCTTCAAAGTGACTTATGGATAAAATCAGAGCAAGGGAGTATTGGATGAACTGAAGTAATGATAAAAGCTAATTTGCTGCTATTAAAATTTTAAGTAAGATAGCATGCCTCCTCACCTATAAAAAGGAGAAAATCTGAGTCTTAGAGTTCTTACAGTTTGTGTAGTGAAAGGGGTGGGTGCAATACTAAGGGTTAATCCGATCGCTTTTCTTCTCTGTATTTCTCAAAGGGATCTGTCCAGTAACACAATTACAGAATTACCACGTTATCTTTTTAAAGATATTAAGTATTTACAAAAGCTGTAAGTTATAACTAAGAATTCCCAACTGAATTTAAAAATGTACTAATTTAGCTTGCCTTTTTCCTGAAATAAAATAAGAAACAGGTTTTCTTTCTTTTAGGAACCTGTCTTTCAATGCACTTTCTCACCTCTCTGAGGATCACGTGGAAAGTCTTCAGCAGCTTCAGTCATTGTAAGAAAAACATCAAACATTTTACTAACATAGCACACCAAATAATATCCTTTCTTTCCAGGAGAAATATTCGTCAATTACAAAAGGCGTGTTAAGTATTGACTGCCATTCTGTAAGATGCTGAATGTACTTCTAATTTCTATTCCTTCAACACCCTAAGGTAGCAGGCCAAAATACACAAATTACAGCCATACAGTTTGCTCTGTTTTACTGGTATTCACAAATGATAAGCCTAGGAGCAGTCAAAACACATACCTTAAGAACGAATTACACAAGTACAGCTAGGGCACCTGGGCAGATAAGGACATAAATAAATGGTAACAAGTATTTTAGAATTTCTATAAACTCTTCTTTGGGGTGGTTTATAAAATACTCACTTCACAGGGCTGAGGATTCAGCCACTTTTTTCTTTTTTTTAATTAAGTATTTCACACACAGCTTGAATCCAGAAGTTTTCTTATTTCTTCTTTAATTTGCAAAGATTCACCCTCATCTAAAAGTACATCTTATAATTTCATTGGATTCAAGGTCAAAAAGCAAGACTCCAACATCTTTTTTAAAATTGTCCCTCTATGCCACACGGCTTCTTCTTTAAAAGCAGTCCAAAAGAGGAAGCAAATGTTATTTTTAAGTTCACGCTATTTTTTGTTAAGCAAAAGGAAAACATCCCGAATTGATCTGATTAATCTGAACGGCTCTCCTGCAACTCACTGGCATTTTTCTCCTGTGCTACACAACGAAAAACGCTGTGAGGAAGTCAACACACAGGGTAATAATACTCAGTTCCTTTTTGTAGACCCCCCCTAAGTGTCCAAGGGTAACCAGGTGATCACTGCGTCTAAAGTCATTACGGTCAGGGCAAAATTTAGGCCACGGGCTCAGTTGCCCGTGTCCAACGCTGTTTGACACCCCCGCAGCGTCTCCCCCCCAGAAAGCCTTCGGTCTCTCACGGGTCCCGCGTCACGTCCGCCCGCCCAGAAGACGTCGTGGACACCACAGGACATGCCAAAAACCAGGAGGTGGAGTATCGGTCTGGCGAGCCCCTCAGCACCCCAGAAGCTAGCCTCGGTTGAGATAAGCCTTTCTCCAGGGCGCAGGGGCCGTGCTCACCACCGGCTTATTCAGCTGCCCCTGTAGAGGAGTCCGGTGCCGCTGGAGATGCCCTCAGGTCTCCATCCCATCTGGCTGTCGCCTGCTAATCCCTGTCCCGGTTTCAGCTGGGATGGAGTTCATTGTCTTCCTAGTAGCTGGTACAGTGCTGTGTTTTGAGTTCAGTATGGAAGAATGTTGATAACACCCTGATGTTTT
>JAVJGG010000027.1:3513090-3533667 GCA_035590195.1 Aviceda cuculoides | reverse complement strand
CTCTGGGCAACCTGTGCCAGTGCCTCACCACCCTCACAGTGAAGAACTTCTTCCTCACATCTCATCTAAATCTACCCCCTTGCAGTTTAAAGCCATTACCCCTTGTCCCATCACTACATGCCCTTGAAAAAAGTCCCTCTCTGGTTTTCTTGTAGGCCCCCATTAGTTACTGGGAGGCTGCTGTAAGGTCTCCCTGGAGGCTTCTCTTCTCCAGGATGAACAACCCCAACTCTCTCAGCCCATCCTCACAGGAGAGGTGCTGGAGCCCTCTGATCATCTTCGTGTCCCTCCTCTGGACTCGCTCCAACAGGCCCATGTCCTTCTTATGGTGGGGGCCCCAGAGCTGGACACAGAACTCCAGCTGGGATCTCACCAGAGCGGAGCAGACGGGCAGAATCCCCTCCCTCGACCTGCTGGTCACATTTCTTTTGATGCAGCCCATGATATGGTTGTCTTTACGGACTTTTTTTTTTCTTTTTTTTTTTTTTCTGTGTCATCAGAAGAGTTTAACACCTAATTTTAACAAAACACAAGTGAGTGTAACAAAGAAGAGGAGAAGACATAGAAGGAAAGAGTAATATGAATAACAAGGTAATGCAATTACTTAGCTATACTGTGTGTACAACTCAATGGTTTGAAACCTTTTCAGTTTTATAGACTGGTAAAATCATAAACCTTCAACTACTACTCAGTATAGTCTGGATTGAAGAAAACAGTGATAATATAAATAATGTGGGATGAAACTTCAAAAGCATAGCTTTATGTGCATTATACTGGCAGGGAATAATGATTAAACATATATATATGAAAAAAACTGGAAATTAACAGAATAAACCCCATAAACATCAGCCTGAAATATGTATGAGATGGTCATGCTCAGCCTCAGAATACTCACTCACAGCAAAGACTGAGAATTACTCAAAATGCTACCAAATAACCTTCTCCCTGACCTCCATTTGCCAGTTTATTTTGCCAGTACATTTACATTTAACAGTTATTCCTTGTTTTATCTCTTGAAATCAAAAAGATGAGAAAGCTACATGTCAAAAGATAGTTCGTTTCAACCCATATTTCTGAGCAAGAGCCTGTTTCCAGGTTGCAGTGGGGCTGACCCTGCCTGGACACCAGTTGCCCACCAAAGCCGCTCCATCCCTCCCCTCCTCAGCTGGATGGGGAGAGAAAATACAACGAGAGCTGGTGTGTCGAGATAAGGACAGGGAGAGATCACTCACCAGTTGCCTCCTCCCCCTCCTTCACTGACCTCGGGGTCTGCAGAGTTGTTTCTCACATATTCTCACTCCTCTCGCTGGCTGCGGTTGCACATTTTTTCCCCCCCTTCTTAAATCCATTAGCCCAGAGGTGCTACCGGGGTCACTGATGGGCTCGGCCTTGGCCGGCGGTGGGTCCGTCTGGAGCCGGCTGGTATTGGCTTTGTCGGACACGGGGGAAGCTTCCAGCAGCTTCTGACAGAAGCCGCCCCTGTAGCCCCCCCCGCTACCAAAACCCGGCCACGCAAACCCCGTACACGGGCGCTGGGATCCTGACAGGAACGGCTCCTTCGATGGCTCCCAGCCACTTTCCGGCGTACTGCGGCCCGCGGAGCCGCCGTGTGACCGACTGCTGAACACCCTGCTCTGCCGCGCGGCCCAGCGCCATCGAAGCCCAAGCCGCACGGCTTGCTCTGCCATCGGAAATTCGGAATGAATATTTATACGGGCCCGAGGAAGCCAGTCTAAAACGAACACACGCCTCAGATCGGTTTGTCACTTTGCTGGGGAACGTGTCGTTCATTCCGTACTGTGTGAGGGTCCTGCAGGTGGTTTCTGCTTCAGATTTACTGCAGCATTTCTAGTCAGGAGACCAGATCTCCGTGGAACCACGAGCCCACCCATACTGTGCATTAACTGTGTTTCTATAGTAACTTCTCACAACTTGTTCACATCTCGCTGCGTAACAGATGGGAACACGTGATATGTGAGCAGGCTGTGTGACACTAGGCAATATTGAGGAGCTGTTTCTAACATAAAATTGGTATCTATGCACTACAGATACATTAACGTAAAAATTATAACAAAATTATGGAAGAGAACAAAACAGAGAAGTGGTCGAGAGAAAGGGAGGAAAGACCATTTCAATGCTATTTGTTTTCTTGTTTTCTCCCACATCATCGTGTTCTCATAGGTCAGCATGTTTTGCTCCCTTCAGAAAACTGCCCTTCAGACATCAGAGGTAGGGAGTCACACATGCAGGGATGTTGCTGTTGCCAATCGGTTTTTTAATAGTATTCACTGATGCCATCTGCTGGATTCCTGTCTTTGTCATTGAAAACCTCTCCTTATTCCAGGTGGAAATTCCAGGTAATGCTGTGTGCGTGTGATTCCTTTTGTTAAAGATTCAATTTAAACCAAACCAATTCTGCCAGAGGAATTCTAGTTAACCACTGGTGAAGAGTAAGTATTGCCCAAAACATCTGACTTCTTCTGCGTTCAGAAATCGAGCTTTAAAATACATACATACAATCTTCAATCCGTGTATGTAGGTGGGAACCAGAACAGCCAACCCAGCGAAGAGGTTCTCCTCTGCTACAGCTGCAAAATCCCACAGTGATATGCGTAAGTCCACTCGTTTGTCCATCGGGAAAACAAAAACACAACAGGAGGGTCTTTAAGCAACCCAGCCACCCCATTTGTAAGTGCAGGCGATGGTTTCCAGGGGGTCCCGAGGAGGCCACGGGCCCCCCCCGCTCCCGCCGGGCAGCCCGCGGAGGAGCTGCACAATGTCCCGGTTCTCCCTCTCCGTGCCGGCTACCTGCAGCCCTGCCAACAGGTAACACAGTAATAAAGGCATCCCGCTTTCCCATTATAATTCTAGAAAATTGATACCTCGTGTTTGTAGAAAATTGGGTAAATAATTCTCCGTAATACGAAAGGCATTAAAGAAATGTAGTAAATTGTCAGTGGCTTTATCATAAAACCTATTTAGCCTCCTTGGGAGCACTGAATTCCATTTGGAGAAAAGTGATTACGCGTCGGTTGCTGGAAAGAAGACGTGGCCATCACGAGGGTTCAGAAGATGTACGACTGTGGCCGGCGTGGGCTTCGCGACGGTGACGCTCTGTACGCAGCCCAGCTCACGGCCCTCCGAGCAAGTCGCTTCATGCCTCTGTACTCCAGGTTCCCCTCCGTAAAATAATAACAATGATAGCTTTTGTAGGGCATTTCGAAACCTACTGATGAAAACCGCCATGTGAAAAACAGATGTGGGGTTTGGATTTATATTAAATACTATGCTAAAGAGAGATGGACTTCAGCTTATGTTTAGTGCTTTTATTAAATTCCAGTAGATAGAGAGAAAGACAGTCTCTGGTGAAAAGCTCTTTTTTTCCCCCTTTTCATGAAAACCCATGGTGAACTCGGTGAAAACGCAATAAGCAATGTTGAATTTAACCCCCTTTCTTGTAAAAATAATACTATGGTAATGTTTTGCAAAAAAAATGACACAAAGTGACATGACATAAAGTAAAATGAAGGACATAAAGTAAAAATTACATAAAGACATGTTTGCTTCTTTAGCACTCCTACAACAGAGCATATGAAGTATCTTACCTTTTCTCCTAGACACTGTCCCTTCCTGGATAGTGATATTTATTTGTTCTGCCAAAACACAGTGCCTCAAACTCCACTCTCTGTACCCTCCAACTAGTTTCTTTAAGGAGAAGTTGAAGCAGTCACTGGACAGGCATTGAAGGAGGGCAATTTTCAAAAATTATGAAGAAACTTTGGCCACTTCAGTCATGCGGACAGATGATCCCCTTACCCATAGCTCTTCATTTATGCTTGGGTTTTTAAAAGATAACTCCTGAGGACAGTGCTAATTTTTATTTACCAATCTACAGCAGTTGTTTCTCAGCAAGATAACAGAAACAGGACCTAACTGCCTTACAGCTGCATTAATCTCTGAGATTTGTGTGCAGGCTCCTTTTGGCCATTACCACCTCTGTATTCACCTTCCTGGAAAATAAAATCACAACTCTTGCATTCATCGGGGGAGATTTGTATTGCAGATTGAAAGACAGGCAGACTGTGCGCTGGGGCTAAAACCAGCAACACTTTTCCACTATTCATCCCCCTTCCCCAGAGAGTCAGTGTACGTGTACTTGCTAGCTATAGTCTTCATATAACATACAGACATTAAAGGAAAGGACTTTTGGTCTGTTCTACCAATTTCAGGATATATCCTCGTGGAGAGGTGTTTCTCCCAGGGTTGGAAGTCCTTGGTGGGAGAAGGCCAGAACATTCTACGCAACGTGTAAATCTATATTGATCTGGTAAGATTTAAGTAATGTGTGAACTCTGCAGAGTGGTGAATGTCTCTTTGTGCACATAAAGTCACTACTCAGAACTGCAAGACCCGAGCAGTGTTATTACAATATTTGTAAGGTACTAAAAGTCAAGGGAAACTTCCTGTGTAAGCAACACAGCCCAGACTGAAATCAAAATTAAATAATGAAGCTCTCAGAGCGACCCTTGAAAGCAGTCAATTCAGTTTTCATTGCGTCAGGTTTTATGCAGCATAGGCACCCGCGCAGCATGGGCGAGCGCATGCTTGGGGCGGCATTTATGGGACCGAGGCACTTGCAAGGAAGAACAAGTCCCCGTTATTAGCTATGTTTTCATAACCGCCTTAGCTATATTTTGACTTCATTGCATATGAGCTGTCTACCTGTTATAAATAGAAGAATCAAGCTCTTAGAAAAAGAGTAAAGCAAAACTTTCAGCAAACTTTTACTTTTTTAAAAAATATTTAATCAAGAAAGCTCCAGAAAATGTTTTAGAAGCTCCATAAGAAATCATTCGTAAGTTCATAAATCATTCTGAAGTGTCATCAAACAAAAGGGGTTTGGAGCAATGAGGAAGAGCCAGAAAGGGAGGAAAAACCCCAAGTGTATGGGCACATCACTGAAAATAAGGAGGAGCCTGAAGAGTTACCATTTCTCAGCTGAGATGACGAGACCGAGTATGTGCTTCAGGCCCACCCCGACTGTGAAATACGACGGATATATCTGAACCACCATGAAGGCAGGAAGTCCAGTCCAATAACAAGGTCACCGAGCTGTGGCAACAAGCCCAACGGGGAGGTTTTGACCCAAGTATTCACACAGCGCACACTTCAGCATGGGATTCTGTCTGAAGAAATCTAAATTTCCATTCAAGTATCAGAAGATGCTCTTCAGTTAGTGACCCAGTCAACCTACTTTCCAGTATTGAGCCTTAACTCGATAGACACCGTCCTGCTCGGCCTGAACGGTCCCTGGAGCCTCCTGGTTTCAGCACGTGCTTGGCGACAGCAGAGCAGGAGTCCAGGGGCAGAAGAGCTACAGCTGCTGGCCGCTTCGTACCCGTGGTTCTCCGCTTGTAGCTGTGGAGGTGAAGTAGGTTCTGGCTGTTGTAGGTGCTATGGGAAGCGCCCTTCCTCAGACACGGCAGCCCTTCGGATGCACCCAGGCTGTTACGATGGATGGAGATGCCCGGGAAGGAGCAAAGCAAAGGGGTGGTGGCACGCTGGGCCAGAAGTCAGAGGGCAGCGCCCCAGTGAGGCTGCTCTGCCACCTAAAATAGGTGTCGCCTCTACCAACGGAGGTGCTGCCAGCTCCCCACCATCCAGATTTCAGGTGGCTGCCCCGGCGAGCCCTGGAAAGGCAATTTCCTCCCCTGCACCCTCTCCCGACACACCAACTGCTGCACCTCTGTAGCAACCCGCACGCACTGCATCGGCTACACAGTGGGGATGGGAAGGGAAACTGGTCTTGAATACACCTCTCCGGGCGCTTCCCTAGGACAACGTAGTCACAACCTGTCGTGTTTTCCTCTCCTTGACAAAATCTTCATTTAAAGTGGTTCTTTCATGTAAGACTTCGCCAGTGACTGGCCTCCAGCTGGACTGTGTGGCTCTCAGCCTGGCAGCTCCGTTTTCAATCCACCTTACTGTCCGTTTGTCTGGTTCATATTTCATCAGTTTGTCTATGGGACGTTATGGGAGACAATGTCAAAAGACTTACTGAAGTGGAGATAAACAGCATCCGCTGCTCTCCCTTCACCCACCAAGGCAGTCATCTCATTGCAGAAGGTCATCAAGTTGGTCAAGTATGATTTCCCTTTCGCGCAAACATGCTGACTGCTCCCAGTCATCGATTTGTCCTTCGTATATGTTTGGGAATGGTTTCCAGGATTATTTGCTCCACCACCGTCCCAAAGATCAAGGTGAAACTGACTGACCTGTGGTTCCCTGGATCCTCTTTCTTGACCTTCCTGAATATAGAAGTGACATTTTCTTTCTTCCAGTCCTTAGGAATGTCCCCTCATATGAACTTACACAGCTTCTTAGGATATAAAATATTGGGGGGGGGTGGTGTTAAAAAGATTTGTGAGATTTTTTTTTTCCCCTCTAATGACTGTAATTCCTTATAAACATTTCCATGGCTATTTGCCTAATTTTTAGTTAAAAAAAAAGAAAAAAAAGAATAAGATCAGAACAAACAGCTGTGCCTGAACAAATATTGCTCATATAATCACCCACCATGAAGAACTAAAAGGAGAGTTGCCTTTGCACTGTGTTAAACATTTTTACTCTGTTACTACTGGGATCTGTTTAACAAGAAAATAGGAAAAACCTAACAGTTGCCTTTACGACATAATTTTTTGACAGAACACAGTGCGGAATAAAATAATTTCTTGTCCCTCAGAGCTAGTATGTGATCAATGACAAATGAAACACAGGAGCAGGAACTGAAGGCAAATAGTGAAAATCCCAAATGCCGTTCAATTGTCTGCAATGCAGGGAAGTTTTTTAAGGTTATCATGAGTCTGATGGCAGCAGAGAACGTTCCCCTGTACCTTTTATCAGGGAATGACCGATTGACAAACGCTTCAGCCTTGGAAATCCTAACAGGAGATACTCAGAGCTAGATCTTTTAAACGGTAAACTTTTCTATTATGTCCCTATATAAAAGAAAAGATAAAATGGATCAGACTAGACTGGCTGCAGTGATACTAAACTATGTCCAGAGGATGATGTATTTTAAAAAAGGAATTTTAAAACTCTTGCAGAAACCCATTTTATTCAGCATTTTCAATGTTTAGTGTTTTACAATAAGTATGTGCCCTTAGGATAGTTCTAAAATACTGTGCATTATTCATTGTTTGTCCAGGATAAAACCAATTAGTTTTTCTACTCTGAACAAAGATTTTTCAGGAGGCACACTGTAATATCAACAAAGGTCCCCTCAGGACAACACATGAATAATGGAACAGAAAGTGAAGTTAGTCACCTTCCTGTCTGCATAAATCTATAAAAACTGCTTCAGTATGATAGATGATGGGGATGGTGGACTGAATGTTGAACTATGTCTCTGCATTCAAGCACACAGATGCCTTAAATAAATTATGTATCAGAAGAGAGCCTCTTAATTCTAAAAAAAGGCTGCACCAAAACATATTCATGGCTTGGGCTGCCTTCTCCTATTATTCTACTGTTTAAAAATCAATAATATCAATAGTTTCTGAAAGGTCAAACAAGATGATGTGTTCATTGGTATTTCAATGTTATCTGTTCTGCAGCCTAAAAATCTAAGAAAAACAAAGCACTGAAATACCCATTGCATGCAAGGTAAAATGTTGTGATGCTGGTTGTGCACACTAGTTGAAAATTAATTTTTCATCTAATGTTTTTGTTTATAATTTGACTCTCACTAATAAAAGCAAAGGTGCAAGTAGTGCAAGTATCTGCTACATGACATCTCTCCTTCCTTGCAAAGGCTACAAACCTCAAAACCATCCTGGGAACTTTGCCTGCACCTAAAAACAGTTTCAGGGATTGCAACCAGCCCTGCACTTCCTGAAGCACAGTGTAATTGTAATGCTTGTAATAACACTATCTACTGCATCACGTTATTGCAAGACAAGCCAGAAACTAAAGAATTTAATGTGAAGAATGAAGATGCTCTCCTCTTTCAAGCTTTGTTATCCTTTTTTTTAATGCTCCCTGCTGTTTGCTGTCTTTTCTCCATCTGCATTTTATTTCTGTATTATTTTTCAGCTCTGTTCTGTGTGCACTGATAATAACATCGTGTGACTGAATGAAATGCTGTTTTTCAAAAGCTGACATTTTAGTTACTTTTGCTTTGCTTCTGCTACCACACACAGAAAGGGGCGAGAGAGTGACAATGGAGGAATTGGAGAGTAAATAATCTAATTTGTAAAGGTTCACCAAGCAGCACAGCACAAAGGAATTAACAAGATGTTCATGGCAGCTTTTTAGCTCTTTAATCACTTTGCTAACATGTGGGAGACTTTTCAATGCAAGGGAAAAGGTATCTCAAGAAAGGAGTTCACTTTTACTAGATATTTTTGCCCTTCATGATAGCACTATTAAAAATAACAGCAGTCCTTGGATTTTATTTCCACTTAACAATTAATGTCTCTTATACACACCTCTAAGGCTGTTTCAAGCATCTCCATGTCAACTGCCCTGAGCAAATCTACCATATACTCTTCGAGAGGCCCTCGGCACTAAAAATGTGCCACCAGGGTTTGTGGCACCCATAACAAGCCCCTGTTGGCCTTGGCCCTAACTCGTACTTAAAAATAGCATATATATATATGGACCAATACACAATTTAAGTGCAAGAGTTATTGAACACTGCATTTACCAGTATCTATTGTGATGGTGAAAAGCATTAATGCCATAAATCTTATTTATCACCTACACACAACCATTCAGAATCCAACTCTCTTTTCACTCTAACAGCTACTGAGGGGATTATGTCAGGGTAAAGTGCTCTTTGCCAGATCATGCAAACGTCTTCTGACACTTCTTTCTATTACAAAATACTTATTCAAAGGGAAGGAGTCCCTCAGCTTCACTTTTGGATGCTGGGTGATTCCTGATGGGATATAGTTTCCCAGACGAATAGGATGAGGGACCGGGGCTCTTCACCTGTGACAGTCTTTGAGAAACCCAAAAGGGACACAGACCCAAAGTGTGGCCCTTGGTGGCACGAGGCAGAAGTGTTTTAACTTAAATATCTGTGGTATTTCTGTGACCATTTCCCCTCCTTGAATCAGTTGTGCACCTTGGGTAAAAAAAACGACAAATAAGGAAATATCCTTCTATTGCGACTACTGGAAAACTGGCCCTCAGCTCTCTAAAATCAGCTCCACTCAGCATGAGAGAAATGTTATCCCAGCACAGGAATATCCAAACACAGGAGCTGAGATCACACACTGAATGAACTTCCATTGCTTCCTACCTAGAGAGGAGTTTGCAGTCTTGTTTGGGGGTATAAAACTCCTCTGCTCTGATATCCTGGCGTCTTTTAATACCACTTGTGTAAATCAGCTTTGGGCCCATAGAGAAGACAGTAAATTGATGGGGGAAAGCGTGGTGCCACTTTCGGTGGCTGACAAATCGGCTTGAACAGGTCAGAAGGCCACAGGTGGAGACTCCGGTAACGCTCCTTGGCGCTGCATTAACAGAAGTTTCATTATTCGCTTTCCTATTTGCAAGTAAGGGAGAAAGGAGGGCCACAGACAAAGGCCTCTCTTTTGCTCAAAAAAATGCTAACAAATAGCTTAAAAAGCACGAAGAAAAAAGGAAGCAACATATTTAATATGAAAATACTAAGAAACGTTTTTCTCCTACGTGTTACTCTTTATCTGTAGATCTGAAAGCCATTACTAATGACTTCTTACCCCCCCCCTTTTTTTTTTTAATTCAAGTATTCCTCTGCTATATCACAATTAAAAGTGAGTATTCATACAAGATCCCTGGAAACAGACTGAAAAACATTTTCTTTCATCATGTAACCTAGTGAAATGCAAATAGTAAATAAGCTGCCACATACAAATAAGGTTCCTTTCAGCATTAATATTTTAAGATTATATGAGTAATACAGTAAGCAGAAAGTTTTTATGAAGTATGAGGTTTTATTGACAAAGTTTGTCTGAAAGCAGATATGTATTATAGTATGTATTGTTCATCAATATTTGGAATTACATTTTTCTAATGAAGAGACAGCTAACAGAATCCTCCAAAAGGCACGTATATACTCCTGGGCTTCTGCTAAAGCACAAATCATTGAATGCACAGTTCAGCTCAGAAGCTTTAAAATAAAAAAGTTATGAAAAGATGTAAGACAAGTTTCAAAAAGCATATTGGCGTCCTTTCAAAACAGCTGAGAAAGCTGCATCTTATGACATGATTTTTATGTGTTAATTTAGTAAGTGCACGGAAGCTTTTGTTTTTTCTCAGATTACATTCAGCTTTTGAGAAATCATCGAACAAGCAGTTAATTTCCTCCTAATTTATTAAATGATTAATCAATGCAATTTTAAAATTTTTGTTTCCAAACCCATGTCCTCAGTTATTGTGGGTGGGCAAAGTTCTTTAGAAAAGTGGGCTCAGAATTGGGTCAGGACATTTTGTGAGGCAGCATATTGGTATCTCAAAGAAATATTGCTCATGGTTTCAGAAAGCAGAAATCAAGAAGAAATAAAATGGAAAAAAAAAAGTGTCATTATTAGTATTTCCACAAATACTTACACTATAAATATGCTTAAAATTACAGTGTCCCCAGTAAACATTTCATAATCTAACATAAAAGGACTTTTAGTCGTGGTATTCTGGGATATAAACCCCCCACTCACTGGTAAATTTAGCTATCTAGGGTTCAGCTTTGAACTATCTAGACTTTCTGGCACCACTGATTGAAATCCCTTTAGAATTGACTCATCCTTGATTTTCCTGAGCGTGCTAAATTGAGCATATTTATGTTTGGACCTTTTAGACCCAGACTTTGCTCTCAGGATACAAAAAATGCCAGATTTTTATAATGCCAAGACCCTCAAACCACATATGAAATGTATTTGCCTAAGTTCCTCCTGCAATTAGGAAGATTTATGAATAACACAGAGCAGTATATCTCTTAATTCCTGATCCGCTCAAAGCATCACACCTATTTCACAGGTTTTCAGTGCCCAGAAATATTTTGTTGCATGACATGTTTGTGTGCTGCCTTTAGTTTTAAAAAGCAAGTATTTTGTGTAAGGAAAACCTATATTCATATTTTCAATCTGAGCTCTGAAATATCCCTTCAGTTGGTCAAAGTGCTAGCCTTGGCTTTTTGGTAGCAAAAAGCTGAACCAATCGTACCAAAAAGTTGCATTATACAACAAGGCTGGCACCTGGCAATCTATATGGAAGCCAAGTGACAGGTAAATGCAAACAAACTTGGACAGAAAGCAGCATGCCGAATACTCAGGCTGATGTAAGAACCGGTATCTCATGACTTTGTTAATCCATCAGTGGTCACGTGAAATCTGACTAAATGTATACCTTAACTGCCTCCTTTAGGGGATCTGGTTCTGCACAGATCCATACTAACTGCTCATTAAATCCATGGCCCAGCACATATTTTGGCCATGAGATCTACAGAGCTAAGGGAACAGCAATACCCCCATTTCCAAGTACTCTTAGTACTCTTCCAGTTGTGAATTCTGGTTGTGGTTATACAAGCAGCTGACTTTATCATGATTTACCGAAGTGGAATGTCTTGCTCTCATTGCTTCCCCACTCTTCTTTCTCTGCCTCTCTTCAATGCCCAGCTACATGACTCCACTTCTTAGCTCTGGCATTTGTCCGACCTTTTTGGGAGCCAATTCAAACTGTTAATCCACCAGAAAATGACTCATTTTTTTGATGGACTAGTTTTCTATCAGGTTGGTGAATTAAATGAGCTTGTGCAGAGTTCAATGACTACCACAGCTGGCATAAGGTTTAGTAACAGAAATGTGCAACCAGGATCTTGGAGAGGCGAAAAAAGGGGGACAAGGGAGAGTCTTCTTCCTTTTGGCAGCAGCAAAACATTAGATTACGTCACCCTTGAAACAGGGACTAGATGCACTTGCAAACACCTTTGATGGCTCTACTGCAATCAGGCACCTTGGGATACACCAATATTGGTTCCAAATTTCTAGTAGAAATGGAAAATTATATTGATGCAGTGATAAATATGTTGTCAAATGGACTTCAATATGAGGGGGTATAAAATAGCCAGCTCTTAAAAGAATACTATAACATAAAACCAATGGATCAAAAATTATAATAATAGAATTATTTCTGACAGCAGAAGCATTTGTCCTTATCATTAAGACAGAGGGCATAAATTGGGATTAAATTATATGTTTATATAGATTATTGTACCTTAATTACTGTATAAATTTATGTATTAATTCTGCACTCACTCATATTGCTGAATATCTGAAATGATGCTTCTGAACCTGATGAAATTACTCTGAATTTTCAGTCATACGAATTAAACCTTAATGCAGATTTTACTTGCTTCTTAAGGGCATATCTCTGGACAAAAAAACTAAATTAAACAAAATTCCTTGTGTTAAAGATTCAGACCCTTTCCCAAACACACTTATTTTCATCAAGCAGACAGGCATTAAACTAGTAGTCATTTGAAAAGAGGACGAGAGCGGACAGCAATGGAACCTCTATACACTGCTGAGCAAACTCCCACTAAAATTAAACCCAAAATGAGCATTAGGACTTCTAAAGCCTAGAAACGTGTACCAGGGGAATTCTGGCAAGCACTTCCTTGCCAGAAAGGGGGAAATTCAGCTGTCTAAGCATAGGTGTCTGGTGCCATTTGAGAAGTCTAGGTATGGTCTCTGGGACAGCAGGCGGCTCGACACATCCCCACCTGTACCTGCCAACCCCAGGCAGATGTCTGAGCTGCCCCAGGGCTTCTCAAAGGGCACCAGACGTCTGTGCTGAGGCAGCTGAATCCCACCCGGAGCAGCTACCATGCAATTAAGGACGACTTCAAATTCTTCTTTAAGGAGGCTGTGGAATGGAAAAGGTAACTATTGTTAAGTACTGATTTTATCCCATAAACAAAAACATGTTTAAAGGAAGCTGCCCTACCCCCTTGTTTAAAAAAACTCATCACTTTTAATCTATCTAAACACACTCATGAGTTTTTAGGTTTGTATTTTCTGTCAATAGCCCTAAAAACTATGACTCCTATAACAACCATTGTACTGTGTAAGAAAACAAGAGCCTTTGATAATAACCAGTTTCAATTTAGGATGGTGACACACTAGGCATTTATGAAAATGAACTTAAGCAACAGAGAGCATGAGATTATTACAGCCTTGTGCATCATATGGTGACTTCAGGTATAGAATTAAATAACATCAGAAAGGCAGCCTAGAAACTTCTGCTGCATGTTTGGATCTGAAGGAACAAGAAATGGGAATTTGTGACAATTTCTAAGTCTAGAGGTCCAGGAAGCGTGTGCAGTCCTGCCTGTCTTTACCTGTTCATAAAGGTTAAACCACTGCCTGTTGATTTGTACTGCTTCATCCTTGCACCTACAGTCACTAGCACACACTTAGCAAAAGTGAGATTCACTGCTATCTGTTTTATGCTGAAAGGTACTGTGCAAGGAGATAATTCCTTTACAACAGAGGGATGTAGAGGAACAGGAGGCAGCAGGACAGAGAAGGCTGTAGAATTAATTTTCCACCCACGTAAATGAGAAACCAAGGCTATAGCAGTTGCTGAAGCAGACTGTATTAGGCCTTCACCTTCCTTCCAGCCCAGAGGACTCCAGAGCGCAGAGGAGGATCCGCTCCTCTGTTACAGCTCACCACCAGTGCAGTTAGCGAAAAAGGCTGAAAATACACAGGGCCGTGCCTGTGCATGCATACCTGCACATGCCCGTGACACATGCGACCAACATATTTCAACAAAATCAGGGTCTAGTGCCGTCCGCTTTATGCTACTTTTCCAACTTTCGCCTGTTTGTCCAACTGATTTATTGGGATAAGTGTTTTGCCCTGAAGTGAAAAGCCCCTCCTGTTTACTGCTTGCAAAACAGTTTCATCATTCATAACAGAAAAAAAAAAGTAAGCAAAGGGACAGTTGCTTATGTCACCTGGATTCTAAGCACAGATGTGAAAACAGGGTCTAATTATATTGATTTTCTTTCTAGAGTTTCTAGAAATGTGATGATGTTTCAGGCAGCAAAGGGAACTGTTTTACATGAGCAGCACACACATACAGTTACCTTCTCTGCCACTCTTCCTCAAGTAGCCCATACCTCAGCATGTGTCACCTCAGTCCAACATTTTCTACTAAGATCACTACTTCATTAAAAAAGGTCTCATCTCACCTCCCACTTTGGAGAAACTCAGTTTCCATGGATGTAATACGTATGAAAATCAAGCAGTATATGCTGTGAAATGAGAAAAAGGTCTCTTATTTGCTATTTGACTCATTTTGCAGTAATAACCAGCCAGCCCTCACACTACTGAGACAGCAGAACATTTGATATGAGACTTAATAACAGTCAGAGATAGCGGCTGTTTCTATGAGTTTCAAAGAGCCCATGGGTTAACACACACTAGGCTTATTACCACTTGACGGAGACTCCAGGTGAGCATGAGAAGTCTTAGTTCTAAAATTAGGGTCTCTGCTGTCTCCAAAATCTTAACAAGTAAAACCACACTGCATTTGTGTGTCATTATCTCGGTCGTGCTGCTACACACAAATCCAAGCAAGCACACTAAAGTTCGAGTCCCATAAGTCTTGCTGAAGGCACAGCAATGTCATTCACCTGTCAGCGCAGATCAGAGAAGCAGCACACAGATGAAGCTGGTGTAGTACACACTTAGCGAGTAACATCTACTTCCTTACGCTTCGTGAAATGTTCTAACATGGGGAATGTAATTCAGTGCTTGGTCTAGTATTGTAGTTCCTGTTAAACAACTACAATTATTTCATTAAGGCTTATTTCCCAATCAGCTATGACCCTATTCACAATTGCTCTGAATCAAATCATGCTATTGGAGAAGTTGCTTGTGCAAAGTGTCAAAAACCATTGCCTTTTTGCACCCCCTTTCCACTGGTAAAAACAACAAAGAAAGGCAAGAAGCCACAGAGAAACACACTGCATGCTTGAGTCCTTTAGAGGGGACAAACAATTACAGTTTTATTTATTTAGACTTTGGAAACCAATTTTTACCTTTGGTTCCCCTGCCTGAAAAATCGGTATAATTAGATGCAAGTGCATAGCAAGCAGAGTTTGTGGAAGGCATCTGAAGGGTGAGCAGACATCTGAGGGATGGTGAACATAAGTACCTCAAGACAGTGCCTCTCTCCATCAGCTGATGAAGGCCGTCATCCAAATGCATTTCCTCCATTATTCCCCAAAAGATGAATCTCCATGTGGCATGTTTTCCAGGTGGTGTCCTGATGTCATCAAACATACCCCACTCTCCTCAATTCTGACAGATGAAAAGTCAGCTCCACCATCACCTCCCATTCAATCTGTCCACACTTAGCCCAGTTAATAGAAACTGGCAGAGGTCAGTTCACAAATCTGATGAGTTAGTAGTTGTCAAAGTTCCGCCTCAAAATCTCATCGTTGAATTAAGACACTTCTAGACTAAAGACTCTGCAAAGGAAATGCAAATTTTTAAAAGGTAAGATTCGTTCCAGTCACTGGAAATAACCAAGACTGTATTTAAGAATGTCGTTTCCATGCATTTCCATGATCCTGGCCTTCAGTGAATGGAAACAGGATTTTCTTGGATTGTCCTAAATGAAAAGAAATGGGCAAGCTCTGCCTAATACAAAATGATGTAATCTTAGGTATTTACACCTTACTTAAAAATAGTTCTCAATGTCAGGAGAGAAAGGAAGTATCAGCTCTTCGCAATAACAACTTCCTCTTTTATGTCTCTGCTAATGTAGCATTTGTTAACACAGGAAAAGGAGTTTGCAAAATCACATATTTGACAGAACTTGTCACAACTGAGCAAAAAGAGTTGATCTTTGAGTGTTACCAAAGTGTAAGTAAATGTAATGCAACAGCTGAAGAGCTCTTGTACCCTGTATACTTTGAAAAGGCAGGGAAGTATCAAGCAGAAAGGTGCTTAATGCCTTCTCCCTGTCATCATATCAAATAATTTGAATTTTATAATTTTGAAATTTTCTGAAGGTTTCCTTTGTCCTTCATTGTCAGTAGGCCATTAACTGAAGTGGAAAGAAGCAGAAAAGTTGGGGACTTCAAGCCATGTTAGCTGCTGTGAAGGTTCTTCTGCCTTCCAAAAGACACTGTAACAATATTCTGCTCTTAGGTGTACCAAAATGCTCAAACTAGGAAAAGTATTTGTTATTAATTTCATCAAACTGATAAATTATCAGTTGCAACTCTGAATGATTTTTCCAGACATTCATTTCAAGCATGCTTCCTCATTTCCTTGGAAACTGAGAAATGAAAAAAACAAAGGAACCCAAACTGCCATAGTGTATCACTCTTTTTGTCAGTGTACAAAATTCCTTCCCATCAAAACTTGTGCTATAAAATTTCTGTTATGTGTGGCTTCCGAATATCTGTTAAGTCATCCAAATAGGCATTTTTAAAGCCAAGAGATGCAGAGATAAAATGTTAAAACCCCCCAACTTCCTACCCTAAAATACACTGAGCTTTATGGAGAGCTTCCAGACAAATTGTGTAATCTTTAAAAGTGTGCAGGCCACTTTATTAAATGACAGCCCAGCTCCCAGCCCTTCAGCCAGCATGCACATCTTGTGAGTAATCATTTCAGGCTGGAAATTCAACCTTCAGTATCCTCGTAAGAACACAGGCATTCTAATTTGCTTGCAAGGGACGAAGTATCATTACTTCCTATTACAAAGAGCTGCCACTGTCGTTAGATAAATAATAGAAAGTAAGGCTGAAAGAGTTCAGATACTCCATTCCCTTCCTCTTCCATGCAGTGACCTTTCTTGCACAGATTCCAGTTCAGCATTTCCTCCAACATTAGCTTGTCTCCTTTACAATGTCCTTCAACTTTCCACTTCAACATCCCTTTTGTCCTGGTCCCCACATTCAGTCACTCAATACTTTTTCGCAGTATCGCCCCATAATACCTTTTTCTTTACCTTCCTCCAGTGTTTCTCCTTCAACACATTTTAATTCCTTTTCTTCCCCTGCACACTCTTCTTTCTCAGCTCACCTGTCTCCCTTCATCCTCCCTACCATTCCAATCTCTTTCCAACCCAGCTTCCTGAGCCCCTCGGCCTGTTTCAGTGCCCTGTTTCCTCGCTTCTCACAGACTCTTCCTGCTCCTCAACGCTCTTTCCCTTAACTTCACTCACTCTTTCACGGTGTATATGCCAACACCCTGTAGTCCTTCATCACTACACGCTCCTTCAACATCATGTTCCTGTTAATTCACTTTCTGTCCTTCAGCTTAGATTGCTCTTGTCTCCTAGCAACTTGTTCTAGCAAGGTTTTGATCCACAGTTTAACAAATTACTGAATAGATTACTTGATAGCTGAAATGCTAAAATAATCACCTCTTGCTCTTTAATTATAACATATTTTTTGTGTTCGTAAAAAGACTTGATTGTGTTTTATGGGCAGGGTGGCAAAAAAAAAACCCTGGATGATGCACATCTGCATTTGAGAAATGAGACTTCCTAATTAAGTGAACAATGAAAATAACAATACCTGAAATAAGACCACTCTAACCCCAATTTGAAATCATTCTAACACACAAAAAAGAGCTAAACTCACAAACATCCAGCTATATCCCTCCAAAATCTCTTAAAACATTCCTGGTGTGAAAGTAAGTCAAGTATTTCAAATAATAATAGATAAATAAAGCGTAACATTGGCATAGCCTCCTCCTTCCACACCCAAAGGACGGGTGGAATAGAGTTGCCTTCTACAGGAAGCCACTGGTTCTCATAACTGATTTCTAAAACCATCAGAAAACAGATTTAGTCTATCTAACCTGTGGCTTTAAGAGAAATCCTAGTTAAAGGTAATTACAAATCTAGCTGCCCTGAGGACCGGGGGCTCACCCAATCCTTTCTAAGTCACAATTTCCCCTCTGGTCCTCTTTTTTCCCCAAACGGTAGAAATTTTGTCCCAGCATGCACAATCACAATCTGTCCTGTAGTGGCTCAGCTCCATTGGTTAGCGTACTCTAGGGAATCAGCCAAGATTTAACTTCTTGCCCACACTACTCACTCTCAGAGATGACTATTGTGTGTATAACCCTTAAATTCTTGGATCCCAGTGGCTTCTGAAAGTTTTATGTGTAGAGATTTAATTGGGGTTCTCATGCAACCTTACACCCCTACAAAACTCCAAGACGCTTTCCAAGAGCTTAGTCTCAACCTACAAGATGGCACAGCTTGCAAAGACATCGTAGGCGCTAATGACAATGCTTTTCCTCTATCTCAGAATACCCGTCCGTTTCTGCTAATTATACCTTATCTTCATTAATTAATTATTATAAAGGTCAAAGTCTAAAATGAAGATGCTGATTTTTCTCATAAAATAATCCCCAAGATACAGATCTGGGGAGATGAGATGGCTCCAGACCAAAACAAACAATTGACTTCTCGTGCAGAGTAGAGGGATGCAATGAGGAACACCGTAAAGGTGGTTAATCAGGAAAAGGAAACAGAAAATGCAAACCCACAGTAAGGGGAATACCAGTTCTCAGGTGTAAGTATTTATTATGCAGTTTTCCTACAGAACATGAAAGACGAGACTTTAGGGAAGGCTGAAGCACTGAATTAGCTGATGGTGTAGAAAACACTGCCTCTTACCTCCCCACTCTGAATGCTCTGACATCGACCCAAAATATTTAAGAGCTTGCACTGCAGAACGCTGAGCAGCACTAACCGGCAGGCGGAGGTCTATTACCCCACTGTCCCCTAATGAGCCTGTGCTGCCTGGCAGTAACGCGCAGCACAGATGGTGTATGGATGATGTATAGACAACAATACCTACTTTTTCATCAGCCTGTGACACCCTGTTAGATACATCCTTGTTGGATAAAGAATTCCCATTCATAACTACTCTCTGAGATTCAAGAGTTTTAATTTCAAAATTAATTGCTATGAGTTGTATATGTTTTATGTCACACAATAATTTAGTTGCCACGGAGGTGTCTAACTGTAATATAGCATATGGTTTATAATGGACGACAAACTAACATGAGTCATATATGGTCTGGTTTTAGCCTGGAATCAATCCTAAACAATGCGAGGCTTATGTGATTATTTTGTTATTGTGTCTGTCAGTGTATGCCCCTAAAAATTTTGAAGCCTTTGCCAGTTTGACAGGTCAAATGGAGAACTGGGACAGAAGTCTCAAAGATACTATATTCTTTGAAATTTCAAGAGATTTCAGAGAGAAGTAGAAGAGACACCCCTATTAGTCTATCCACTAATTAATGTCACCACTAATTTCACAGTTTTGCTTGACCCTCTTATTAATTTGGGAAGATTAATGACTCGTCTCTTGACCGGCGGCTCTGCACCTGGATGCCAGCCCAGCGCACGCACAGGAGGAAAAAACTACAGGTGACTTGGGCAGGAGGGAGAGATGGAAGGACATGGAGAGAAAGAACAACCCTCCCGGGGAAGCCAGGCCTCATCAGCTATGCTCTTTAAGGAACAGTGTGTTTCTCGTAGGAAAAGGACACCAAGCTGCTTTTAGAAGCCTATTTTCCTAAAGCTGAGTAGAAGTTGGTCTATATCTTAGTATCTTACAGCTGACAAACTTGTTATTTCCCAAGCCAACACATACACCCTTGTAAGAACAACCTTCTCACAAGTTGTCTGCATTCCTAGCAGTATTCCTCAGTGGTTTAAAAAATTATCTAAACCAACACGAACGGGTTTAAGTCTTCCCTGGTTGACTCCTTCCGTACACACTGTCACCCTGCAGGCCACCCGACGCTGCAGACTTGGACCCCCATGTTTTAGCACTCCCTCGCTGGCTCACACAGGAACCGCACTCCTGCTCCTTTCCGAGCACAGCGCAGAGCAGTCGTTGCAGCTTCTCCTTCTTTCGCTTTCCGACTCATTTTAGACCCGCACCCCAACTCGGATTTCAGTTTAAGACCTCCCTGCCGTCAGGTACTACCGGCACCGCGCCTTTTCCTGAAAATCCCCCATTTTACACCCTTTGATAGTCTCCATTTCTCTTGTTTCGCACTCCATCTCCCCTCCCGAGCGGGGTTACCCGACCCGGGACACTCGCCGCCCTCTCCTCACGGAGAGCGGCGCCGGCATCGTGTAACACACCGCCGAGACCGTCTCCACGCACTCCCCGCTGCCGAGGGAAGCCTCTCCGGCCGGCTACGCCTCCTGCCCCCCCGCCCCACAGACCCGGGTGGTGCCGGTGGGCTCCCCCCGGGGGGCTGCTTGGCTTTCCCGCCGCGAACGCCCAAGGTCGCGCCGTGTTTCCCTCAGGAGCAGAACGCAACGGCGCCCGCCATTGCCGCCTGACGCCCGGCCCCATCGCCCCTCACAGGGCGTCCCGGCGGGGAGAAACCGCCCGCCCCGCCCCGCCCCGCGCAGAGACCTCCGGGCGGGGCGGCGCGATTTCGCCGCTGACTGGAACTGGAACTGGAACTGGAACTGGGACCGGGACCGGGACTGGGACTGCCCGCAGCCGCCTCCGCCTTCTCCCTC
>JAVJGG010000027.1:3463422-3512473 GCA_035590195.1 Aviceda cuculoides | reverse complement strand
GGGGCCGGCTGTCCTGTCAGTGACGGGCGTGTGGAGAGACACTGGCCCGCTGAGCGCCAGCAAACTTATTTTTAGATGTGCCTCCCGTCTCAATGCGTCTTAAAAATAGCATAGTTCTTATTTAAGGAGCGGGGAAGAAAGTGGTTCTGGAGGCCTCGTGGTGGTTTTGTTGGTTTTGGGGTTTTTTTAAAGCCGTTTTTTAGAGGGGAAAAAAAAAACCCCCCACGTTTCAGTGGTATAGGCAACTGGGATGGTTAATATCCACAGGTACACACAGGATGCTTTTACTATATCTTCATTAAGGTCACCCCTTAAGCGCGTGAACAAAGGTGCTCACGGCTTTGTCCTCCGCAGCGTGTCTTCGGCGTGCGATGCAAGGTCTGATGTAGGTGCACACCTGATTCGTGCAATACTTTTTATAAGGTGGCTCGAGCCTTTTTGATCTGTCGTTTTCTTCGTTTTCTGGCTTGTCTCTTCTCTCTGCTTGCAACATGTGGGTGATGCAGGTGGAAGGAGGGATAATGGGCTGCAAGGATCGGTACCGTTTATTATTTTGTAAATTAGTCTCTGGTTTTGTTCTAGCTACTGTATCTCTGCTGATTCTGGTGACAGAACTGCTGTAAAATAAATGGGTCTTATTGCGCCAAATGTATAATATTATATCATTTGCATCAATGATTTCATCATGATTGCTCACAAAGGAGAATTCTGATTTTTATTTTAAAACCATTACAAATAGATGGGAGACTTGTGTAGATGAAGTGTAAATGAAAAAGGAAAAGCGTATCTCCAATAGGGAAGGAAATTTTAAGAAAAAAGTGTCAAATAGTATTTTAGATTGGAAAGGACCTCTGGGGGTCATCTAGTCCTGTCCCTGCACTCAGAGCAGGTCCATATGGATAAGGTTGCTCAGACCTTGTCCAGGTGAGTTTTGAGCATCTCCAAGGATGGAGATCCCACAGTCCCTGTGGTTGTGTTGGTGCCAGTGTCTGACCACCTTTGTGGTGAATTTTTTTTTTTTTTCTTGATCTAATGTCAATTTCCTGTGTTGCAATTTGTTTGTGTTCCTTCTTGTCCTGCCACTGTGCACCTCACATCCATCCGTGAGTGATCGTAATCATGCACATCTGTAGTTCTAGAAGCTGGTAGAAACCATGCTAATGTTTAGGACCAAAGGGGAGATTGCTTCATGACATCATTCTAAGTATAATTGCGAGATTTTATTCTCATAAGTTGGAAATTTATTCTTCCCAAGCATTTGCTTAACATTTCCTATTTATTTGAATGTGGTTAATAGCACAGTCGCATATTAATTTAAAATGCATAAATACCTTATGAAGACTATTTGTTTTCTCTTTTTTAATCAAATAAATGTCTCAAGTAATTTACCCACTTCTATTTGTCCATTGGCCTCGTGTTCCTTATCTGAATGTGAGACAGTTTGCTCCCAACTTTTGCTAGAGTCCTTTCACCATTAACCAGTGTCATATAGTCTCTTGAAATTACAAAGAGTCCACTCATTTTAATAGAAGAAAAGCTTTTTGACTTTAATCTTGAAATAGGTTTTCCTTGGGAAGGGATGTGCCTTGAACAATACAGTACAACCTGTTATTACTGGGAAGTTGCCTTTGTACTATATAGGCATTGTTTAAGGCTTTGGAGAAGCCTTGGTTTATGAGCTGATGATGTGGGCACCTTTTTTCATTCAGCACAAAAAGAAAATGCTTTTAGGCTGTGCAGAATAAAAATCTGCATGTTCTCCATCGTGACACATGAGTGACAAAATTACTTGTTTCTTAATTTGCGTAAATTCTTGGATGTTGCTGATAATATTTCAAAAGCAGGATAATATATGTGTAGAGCGATTCATAGTATGTCACTTCTGGACGTGTCTGGGTAGAATTTCAAAACATTAGGATGATGCTGCTTAATAGCAAATGCTTCTGAATAACTCATGCTTTCCATTAGAGCCATATCAAATAATTTATTAGAAGCCATTTGAATGGCTGGCTGCACTGAATTTGATGATATTTGGAATTGTTTGATAAATAATTTAACTTACTTTTCCAGATAGCATCTGCCATTTTATAATGATGGAAGCACCTGACAGTTATGCTCATTGGCTTGTATTAGTTGTAGTGAGCTTCCACTCAGGAAGAAATCAAATGTATGGGTTCTGTTGTTGTTTCTTATTATTTTGTTTAGTCCTGTAATGCCTATGTGAGTCTTAGATATTCTTGACATGTATAAACCTCTTCTGCAGGCTCACTGAACTCTAGATAATATATTTGAGATTTTAAATTTTACCATTGCTAACATTTTAGGGCTTTTAAAATTATATTTTCTGTTTTAGAAGTGGACTGCTTCGTTTATGTTTTTCCCAGTCTGTATTTGACACATTACATTTCCATAAAATAAAACTTTGGGAGGGGGTATAAAGACTTTATTTGATTTCACAGTATTTGAGAATGATTTGCATAGTTCCTAAAACAGTTTATTGTGGACTGTTAAGATCAAAATCTTGGAAGGGGAGATCATGATATGTCTGCAGGCAGACCAGGATAGCAGTGATTCATATAATAAATTTCAGTCTGAATTTGGACAAGAACGTATAACTGGGAATGCACTTGTTAGACTCATGAATGGTTTTCTTATCATAGCGTGTACAGAAAGGCTGTCAC
Organism: Aviceda cuculoides; assembly: GCA_035590195.1. NCBI lineage: Eukaryota > Metazoa > Chordata > Aves > Accipitriformes > Accipitridae > Aviceda > Aviceda cuculoides. The sequence goes on along the minus strand of JAVJGG010000027.1, from coordinate 3,509,792 downwards.
TAGCTTTAACGTTGTTGTTATAGGGCAGAATTTCATAACGCAGCTCATAGGCTTTCAGTTTTATGGCCTGGAGGACTGAATATTGGAACGGCTGTGCTAAATTAAACCTGGGGTCTCACAATGACTAATACCAGATGCTTCAGCAGGAATTGTAAGGACAAATGTGAGATAATTTGCATCCCGCATTCAAGGTGAATCCAATGCTTTGTAGTTTGGAATTGGCTTAAAACCCAAATAACGTTTAATAGCCTCTTCATATGTTGTTATGCATAATTATGATAACTTTGGACTGATAGAAGTAGCCAGTGTAGATCTGTGGATCATTTGGGGGGCAGCTAGTTTATGCAGCGGTTTTGTTTGCTTGCTTGCTTGCTGCCAGACTGTTTCCAGACTCAGGCCAGATTCACTGAATATTTTCAACTAAATTCAATGATTAGGGCTAATGTGACATTCGGGAAAAAGAGATGCTTTTGCCCACATCCTTGTACTTTGAACTGCAGTGGTGACAACACTCATCTGGGTGTGAAGCCTGCCCAGTTTCAGATTCCATTTCTGTTTGTCTTGGAGCAACGTCTGCAACAGGAGCTGCTTCTCAGATAGTCCCATTATCACCAGTTTGTAGCATGGTCTGGGGTATGTATCTCTCAGCATCTCTTGTGGGATTGAAATGGAGATCATGCCTGTGCTTTCTAGTTAGGTCTTTCATTTTGCACTTGGGAAACTTGTGAAGTTTGTGCTCCAATGGCTGTCCTGTGAGTGTTCAAGTATTTTCTATATAAACAGCACCAGCAAACAACAAAGTCTGAAATGACCCTCTAGCCTGATACGTACTTACTTGAGTCTCCTGAGCCGTGGGCTTGAATTAAAAGCGGGGAGGTGGAAAGCATTGTTATAGTACTATTTCTGAATATTGCTCAATTCCAGTATCAGTATCATCTTGAATGTGGGATGCTTATCTCACATTTATCCTTAGAGTCTATTTCTGAATACTGTTAGATTCCCGATGTTGATGGCTTCTGTTAAAAATAAGTTGTGTGCTCTGTGAATATGTATTTATGAACATGTCAAAATAGTACGTGGTAGAATGGTACCAGTCAGTATTATTCAGTAAATACCTGTGAATTTAAGCATAGATTTCATTATGGTGTTGCTTAGGAATTTTTGCTGGCTTTTCTGAACTTTATAGTCTTTGCATGCAGTCCTGTGGAGGGTTTTGAAAGGTTTACAGTTTGCTGGTGAAATTCTGCAGTACCTTCCACGAGCTCCTGACAGGCTCCATGCTATATTTGAGGACTTAGATGTTTGAACTTCGAAATTGCACAGAGTGCTGTTCCAAATCAGTGTTCCTTCAACTTCTGTGCAAGCTGGATGGCTCTACGTTTCTTTTTTCTAGAAAGTAATCCGTGACTTATATATACCAAACTGGCCCTGAAAGGAGTGCCATGGCTCCTGCTCGAAGGTTATCTCTCCTAGACTAGAAATCAGTAGGCTGCTGTGCTAATCCCATGGCAGCTCCACCAGTTTAAGTGATTGGTTGCTAATATTTGTACTAATGTATCATCCAAACCTATTTTCCACAGAACAGATTGTGTTCACAACGTGACCGCTCGTTCTGTTCTTTGCAAGCCGCATCACTGCTGCAAGCATCTATAGCAGGAGACTGCTTATAGATGGCAGTGTCAGGCTGGAGAAGGGATGGGAGAATTTTTGGTGACTACAGTCAGAGGAGGTGAGACTAAATTTAAAACCTGGATTTCTGTCCCTAGTAATTGAAGTTTTCTTTCCCAATACAGCCTTGGTAAAAACCCATAGCTTTTATTGACTTTTTGTTATATTATGCATGTCAACCAAGAAATCTCCTCGGACGTTTTAGGCAAATGTCTAAAAGCATAAAGGTAAAAATGTGGTACATGTTCACTCTCATATTTAAGACTCAATTCTTGAAAATTTGAACTTTAGAAAAAAAAGATTCACGTAAATTCCTCATGTTTTTAAATGAGCTGGAACAAAGGATGGGATAATACAAGTAGTGTTACTAATGTCTATAAAATATTAGCCCATGCTTCATGGTAGAGCATCTTGTTTCATTTCAGTTACGTAAGAGCACAGATAATTAGAGTACTTTGAAGGGAGTTTAAATACAAGTGTCAGTCATAATTGTAAATGAGCAATTGTTAGGACATGGATTTATTTCATTCTTTGCATCATAGTACGTGGTTTGTCTTGGAGCAGAAATTGCAAGGCCTCCAGACCAGGCCGTGACAGGGTGTACAAACTTGGCACAGCATTCCATGCCAGAGCACCTCTCTGGAGTGAGACTGGAACTTTTCTGTATACTACATATGTAAGGGAGTGGAAGATATCAGCTGTCTTCTAAATTGAATGCTAGGTGTATTCTTATTTAGATAGGAATTGGTTTTCGAAGATAGGCTCTTTGCACAACAGATCTCTGAAAAAGAATATCTCAACTTGTCGAAGGCTTTATTTGGGAACAGGGCACCTGGATTCATTCATTGCAGGACTTCCACTGTGATCATCATATGTGTACCTAACAAGCTGTATAAAAACAACACAGTGGAGTTTTGGGTTGGTTATTTTTAAGGATGAAATCAGCGACTAAATCCTTTTTATTACTTAATATTTTCTTTCAGATGTCTCTTAACTTAATCAGAATTTGTTCTGAAATTGTTTAATGGATCCTGGTTAGTCTGTAGATGCACTTTCAACTTGGTTATTGTTAAATGAACATTTTCAGTACCTTAAAATTCTACATTTTACATACATAAAAAGTTGTATGCATTGCTCATTTGAGATATTTGTAGCGATACTTATTCTGAGAGAGAGGTTGTTTTGGCTATTAAAAGTTTCATTAGATAATCTTTGTTAGATTGAAAATTAAAATAACACGATCTGTATCTTTCATATTGTATTTGCCTATTTCCTCTGTCTCCTGATTAACTGTGATCATCATTAACAGCAAGCCTGTCCTCCTGTGAAGTCTGGAGCTAGTAAAGCTCATTTTCCTAAGAATTTTTATCTTATGGTTCATCTGATGATTATGATCAAGGGTTTTATTATGTTGAAGGCATGCTGGAGTTTCTCACCATGTGTGCTGTGCTAATGTGGAATATGATGTGAATCCATACTCCAGCCTTTATCTCATTCAGGGCATTTATTGGTGATGTTCATCAGAAGCTTGTTCTTCACTTGGCCATCTGTTTCCCTGAAGCATGTAGCGATTTAACTACCTTTGAGGTCGCTATCCTGTCAAAAATCAGTAATATCTGCCAAGTGGTTGAAAACTGTTGGGAGGGGAAGAGAGATGTTTGCAGACCTTGTGATCACATAAGCTTCTTAGCTTTAGCAAAGCAGACCTGAAATCTGTATTTTAATTATTCTGCAGCACTTGGGATTCTGATGCTGTCCTTAAAGAGATATATCTTGAAAAGGAGAATTGTTTGCGTATGAGAAGTTTAAAACTTGTGCTGAAAGCAGGTAATATTTCTTGGAATGCCTAATGTCAACAGGAGACTCCTAAAAATACTGGTCTATTTTTAACAAAATATCAGACCCACATTTAAAATTTTTTTTTCATAAATTCTAAGTTTTCATGGATATTTTGAAAGCAGTAATAGCTACAATTTATTCGGGCAAGACATTTTGATGAGTGTGTATCTTACAGCTTAATATCCTGAATATCTTTGCAAGAGTTTGTACAAGGACTGCAGAGTCACATGGGGGACTGGGGCATCTGTCAGAAAGAATAGCTTTAACATGTACTGCAAATATAAAGCTCCCACTCCTCCTATTAAAAATGCTTGTGGAGTCATGTACTCCAACACAATGTTTGACTCGGTTTAAGTAGGGATGTTTTTTATGATATTTCAGTTCTCGCCTGTTGCAGTGTCATTTAATGATCTTGTCTGGAAGTCATATTACAGAAGTCATCTTGAAATTAATCCATACCATACAAATAGGAACTATTCTCATAACAAATGAAAATCAATATCCTGTTTCTTTCAATTGCAGAAAGAAGAATAGAAAACTCTTTTCTGTCAATAATGATTAATCACAATTAAACCTTGCAGCACTCAGAAGTGTGCTGTTGGTATTGACATGCTGTATGTTCTCAACAGTTTAGTCTTACTGTATAAATAGGAGATGAGAAGTGAAATCCCGAAGAGAGAGATACAAGGAAAAGCAAAGATTGCAAAAATGAATGTAATTTCTAAATAAAGGAAAATTGATAGATTGATGTGCAGGAATTGGAGAGGGTGAGATTTGTGCAGAGATGGGGTGAATGAAGAGCAATTATAAACGATGAAGGGGGAGAAATTACCATTTACAGGAGAGGAAAAAACGAGGGCAGATAAAGCCTTTTGAAAATCAGCAGTGTCCCAGTTGAAGTACAGCATATAACTGCGTCTACTAATTTGAATACATTCTTCAAAAGATTCTGCATTACTATATTTCATGTCAAGCTGACTTTTTGAATAGCTTCTTATATTTCATTGCATGATTGCATTACACAAATACGAGGCCAAAAGGAACAGTCAAGAACATGTTCTTATCTCTGACAGATTGAACAGTGTGCAAAGTTCTGTGTAAATATGGGTATTTAATATGATGACTTGATTGGCTTTTGCCAGCTTTCCACTGAATTTTTTGAGTGAATTTACAATTTAAATTTATAAGCATATTTAAAGAGGTTTGTGTTTTGGGTTTTTTTTAAATGCCTTGTTAATTGTGAAAATGGAAAGGACTAAGATTCTCTTAGTTCCTACGGTCAAAGTTATTAGTGGAGGGAAACACACTGTGGGAAGGGAAGGTTGCTGTAGCTGCCTTATTTTCATTGTCTTTACAGTAATTTTTATGCTGTCTTTTTCCTATAACTACTTTCTTTCTTCTGCCTTGTAAGCATTGTCTTTTTTTCCTTAATAATTCTGGTCTAGCAATTCACATGCTAATGCCTAGCTTTGAGGTGTATGGTAGCAGTATCTAAGGTCCCGCTATTCACAAATGAGTCTCCATTCCTTGAACAATCTGATTACGTTCCCCATCCCTTGGGAGGATCCACACGCTGCCTCCAGGACTCCAGAACAATTTGTGAGTGATCAAAGTCTGATGGTACTTAGGCCACTGAATCCATTTGAGAAACAGCAGTATTCAAATGATGACTGAAGCGGTCTGTAATATTATGACTCTCCTCATCTCTGCTACTATTAAAAGGTGAAGGAAAGGAGGAAATGGCTGAGTTGGTTTTCTGTTATTTTCAAAGATTTAAATAAATTGCATAGGTTGTTTGTTTTTTTTTTTTTTTCCCCCCAGGAGATGGGGAAGAATACATCTATCCTTAATATGCCACATGAGCCATATTTGAGCATTGCCGTGGCAGGTAGTTCTTTATATACAGTTTGTGGGGCTGTGAAATTATTACAGTAGGCATTATAGTAGGTTACAATTATAGATTAGTGTTTTATTAGATAATAAAAGCTGTATTTGAAAAAGAGTGCAAAAGGCAGTAGCTAAACTACCTAGTGTATTTTGATACTGTGCTGGATGAAAAGTTAACATCAGTATGCTTGCAGATGGCAGGTTATTTGCTTTCTGGAAATTGCAGAAGATTCTGAATAAGTTTCTGTTGTGTGAAACTCAGTGTTGACATATATTAGAATCTACTTCTTCACAGAAGGAATAAAATAAAATACATATACACCATTGAGACATCAGAGTAAATATTCCTCTGTTTGATGGCTTAATAGATAAGATAGGCCCCCAAATTATTTTTTTCCTGACCCAACCATATGAACTAGTTGTCAGTAAAGATATTAAGATCTCAGTTGACGTACAGCATTTGCTGTCCAGAAAGAGAGCAGAAATAGAAGTCGGACACTGGCAAGGATGATAAATAGGCTTTGGAAAACCTTCCATATAAAGCAATTTTGAGAAGATTGGCACTTTTCAACTTTTTCCGCTTAGAAGTATATGCAGAATACTAGCCTTTATGAGGAAAGGGAATTGTGTGTTCTGTCTACCCTTTCTGATGGAAGAGGACAGACTGTGTAATAAAGTCAAAAAACCTCAAGTATGCAAGAAGATCTTTTTAGATGGTGTGTCATTAGTTTATGTAATTAACTGGCAAAAATATCTGAGCAATGAGATGATGATATTTCTACAACAAAAGATTAGGTGCTTAAATGTAATATATGCATGCAATTTATAAATTACTTCAGTATTTTTGAAGTCCTTTCTGCTATAAATCCTTGTGCTTCAAAATACAAGCAAACTAGATGGAACAACCAAAAAAACCCACTTTTCCAATCCAGAATTGTCTACTGACGAATTTTTTGCACCTTCTGTTAAACCATCTGCTGCAGGCTAATGAACAGACAGCATACTGGATTAGATGAAGCACTCGTATGAGCTAATTTGATAGCTCCTGTGTTCCTTTCAGTGGGAACTCTGTAGTTAATGAAGCTTACAGTGAAATTTTTGAGGGTGGGGATGGGCAAAGTGTTCTTGTTATGAGCTTCCACACTGCAGGATGCTGTTGACAGAGAGGGGTGATGAACCCACATAGCTGTTTTTGAAGCATGTTTCAATGTTTTCTTATAAGCCTTCATCTAGCAGAAGAACATCTCGGTAACCTCTGTCATGTGCCCATGGGAAGTAATGACTGACTCAAGAGGAGTGCAGAGTTGTGCCTGTTTTGGGCTGGGGGGATCTGCATGATTCCAGACATCGTACATCACTCCGTAGTACAAAGCAGGTATCAGTGCTGGAGCTACAGCCTAGCTAGAACAAGTACCAGCTTCATTTTGGGATGTACCTGAGATCTCTGTCTCTGAGGAGGGACCACCATCACCTAAGAGTTTCTTCTGCTGCAACTCCAGACACAATACCATACAAATATTTTTTTCTGCTGGTGGCAGATGCAGATGTTGTGTTTGAAGTTGTATACAAACTAGCAGAGAAAGTATTTAATTAATTCCAACAAACGCCCTTTTGAAGTATTCTTAAGTATGCTTCATAGGAGTATTTGTGAGGGATCCAATTTTACCTTATAACTTAATCATTTTTGCATTTGTCACAATTAAAAAAGGCTAACAATGCCATTTGGTCACTGTTTAGTGATTCCTATGATTGCTGTTGAAGTATAAGCTGTTTCAAGCATCAGAGGTCCAGTACCAACAGTAGGGTGGAAGTGACTGGTGTCCCAGTGTGTTACCATCAGAGTTGTCAGCACCGCTGGTGGCTTTCTGGTCTCTAGATCTGTTCGTGATCAAAGCAGAAGCATGTCACTGAACACTGGTGGGCTGCTCTAAGGACAGGAGAGCAGCTACGCAAAGGACAGTCTTCCTGCAATGCAGTAGCTGTGGGTTTTCCTGCAAAACGAGTGTTACAAGCAGTTGGACTGAATCGGTGTTGGCCTATCAAGACTCCTTGCTGGAATCTTTTGCTAAATTACCTTTTCTCTCTTTTAGACAACAATATTTGACTCATCGTTATGGGCATTTTGCATGTAGATCAACAGTGCAGTTCTTGTCTTCTGTTTGGCTATTGTTTTTTATAGAGGGTTGGAGAGTGAGCATGCCCAGGTGTTCCTCAACTCTGCAGATACACTGTGTGCTTCTTTGCTAGCCACAATTCTGATGGGTTAAAATTATTGCTAAATCAACTGACCTGTGAATTATGCTACTGCGAGAAGATCCACAAAGTGAAAAACCTTTATGGTCATACTGGAACAGCCTGTGCATTATGCCTACGTGCATTGTGTTAATAACCAAACTTTGGAGCTAATTAATTTTTCACACAGTCTGATGTTCAGCCTGTTATCTTTGATGTATTTAATGAATTTTCCTAATACAGTAAATTGTATGTTGATAACGCACAAACTGAAAAAAGAGCTATGGGTATTACTGATATATCAACCTATTTCAGTCCATGTTTTCTGTCCTTGCATAACTTTAGTGACTTAATGTTTTCAGTGTGCCTACTTTGAATGAACTGACCAACTTAGTTTACAGAACTCTCAAAAAGGGCAAGAGCTATTGCAGCTCATTTGTCATTCTTCATCTCCCATAGCTGTGCATAAGTCCATGGAAGTTAAAAGTAGATTTGGGGACTTCCTGTACTTAATGTTGCTGGGTTATGATCTCCATTTCATAACTGAAAAGGCTCTGACATCTCTCTGTAAATACTTATTTTTATTCTTTTATTTGTGGGGATGTCAATTAAACCCAGAAGCTAACGTTGCTCATCATAGGCATTCTGATGACTAACTAGTGTGTAATACTGTATAATGCAATTCTGTAGGGAGTCTCCTTAATTTTTACACAAAATATAACAAAATTGTCTAAGACTGATCTGTTCAAATTTCTTTTTTTTTTCCTCTCTCTGCCTTTCTATTTACCAGCTTAGATGCTTTAAAAACATTTGAGTTCCCTGAAGCATGTCCCAATTCCTTCAGTATTTCGGGGAGGGGAAGAGATTTAAGAGTCTTAGGTAGGTTTTCTGTCCCAATCAAGACCATGTAAAGGGTAACTGTATTTTCACCCATGTGAGACCTGTATCCTCCTCAGTTGATACCCAGGGACCAGCATTTGCTGCAGCATCTGAAGCAGCACTGGATGTTTGCGTGTGGGCAGCTGAATCAAGCCCCTGCTGCCATATTAGAGGCTGTAAAACTGTTACAGTATCTCAGAGCTACAAAAGCCTGTTAATACCTGAAATAAGTCCCCAGAAATACCTTGAGGAAGAATGTTAAGGTCAGAAATTTTATGGCATTAAGTGCTTTTAATAAGACTAGGAGCATCATTAAATGAATTTTTAAGATATAGGCTGCTATACTGTAATTCTTTTAAATTTGTCTGTATCCTCATTCCTGCTGGAAGGAGCAATCCCACTCAACATCACTGAGTGTATTAAGCTTTAATAGCAATTTGGGCCATATCCAGTTTATCATGGCAAGTAATCTTTTAAATCAAAAACATCTTAAAATTTGGAGTGTAGTCATATCTATCTTTGAATAGATAGTGTTGCTATTTTTAATTAAGTTGGAACTATTTTATTTTGATTTAACTTCCATTTAATCTTAGCAGTCAGAACCAGGACATAGTGCATCCAGTAACTGTCTGGCCTTTTCTTTTTTGTTTTCAGTTTAAAAGACTTGAAAACTGTTTGTATGTTAATGTGTATAGTGCAGATTGTGGCGGGACAGAAAGGTGCATGGGTTGTTAATCCAGACCTTTTTTATAAAAATTGAAAATAAATCCACTCTAGATTTGCTTTATTTGACCTTACACTTCTGAATATCAGCTGTAGAATATTGCTCTACAATTTGAACAAAAGAATGCCAATAGTGAGTCTTCATGATGCTACATATGATTCAGAAAGCCAGATGGATTTTGTTGCTGGTCAGAGGGAAAAATATGTTAGATGGGAATATAATCCTTTCCAGCATAGTCTTGTTTAATATTTGTCATAGGAGTTTGACCATGTAAACAAAGAGATTGTTGAGACTTAGCTGGTGGTCAAAGTGAAAGATAACAAACATAACATTTTTTACATAACAATGTCAAAATACCCAAGTTTGTTGAAGGAAAGATTTTCAAGTAGCAGTTTGGTTTATTTGCTGTTACTTTAAGTAAACATTTTCTTCTCTAAAGGAGTATTTTCTGTATTTTTTTAATTAACTTGATCTAAGTTTTATGACACAGCTTAACAATAAGGTCTCGTTTCAGGATGCCGATAGTTTTCAGTACTTCCAGCGGAAATTTGTTAGTGTTCTCAGTTCCTCTGGTTAGGCTTTTACAAAAAAATTCCTCCTTACCTGCTTGAATAATTACCATTATAATTTAATTATGAAGTATAACTGTGTAGGTAGGCTTATACTGTTCTCCTTTTGGATCAAAGTTAGAATGGGAGTCTAAACAATTGCAAGTTCAAGCTCTGAAACCTTATTGCCTTAATTTTATGTCATAAAAAGTCAGTTAATGCAAGATGTATTTCAGTCATGCCCTATTTATGGAGTTGTTCATAGCTTGTGACTGAAGTTTAAGGAAGAAAACTTTCTCCTCTGTCTAGTATCCATCTTACGACTGGTACCAAATTTCGAGAGCAGATGTGAGCGTAGGGGTTGCCCATCGTATTCATGCGAAGAGGACAGCATGCACACAAGTGCTTATTTAGTTCTATTGATAAACTTCCAGGAGTGTTTCTACAAAAGTGTCACAGGAGACATTCTCGTGTTAGTATATAATGCTTTTTCTCCTCTAATATCACTTGTGAAGCCTCTCTGATGGGCACTGTAATGGCTGCAAGGCGTTGGGGTTACTGTTGTCACCTCTAGAGCAGCCTGCTGTAACCCCTGTTGCAGGGATCAGTTTTGTGTGATCTGTTTGCCAGGTGAGCTTGGCCGTCTGTGAGGCCACCTCTTCAAACTATTGTAGTCATAGCAAAGGACTGGATTTTTTGTCCTTGGTGAAATAATTGAAAACTGTACTGCAAACTAAGAGTGCTACACTGCATTACTGGGGTTGTCATCTGTGTTTCTGCATGGTGCGAATTGCATGGTTTATATGTGAGGGGTAGGAACTGGCTCCTGAGGTCATTTGGTGTATGTGCTATGTAGTGTATTAATGAAGAAATTGAATCAAGAGCATAAGTTTTGCCTTGTGTGTGGAAGGAGGTCAGGATCGTGCAGTTCCTCAGCAAGCTCTGAGGAGATCACTGAAAATTAGTGACTTAGTGTTTGAGCTGGAGCAAAGAAGCTAAAGCAGGAGGAGCTTCAGTGTGTTCAGCTGAACTGAATTGTAAGTGTAATCCTAGTGCCCTCTCTTGCTGGTAGAACAGCTTCTGTTGTCTGAAGTGCAATGTACTGAAGGCTGCTAGTCTTCTATCTACATATGGAGAATTATGGTTAACAGTGTGTATTGTGAGTGTGTGCATCACTGGGGCTGACTCACAATATGGAGGTGTGGTGACCTAGTCACTGATGGATGGGGGAAAGTATTTTAAAAAGTGTAACAACATACATTTTTCAGTGGTATTTGAGGCTGCGGCTTTCTTGGGCAGAACATCAACATCATCCCTTACTGGGAGCTTAACATTTTTCTGTGTTTGAGCCCGACTGTCAGGGTGCAGCAGGACGAGGTTGCTCTGCAAGGAGTACTGCTGGCAGCCAAGAGTGACAGCAAAGAGTGTAGTCCCACACTACCCAGACAAGAAGAGCGGAGCAGTCTGGTGACACCATCCGGGAACGGCCGACAGCCCTGTTTGCCAGACAGGCCTGTAGTCATGAAGCTGTTCCAAGGTCGAGTCAGCTGGCCAGGGCACATGGCCAGGTGCAGGCATACCTGAGTTTCATTGCAGCTCCCAAGCAAAAGAGGGAAACCCCAAGAAGGCTTTTCATAGCTCTTTCCCACACGGCTCCTCTGGCAGCTCCCTGGCAGCACTGCAGTGGAGCTAGCCTTAAGGACAGCCCGCTGGACCCCTAGGACGGGTGGAGAGGTAGTGCACAGGGCCTTGACACTGACCTTTAGGTATCATCTCTTTGCCTGGAAGAGGTAGCTCTAGTCAGCTGTGCTTTCTTCACTTGTGTTCTTGGATGTATTCGTTGACAACTGTGAGGCTGTGAAAATATTAATGAGCTTCTGATCTAATTCGCTTCACAGTTTACCCTATTATCTTCATGTATATTGAGCTTGGTGGGAGAAAGGTAGATCCCTGTGGGACTCCGCAAGTGAAGATTTTGGAGGAAAGAACAGCACAAGGAAACCACTGTGACTGTCACAGGACGACTGACACCCGCTCAGTACAAGGATGATAATTTCTACTTTCAAGAGGCAGTAGAAGTCCGCTGATGATCATACCAGACCTGAAGGGAACACTCAGCAAGGCTTGCAGATCTGTCAAGGACAGTGGGGTCTCAGCCAAGCATAAACCACTAATAGTTTTTCTCTCTAGGTAATATCCATCCTACTGCAAGACTCTGAAATGTTTGATTTTTTTTGAGTTTTTGTGGTATGATAGCTCCTTCAGAAAAGTGAATCTTGCCTTTCTTTCCTTTTAACTGTGGTGAAGATAATTAATGTTTAAGGGAAATATCACGCATTTCATCATTTTAACAAAGAGCGTGAGGGAACAATATTAAGGACTTACTGGGAAGGGCCACGAGCTCTCTCTGTGTATCACTGTTTCTGTGCTGGTAATTCTATAGTTAGATTTTTACTTATTAAAGAAACCTTAGAAATTGCTGCCAGGATGATAATTAATGATATGCTTAAAAGCACAGCTTGAATCAGTGCTCCCTAGAGACCCCAGCAGAGATATCACAAGTTGACCACCTTTGTGAAAAAGCAAGTGTGAGAGTGGGGCAAACAGGAAATGTTTGCTGTTCTGCTTCACAAGTTGAGGGAGGGAACTATGCAGCATTAAGGCATTGAAGATGCCTCGTTTGGATTAATGAGATACATAAAAAAATCCTCAAAAATCAGAGAGGAGAGGAAATATGATTGTGTGATAGAACAGCAAAAGGAAGGTGAGAATTAACAGGATCAGAAGTATTGGAGAAATACAGGAAAAAGCGGTGAAGAAAAAGCAAATTAGAAGAGAGAAATTAGAAGAGAGAAATTAGAAAGAAGAAACTGACTGGAAAGTACAAGTAGCTGGGCCAAAAGCTGCTAGAAAAAGATGCGTTTATTTTGAGAAGATGGAAAATTATATGTATAACAATGCTGGAAAACATGACGAAGGGGAAAGAAAACATTGAAAAATAAATTGTATCTTGTGTAAATTGTATAGTACCAAGAAGACTGTCAGATACAAAGACATTTTTAAATTAAGGTACTTGCTGAAACAAGTGATTTAGTTGTAAAGCTTAATAGTGATTTGAAAATTTATAGTTTTTGAAAGGTGGACCATTTCCCAATTTGTATAAGGTCTATAGGACAGGCATTGCATCCGGACATTAAATTTCGTTCTGAATTTTGCTGGTGGTAATTCAAAGCTACATATTTATACTTAACAGTAAAAGAGGAACTGGCTAGTTCTTAGGAAAGTTACCGTCTCAATACTGCTAAGCAAATGAAATTTTACAGGTATCCTGGAAACTCTGTATGGTTCACGGTGTAATAAGAGAGACATGTCTGCGTTTATGGTGTAATAAGTAGAATACCAAGTAATCCAACAGCTAAATCTAATACTAGTTTACAGATTCACTGATTAAGGCTAGGAAGTGAAAAACAGTGTTGCCATGGTGAAGTCTATATGGTAAAGCACAAGAAGAACAAGCTAGTGAATAATTGATACATGTCTGAGATTAGAAACGATCATTTACAGTGTGCTCTTTGATGTTCATGCATACTTCTTACTTTAAAAAACCTCAGAGAAACACATTAGCATAGACTGTGACAGGTTTTTGCATAAACTTTTAAGCAAAGTACCAATGGCTTATGTGTGCAAGAACACACAAATACAGTTACTGCAGTGCTGAGATTGAGAATTCAGGCATAAACCAGAAAGTTCAGAAATGGAAGGCTTTTAACAGGGATGTATTTGGCCAGGCTGCATGTATTACTGTATTTCTTAAAAATTTTTACAGAAATAAATAAGAACGTGTGTCATAAGATTCAGTAAGACAGGTTGTAACCTTGTGCCTGTGTGCTTACCTTGTTCTGGTTTTAGTCATATAAAATAGCTCTTAATTTAATTTTTAAAGCTTTAGTTTAGAGGTAATTGTCAGGTGTGCTAAGCCATCTTAAATTAAGGAACACTACTTAAAAGTGTCCTGATAAAGCTTAAAGACACACTTTTTCAAAATAGATAAAAATCTGACTGCAGTTACGAAGGTATCTCTGAATAAAGTAATGGAAAGCTATTTTTTGGAATAAACACTGTAGATCTGCTGGAGTAAAGAACCGCAGGCATCATGCCTTTGTAAACAGTTTTGCTTAATAAATGTGTCATTTATTTTTATAAATGTATGATGGAAATCAGTGAATATACACAGTAGTTCTAACTAGAGTCCAGCTTGCCCTGTAGCAAACTTTACTTGTCATAAATTCCTCTTTAGCAATCCCAGTAGCAAGAGCTATTTTTCATTATTAATTAGCCCCATTAAAATAAATAAAATACATGCAGTTGGCTCGCGTACAACAATCCTGAGGTTGAGGGTGTTGTTTTTTCTGCTTGCAAGCTGAATGAAATTATTTAGGGAAAAAAAAATTGACTGATATAAAGTAGTCTCTGTATAAATATATTGTGTATTTAATTTCAAATTTTTTTTTTTCACTCTTTTAATGCCTCAAGTTCGCAAACCATCTTACAGTAAATGCCGCATTACAGCAAACATCCCTTCATGTTCTCTAGGGTAAGTTAAGTTATAACCAGGTTATGACCATGTATTTAGAACTTAAAAAAGGACAAATCAGATGGAATCAAAACTAATTCAATAGTTACTGTGAAATAGGGATGGCAAATATCAAGGGATAGAATTGAAAGATGCCTTAAAGAAGGATGGCAAATATCAGCATCAGGTTCAATTTTAGTTAATATACTGCCTGGAATAAGTAGGGAGTAGCATATAGCATGTAGCAAAAAGTTCATATTTGTGTTACATGATGAGGCACTTGATTTCCTTCATTAACTTCCAAAGCTGCACAGGCTTCCTGTGCATTTTTCTGCTTAAAAAAAGGCAAACTGTTACTAATGATTATAAGTTAATCAAGACATGCAAGCTGAGGGGAAAAGGAGAGGGTTGTCTTTCTTAACCCCAGTAGGAATAGAGATCATAGCGGTACTAGATGCATACAAAAGTGATCAGCGTTTTTGTCAGCTGGTTTGTAGAATGCCTAAATATTCCTGTCTCCCACAGACAGATGTGTTTAAAGAATGGGTTTTCAGACTTGATGTTTGTTGTCTGTCCCAGAACTAAATTAAATGTAAAACTTGTGTTGGTGTTTTATACATCGATGGTTTTGTACAGACTGACTATGATCGCTGTAGAAGAGACTATATTCAAAACTTGTATGTTTTTCATACTTGTTTTATATGCACAATGCTTTAAGAATGGATTCGTACTGAACAGGAAAGAGGCTTTGTGTTTTGTCTGAAGTAATGATCCATGTATATGTAATAGTCCTATTTTGTGGTGTCCTTTTCAAAAAGATATCGATGTAGTTGCTTGGTGGAATGGTTGTGTTTCTTCCTGCATTCTTCAGTCAACGTTACATTAGATTTTAGAAAACAGCCTTATTAATTGCAAAAAAGGGTAGGATTTTCCAGTGCATTGAAGGTCTCGGATATGCATGTCATTGGGGAACATGAACTTGATAAATGTACCTTTGAGAAAAGACTTGGTGAAGTTTATTTTTGAGAGAGTGGGGATTCTAGCTGGGCAGTTAAAATAGAAGCGAAGATGATACAGATCAAAAGCTAATAACTGTACTTAACTCAAAATTGAAAAGCACTTCTCTTTTGGCATGGCCCCATCACTGAAACTCTTCAGTGCATGGCAGCTGTTGCCTGGTCCTTGCAGTCCTATTCATCCCTTGGAAATGCAGGTTAGAGGGCTGTGAAGGTTTCCCTCTGGACGTTGGATCTGGCAGTTCCTCGGGTGCTGCACCGAGCCGGGGTCGTGGCGTTGGCAGCAGAGGTGCGCTTTCTGGGACTGGTGCTGCACTACATTGTGGAGCTCTGCTGAGTGGGGCTGACGTGGGCTGGGTTTTGAGGGCTACCGGTCAGTTAAAATTGTGTTATAAAAGTGAAGGAAAGCTGTGTTACTGCATAAACACTACAGACAGTTATTTTCCTTAATTAGCTTTTCAGAAATTTCGAAGTAACATCGTAGAAAAAATGGCAGCATCAAAGCCTGTTTATGTGCACACACCAACAAAGGCAAAGGGGGTATCTTCTTTTTAATAGATTAGTGAAGGCTTTAACCTGTATTTCAGCTACCTGGTGTTTGCTGGTTTTCCGTTATATTTCCATGGAATTTAGATTATTTTTTTCTACGCCTTATTTCCCATATAGGTTGCTAAGCATCAGTAAATGAATTCTGTATATGTTACTATCTATGATTTGCATACAGGAGAACGTTAACATTGAAGTCGCATGCATTTTTTAGTATTAGTTTACATTATTTCTTTATAAGTGGTTTCTTGCAGAAAAGCAGATAATGCTGTGTATTGCAAAGCACAGATATTCTCAAGTTTCTCTCTCAAAACTTGAAACTATTATGTAGTTTTTCCACCTGTTTTTTTTAATAGTGATAGATGTTTGTCAGAGGCTTCAGTGTCAGAGATGAACAGATCTGGATCTTCCTCTGAGCACAGTGGAGAAGAAGAACGCATCAAGGACTCTGCTCACTATTAATACTTTTGAGAAAAGGATGCTTAGTCAAGATACGTGTTCATCCTGTTTTGTTAGTGTAAGTTTTGAATAAAGTGTCCTCTGCCTAATTCTGAAGCAGTTCACTGGCAGCATGATTAACAGCGGTTTATTGTACGACTGAAGAAAGCAATATTGATTGCAAGTATAAAGGTGTCCTTACAGATGCTTTCTGAATTGTTTAGTTTTCCTAAATGAAGTAATCTTTTAAAGAATTTTGCAACTCAAGGTCTTTTTTAAAATTTATCTATTGTTTTGGAAGTCTTCATGATTCTGATTCAGATTTCATTTTTGAGATTGTCAGCTACATGACAGCTAGAAAGTGCAATCAATGAAGGTATTATTCGGAACACTATTATCATCAAGTTTGGGCACCTGGAGTTTGGTTTTGTACTTTTTTGGCAGATTACTCATATTCAGAAATTTCGGCTCTAGTAGTTCAGATTTTTCACTTCACATTGGGATTGGGGGTGGGGTGTGGTGTCTTTTTTTTGGCATTAAATATTTTAATAAGTAAGTGGGCTGCAAACTGGAATTTCAAACTAAAAAAGTAACTTAATGCTACTTCTGTTAGTCTGTCTTCTTAATTATTCATTCTGAAGCCCTTTATGTATAAAGGCATAATAGATGGATAAGCCAACTCTAAGTTAAGGGGATGCCTTGCTTGGTTCTTACTTAGATTTGTTATTCAATTTCTACTCTTTGTTATCTAAAATAATAAAAATTTACTTGAGATAGAAAAAGAAAAAAGTAATGCTCTACTACAGAATTTGCCTTTTAATTAGACAAAGGAAATTTAAACTAAATTAAAGAGATGACTAATTTTATAACATGAAGGGAAGGTACTGGCTGCAGTGGGTGTTTTGTTTGTTTTTTTCCTTAATCTACTTAGCTGGGGAAAAAATTTATGCAGATCATGATAGGAAAAAGGTCTCTGGAAAATGGATTTCTGTTCTACCATTTTTGATAACCGTCTTTCAAATTGTTCTCCCTGCTCGTGCCTGCGAGAAAAGCTGGAAAAGTTCAGGTCTAAATCTTGTTTGGGATGCTTTGTACAGCTTGCATAAGAGTTTCATTCAGAGTTTATTTATTGAAAATTGCAGTGTGTGGGTCACTGAAGTTGCTTGCAGATCTGATTAATCAAAACAGGGTGGGGAGAGAGATCAGAAAAAGAAAAACAATTTAATGAAATGCCAGTTTAGAGATCAAATTTAATTAAAACTAGCAAAACAAAAGTAGTAATTCCTATCTGAAAACTATTGCAGGCAGCCACATCACAGAAGCCTACTAAAATAAATGTCAGATTTTTGGCCCAAGTTAAAAACCTGACTTTTTTAATAAAAGGATTATTTTTCATATTTTTGTTCAAATAGACCTCCACTCTTGCTGTAGTCACCAAACCAACACTTGATGCACCATTAGAGATGCTTGCAGTTGGACAGCAAGCCGCAGAGCTCTTGGGAGAACGCAGCGCTGTCCTGCGGGTGGCAAGTGCAACACCCCACCACCATTTACCTTCCTTTTTAGTCATGTATAGAAAATGCATTACTTTTTAAGCAATGAAGTGTTTTTCCTTTATTACTTTGCTTCCCAATGAGGCCATGGTTATGTGATCACTTTCACCAGGAGGAAATCGGTGCTGATGCTGGAAAATGAGATCCCTTCATCCTACAGCCTGCTCTGTCCCGCCAGCTCTCTTGTGTTGGCCGTGCTCAAGTCTTCCCAACAAAAGTCAGTGTGAAGTAGAGGGAGGCTTGGGGGTTTTGTGTTTGTGGTTTGTTTGGATTTTTTTAATCCTCTATCTCAGATGTTAGGGCCTTTTCAGAATACCATCTGATTCTGTCCTTTTCACTTTTTAAATCCTTGACAAATACAAGTTATTCAAGACTGATGGGCAGTTTTGAGGTGAAATTTGTGTAGAACTGTTGTGTTTTGAAAAGTTCTCTTAAAAAATAGCCAGAGACACAAGAGTTTAAAACTAGAATGGGATGGCATTTATTGATACTAATTTTCAAAGTTTTCATCAATGTGGAGCTCTCCAGAGAACCAGCATGGAACTATCAGTGACCACGGTGGGAGGCAATAATCCATGTACTGCCACCCTGCTGGCGAACAAGGTTGATCCCGGCCTTCACTTACCAATTTTTAATAGTTGAGGTGTTTGGTTTGTATCGCTTTCTCTTCTTTTCTATTAGTGAATTAAGTAGATGTTTTTAGGACCACAGAATGTTTATTAGCGAACTGCCTTTGGTAATAGCAATTGGGCCACGTGAGTCAATTGGTAAAATGAACATTTTGTCACAAGTTAGGTAAATGTAAAAGAAATGTGACCATATGCATGTTTGGTAAGAAATGACCTGTCAAGTTGAACTCTAGGGATTGTATAATAACATATCAGAGAATAGTGCCTTTTGAGTACTGGTATGTTTATCAATCTGTTTCAGAGCATGAAAGATGCATCTCAGACTCTTCATTTACTAAAAGCATTTAGTGCATTTACTTCCTGTGTAAAGCAACATAGTTACCAGAAAAGGATCCTATGTAAGAGACCAGCACGTTGGGATAAAGACTAATAGTAGCTGTCTTTGAGAGCGTGAGGACCGGAGGTGTATGTACAGCGTGAGCTGTAGCGTTGTGCAGAAATGCTCACGCTGCCTTTCTGAGATGTTCGCACCAATTTGGGGCTGCAGACTGCTCCGGCCTGGCTGGGTGAAACCAAATGAGAAGTGCCTTTCGTTGGGTAGATGTAGGCAACTGATAGAGCCCTTCTCCTTCCAGCACCCAAACCATTGTGCTGCGCAGCAGTAGCTGGTCTGAAGCAAGCGCAGATGTTCCTGGTGTGGCATTGCACTCCATGGACTGGCTGAGTGCATCCCTGCTGCCTAGGAGGTAGTTTCTCCCCTCTGCATTAAATATACTTTAAAAAAATTAAAAATAGAAGTTCTATATGAATATAAATGGATAACTTCCCCAGCTAAGCTTAGTCTCACTGTGGTACTTAATCAGTTTCTGGGCAAGCATACGAAAGGAAAGACTTTCAGATTGGGGAGCATGGGGAAATCATTAACTGGAATAATTTTTATGAACTATAATGTGATACATGCCCAATAGTTTAGGGTTGGTTTTTTTCTCATTCATTACTGTTTGAAGTACTGGTTTCCTTGATTCTTTCACAGAATATGTATTTATAAATCTCCAAAATAATGTATTTTATATTGTAATTTTGCCTACTTTTACCTATCAGAAACTTAGTAAATGAAAATAGTAAAGCTAATTTTATTCCTAAACCTCAGTCAACAGTAATTTTAATGTTTGCCTTCACTTTTTTTTTTTCAATTTAACATCTCAACATAAAGATACTAATACTGAACCTTTCTCTGTAAATATTCAAAATATCCAGCTATTTTACCGGTAACTTTTTTTTAACAAGAATTTTTTGTAAGTGAAGATTGTTTCAGTATTCAATGGAAAGGGGAGGTTAGTGCCAGAATAGCAAAGTATTTACATGATCCTCTGCAGCGATTAATGTGTTCTCTGCATGAATTATTTCTCTTAATAATCATTATCATATTATGATCTCAGAATTAATTACAACTTTGTGGGAAATATTTTAGCTGCCTTTGATTCATTCTTCTATGTTTTTTGTTACCTTCTTTTCATAGCAAGTTACATATCTCATGAAGAAAAGGAGTGTTTCCCCTTACACTCCCGGTTCCTGCATCTCTTTTTCTTTTTTCCCTCACTTCCAGTTGCAAAATGTGACTGGTGCAGTTGCTGTTTTGAACCCCACCCTCAGGGTTGCTAGGCTGAGGAACTTCATTGCGTAAGTAACCTGTTACTGAACAGGCTACTGCAGCCCTGAGCAGCCGTCTAATGAACAGCCAAGTCTTAAAGGAAATGACTTCTACCATTAGAACCAGACCTTTTAAACAGGGGGAAAACAAAGTGGTAAATTTGTTTTAAAATAACAAATCAGCTAAAGAGAAATAAATCTTTGCCAGCAGAAACTAGTATAAAGCAAGAATATGAATGCCTGAAAATAACTGTGAGAATAGTAACTCCTGAAAATGGATGATAACATCATGCATTGCAAATGCTCTATTGCTTTTTTCCTGTTTCGAGGTTTAGGGATGTGGATTCAGTTTGGGGCCACCTCTGGCTTCTGGACTGGTTAGTGAGTGACCTCAAATGAACTGCACAGATTTCATGAGATAGTTTCTGGTTTGTTCTGTGCAATAAGTATTTGACTATAATATTTCAGATCTTGACATTCCAAATCAAACTGATTTCTCCATCTCCATTAAATGGTAAAATATAAATTATCCAAAGCAGAAGCATGTGTGTAAACATTTGAAATAGGATAGTAATACTTTCTGACAAATAGTACTGCAGATTTGGTTGGCAAAAGTTTGTGTGCATTTCAGCATGTTCTGGAGATTATTATCTGACCATCAGTTTTTATTAGCACTGTCTTAAAGTCGATAAACACAGAAATATTAGGCGAGAATCATGTGAAGGTGCATGCAGAAAAGAAGAGAAGCAGAGAGCATAGCCTGGAAGGGTGGTGAGATAGTAGGTATGAATTTCAGGTGAGCAGACAGGATGCTGTGAAAACAAAACTAAGCAGGTACAAAACTGTACAGAGCTTAAAGGTGCAAAGTTAAGAGACAATGTTAGGAGCAACTTTGCAGTAACTGGTGACGTTTCTGAGGCTAAGTTTTTCCTTGTTGTTAAGGTCAGCTAAGAAAAGCTCTTTTGTTGGTTCTTTGGATTCTGGTCAGTGTTATCTTCAGGGTTTAGCTGTAGGTAGATAAATAGGCAGTTACTTGACCGTTTGGCTGGTGGAAGCAGCCAGACAGCTCAGTAACACCTCCTTTGGTCCTGGCTTTCCTTTGCCTGCGGCTTTTCTTGAGTGGTGGTTCACGGACCACAAGATGGCCAGGCACCAGGTCTTTGCCTCCTGCTGCACAGCCGGGCATAGGCTGCTTTCTGCTGTTCTCGCCAGCCGGAGGGCCAGAAAGGACAAGGCAGCCCCCGATAACCCCCTGGGTGGCTTTTCTCAGAAGCAGCCCGTGCTTCCCTTACCTCCCCCAGCATCGTGAGAGCACGCCTGCTTCTCCCTCTCAGCCCTACCGCTTCTCCCTCCTTCTTCCCCTCCACTCCCACTGCAGCTTCGCCTCTGCTGTTGCAAAGCTGTGAGCCGGCTTTGCGAAGCAGCTGCCGGCCTTTGCTTCTGGAAATTACACCATCTGGCTGTACACCAGAATGCAGTATATGGAGTTTATATTTAGATCACCTTGTATCTGGCATCTGGACCTTATTTATCTGCATGCTTGACGAGACGTGGTTTGAGCACTTTCTTTTGTGGATGATATTTTACGTAATGTATGTATTGTCAGTTCTGAGTTGTCCTGGTGAAAGATGTTCCACAAAAATAGTTCTTTCTGTAGAGCTGTCGTTTCTATTGCTGGGAGCTGCACATGAGATGCCATTTATTATTGGTGTCTATTAGAAACATCAGACACAAAAAGGGCTGGTAAAGAACATTTTGCCCTTATAATTAGATCCGTTCTGACTATCTGCAAAGATGGGCTAATGCATGACAGGTCCAGCAGTACTGAGTATTCTGATGTTAAGCTATGTCGTGCAATATATCTCAAGTTTCTATCAGTAGGGCTGAGTTGTGGGGTGTTGGGGTTTTTTTTGCTCTTCACGTGTGTTTTTGTATAAAGGAATCTTTGTCATAGCTTAAGGATGAAATAAATGATGCTTTTAAATGAGTACACAAAGTAACATGCTGCAGGAAGGCCAACAGAGGGTGCTGGAGTGATGCAGCTCCTAAACTTCACTAGGTTTTTTTGTTTGTTGGAGAACAATGTGTGTTTTGACAAACGTCCTTATTTTGGGATGTTTTACCATACAGCTGTGGAGTTACTGCATTGTTTGTGTGTTTAATGCCGTAATTTTCATACTTTTAAATATTTTGTGTTATGAAGATAATTTCAGACAGAAATGCCTGTTCAAGCAATAATATTTACAAGAACAATGTGTACCTACTTAGGTCATGTATTCATTTTCTTTACCTCTAAAAAGAGATACAAATGAAAATCCTGCTTTTTCAGAAGAAAAAGTTGGGCACAGCGGAAGTGCCAGTGATCTCTGTGACTTATACATGTTGTATTGCACATGTTTTGAGACTGATGTAACAAAGCACTGATCTTTGAAAGTCATGGTTTGGTGTAAATGATACCTGTGTAGAAATAACATACTTAACAAGAAATGTCTCAAGGAGGATGAATAAAAAGTTAGACGGTCTATGGCAAACCATTGTGCAACACTTCGCAGTTAAACTAATGATATCCATACTGTACGTTATTTCAGGTTCCTCATTTTTATCCTTGTTCAGGGTCTGTTTTCTGCTCTGGCTGTAGAGGAGACTGTGCCCTTTATGTACTGGACTGAAGAGGTGGTGTGTCTGCACATGGTTGTAAGGTTTGGCTGGAGACTGCTTGATTCAACCTGTCCCTGTTCTTTGAAGTAAAGTATGTCCATGAAAGTCAGTATTTACACTGTTGCCTGAGAGTCTGTTATGGAAAGCACTCCCTCCCTCTGCTCCTGACCCTCCTCCTCCCTCCCACAGTGAAGGGTAATAACTTCAGGCTACCAGAGATTGGAAAGTGCAATTTATTACATGGATATGCAAAACCAGGCAATTGCTTTTAAGATGCAGTCTCCCGTTACTGCACAGATGTGATGTATCATGGACTAAATCCACTCTATTGTACTGATGATGATAACCTGAAGTATTCCATGTATTGGGATTTTCTTCGGTGAGTTTAAAACTGGATAACCTATTTTTGTCCAAAAATCTTGTATGTCTCTGACAACATCTTGCACACATGAACAGACTTAGCAGCAGGGAGATGAGGAACTATAGTAGTTTCAGAAACCTGTCAGATCTACTGTCTGTCACTTCTCATTTTCCGAACCCAAAAAGCATCTAAACAATGGGGCCTTATCTTTAAAATGGACCTGGAGTATAGCATACAAAAAGATACCCAATTTTGCAGAAGGTTTGAAGAGGCAGATCTGAGCCATGACTGCCTTGTCTGTCACAGTGACTTTTGACTTGGACGCCAGGGTTTGATAGTTCTCTTAACGTTCAGGAAGCCTGAACTCTTGCATAAACATGCAAGAAGAGAGTTATCTAGACTTAAGGTAGTGCTTCTTAAAGTGCGGGCAGAACTACTATTGTGTTTTTCTGGAATAAGGGCTATCCAGAAGGAAAAAGGCACTGAAGAGAGAGAAATAAAAATATATAAGCTCTTTAATAATACATGGTGAAGTGGTGAGGGCGTGAGGGTGGTACCTGTTGTTAAGGGAAAAGTGGGGAGAGGAGACAGGATTGTAAAACACCACCTTGTGAGACAGCAGAAAACTGAGTATCATTTGCTAATAGTGACTCAGTAGGTCTTTTGTTTAAGTGTCCTATCAAACATTTCATGGGGCTGAACAGGTCAAGTAATGCTGTTGGAGTTGGATTGTCCTGTTTGCAGCCGTGGGTCTGGTGTATTCAGATTGAGATACGCTGTTCAAGAGGCTGCTCTGACAGCACTGGGATTGTCCAGACCGGTCGTGACTCTCCTGGGAGGCATTCAACGCTTTGGTTGGACAAGGCCCATAGTAACTGTATCTCATATTCAAGTTAGAAGACAAGGTGTCTTACTTATGTTACAGATCTGTGTAGCATCATCACTCCCTGAGCTCACAGAGGGCATTCAGACTGTCCTCATAGTAACAAAATTCAAGTTGGGTTTGGTACCCAGCATTATGGGCCTCTGGGCATACCCATCACGGGACAGTGCTCTCCTCCCGAAGTGTGGTACCCACATTTGCTGCCAGTGGATTTGAACACAGACATGGTGCAGGTGACAGTCTTGGCTTCAGAGCATTTGTGCGTGTTGGGATCTGCTCAAAACTCTCAGCTTCCTTTCCATCACCACCTTCTGAAACAGCATTAAAACTTAGGGCAGGCTGACAGTAACATGGCATCGTAGGTGAGCATGTTGCTCAGAGGAGGAGCACCAGAGACAACTTCATGCTCCTTTGATACCATGGCCAGGGAGGGAGTCCAGGACATAAACCTGATATACAATAGAACAGTCCTGTGGTCCAAAAGCCATCTCTGTGTTGGGATTTTGGGGGGGGCTGAGAAGATTTCAGCCAGTCTAGGTGAGGAAATGTTGCAATGCTAGCTTTGTGCTGTTTCTATATAGTGTAAGAGGAAATGTACATAGCCTGTCTCAGTGAATGGTTATGGGTGCATAACTTTTGTTTCTCAGCCTGCAGCTGTTATTAGACTGAATTAAAAAATTGGCTGCCAGATGCCTGTAGTTGCACCAAATAGAAATATAATGTTTCCTGTTCTAATAGGGACCTTACAGTTATACACAAATAGTAAAAGTAGGTTCCTATTCTCAGCATTTTTATTTTCCAGAGGCACCTCTGTTTACTTCTGCTTAAGGAATTACAGCATAACTCAGTTTCCACTGTTGCTTATAGTTTCTAAACAGAAATCTACCAAAAAAAAAAAGTCTAGTTCATATTGTCAGTGTGAAGACAAGTTGTAATTTGAAAAATTTACAATGTTTGTATATAAAATTTTCCCACTTGTTTTATGTCTCTATCCAAGAGCATGAATTCCTGGTAAGAAAGTATGCAATAATTCTTTTAACAGCATCTATTATGAAATGTGTGGTAGATAAATACAATTTTTAAGGTGGTGTTTTAAGACTTGGATTTTGTTTTAATTTTTTGTTTAATCTTGGAGCAGTAATATATCATGTTGTCCAGGTGACTGAAGGTTAAGACAACCGTTATTTTCCCTAGGTAGTTGTGATGGCTCACAATGCGAAACAGTGATCTCCAAGAAGCAAGCAAGATAGCATCCAGACTGATTGCAGTTAACCCATCTCTGCCTGAACTAGAAAACTATTTATAAAAATTACATTGCAAAATTAAAGCATTAAGAGAGATCACTACTGGAAACTGTCGCTTCAGGGAAAGGTAAGACTTTACATTAATTTTCTAGTCATTACGGATTTATGTGAGATTTTTCTGTTAGAATGACGTGAATTTTATGTGTGAATGCATTTCTTTATTGAATAAATCTGGCAACTATTATCCTTTTTTAAGTAAATAGTTAAAAGTCTTTTGCATAGGTGAAAAATATGAAACGTGCATATTGGGATTTGGAAGCTCATGTATATGTAGTTCTTACTGAAAAGGATTGTGTGCATGAATTTAAATATTCGGCAATGACAGGTTTTGTTTTTTTTATGGCCTCACTTTAAATACGAATTACAAAGCTATATTGAGACCATCGCATGTGACATGAGATTGTGCACATACTTTACTACAAGTATTTATGGACTCTGCCTTCATGTTGGTAAAAGCTGGCAAACCGTTACCAGGAGCTGAAGGAACTTGCGGGTTTTAACTAATCTGATACAGTGCAAGTGTTTAGTTAAAGCCTTCCTGGGACTGAAATACCTTACAGAAAACAGTTGGCTATATTTGGTTTTGTAAATGCTGGGACGTGTTTGAAAACAGATGAATAAGCATTTTGCTTGTGTTACTAAGTAAGTATCTGAAATAGCTGCAATTCCTACCATGCATTTATACTCCAAGGAACCAGGGGAAAAATAGAGAGCAAGATGAGTAGAAATTCATCAGTGTCCTTCTCTTGAACAAAACAAAACCTTTTTTTCTTACTGAAAAATGTTGGATGGGTTTTAACTTGTCATTATTAAACAGTAGCTAGTCCTTCTGTCATATAAAAATAAGATTTCTTTGCGTCAATTAATTTGGAGCTGTACTCAGCTGTAAGACACAGCAAATTATATTGTTAGCAGTATTTCTCCTGGAGTACTTGCTTCCATAGTGCTCCCAATTCTAATCCACTGAAGAGCGAAATATTTTCTTTTGTTTTTAAGAGCAGTACTATAAAGGCTCTTGACAGGGCCACAGACTTTTCAGTCTGAGTAGTTATTTTAATGTTCCTTGATTGCTTAAATACAGATTTTTCTGTTTCAGACTTTTCTAGATTTTTAGATGATGGTTTTCAGTACATTGGGACAATTATAATACCATTTATAATTCAGTGTCTATTTTATTTCAGTGTAGGCTTCTTTTATCCAAGACAGTGCAGATCAAAACAAGTAGAAGGATGTATTTATGCTGTAGAGCAGAGAGATCTGTAAATGTGTGATATATATTCTAGACCTATATGACCTTTATGAAGATGGTGATTTTCACTGCCTAGAGATAAGCTCTTCTGTGCAGCAGGGCTGTGTACATGCATGCTGACATGAAAAGGGCTCCCTATGGCTGAGTCTGTATCTTCAGTTTGACTTGTGGTAGGGCTCTAGGATGCATCTCCGCAGCAGCCTGTGTGATTTCAACCCGGTGTACCACTGGATCATGCTGAAATTCCCATATCAGTCACTAAAGGGTGTAAGGGAGACGTCTAACCCATATAAAATAATGCAGCCACAGTAGTCTAGAGCACGGTCACTAGTGCTTTAGACACAAGATTAAGCACGAATCATTGCGCCACATGAGCCAGGAGGGAATGTGTGATGGCTCCGGTCTGGAAAAGTACAACTATATGTAATTACAGGCTCTAAGCTGGGAAACGAGCGAGCCGTTCCCTAGACTACCTTGTGACTGTAATGCTAGGACCTCCTATGTCCCAGTTAAGCAAACTCAGAACATGCTAGATTTGACCACTTCTGGACTAGTTTACCTGTTTTACTGTGCCTTGAAACAACTAATTATGCTAATGCTTCTCCTTCACAAAGCGGTTTAAGAAGATACAACCTCTCTCAGCAGTTAAGCTGATGGCTTCTTAGTGAAAACAGTATCTCGCTGCAGCAGGCTTCCCACTCCAATGAATACAAATTTGGCATATTAGCAGGTGTCTTGTAAATGTCCTTGAACTCAGAGTTGGAATCGCATGAATATTCATACATATTCATGGACTTTTATTTTATAAAAGGGAGATGTGATCAACTGACATGATGTGCTCTTGTGAAATCTCTTGTCTTTTACAGTTTAGAAAAAATCCCAGGGCATGGAGGGAATGATTTCGTTCCATTTAACTAGAACAGTGTTGTTTTTTAATTACACTGGTGGCATATCAGAAAAACTAGCAATACTAAAGTCTGATGAATGTGTGACCTATTATCTTCCCATAGGTTCTGTCAGATTTTGGAGGATGACATTGCTGGCATCAGCAAGAGAATGCTAGGGGAGATCGTATCTGTTGCTACTCATATTATATTATATATACTGACTTATTTCCTCATTTAGTTTAATGCACTATAAATTTATGTTTTTTGATTTATTCGATCTGATGATATTTTAACAGTATATTTGTCCAGCTCTAAATTGCACTCAGTCAGTTCTGTGCCTTTGGCTTTTGGAAGTAACAAATGAAAACTGTCTATTTAGACCCACCAAAGCATGTGACAAGCTATCCGGCAGTAATCTAGGAATGCAGTTAAATGTGTTTAATTATGCGCTTTGTTTGCTAGGTTAGAGTTTTAAAATTTTGCAAGGTAGAGGCCTCACAGGACATAAAAACTCAACCATTTTATTTTATTTTAGTGCTTTGACTTCATTTTTCAAAGTTTGAGAAACTCGATCATTACTTCACTCAGTTAATTGTGAAGCCTGTCTTAGCTGTGAAGGTTCTAATTTTTACTTAAGTTCTGATAGCAAGCATTGGTTTATTGAGTATCAAAGAAAAGTGCAGATCCCAACAGCTATAGGTTCAGGAAGTTGTTCTCCCTTTCGATCTCCCTTTTTGGAGAGACTTAAGCCTGTCTGTGTGGAGGAGTCCAGTTCTATAATTGCCTAAACTATGTACATTCATACAAGAATTATAGTATTTCATAAGCTGGTGGATGAGATATTTAAACAGGTTGGACTGATACAGGGGAATATATGAGAGCTAGGTGTCCAGGAACTGAGATGGAGCATGAATAGACCAGTAGTTTAAAAAATAAAACAAGGGGAAAAAAAACAAAACAGAAAAGGAAGAACTAAAAATAGGTTTGTTTTGTTATTTTTAGGGATTCCTGCTGGTTGCATAAAAATCACTGAACTTAAAAGGTCATATTGCCAGTGCTTAGTACCTTTCAAACATTCATTTTAATCTAGTGCAGAGATACAAATGAAGACTGACACTTGGAATTTGGGGGAGGCAATATGATTTTTTCCTAATGAAAAATATCAGTGTTATAGCTTGAAATCTGTTCTGGGAAACAGATCAGCATCATTCATCATGTTGTAGCCAACAGTACTGATATTGACTGGAATAAGGTAATAACATTTTAGTGCTGATAAGCATCATTTAATATTGCCTAAGAGTTGTTTTTGGTTTTCTTTTCGTGTTATGATACTGTAATATTTCATGAAAGGAGTTTGTCAATATTAATCCCAGGAGAGTTCTTCAGAATCTTTATAGCTATAAGATGTGTGAGTTTAAATAATTTGGTTTTTGCTTGTACCTTTTTACTTCCTTAAAAAGCAGGAGACCTGCATCTGGTATTAAAGAAAATATTTTGTGTTTAGGAGTGTATATAGCATGAAAGGTATCACAAAATAAGTAGTAATTCCAATTCTTACTGAAACACCAAATACTTTTAAAAAAAATCACAAGATGAACAACAAAATCACAGAAAGTATGCCATTATTTCCAAAGTAAATATTTTACCAAATAGGTTTTTGATACAAGGAACAAGATGTGCAAGGAACAGCATGTGATACATATCCAGTACAACATTTTAAACACATTTTAAACTTCCTGGCTTTTCCCTTGCTTATATTTAGATAAAGCTTAAATGGTTTTATTCAGTGCTATTTTGCTTTGATTAAGAAAGACAACATCTTCCTCATGTAGGTGGCTGATTTGGGTGCTTTTTAAAGTATAATCAATTTTTTCCTGTATGTGTTCTTCCATATAGGAGAATAAGGGAAAGGCTTTCATTCTCCATTCCCCCCTATAGAGAAATGAGCTAAAAAGTCCAAAGATACAGATATACTACTTTTTCTCTCAGTGCTGATGTGCTATTTTGGGATATATGCCGACCTACTTTCTATGTTTCCAGAAAGTGAGCTGAAAAATTTTAGCTCAGGTTGCAGAAAGATTTGGATTTATTTTTCAGTGGATTTTTGTACATCCTTTCACATAGATATGCACACACACACACACGTTGGCTAATGTGGGGATTGATGTACAGTAGCAAATCAAGATTGCCAATTTTGGTACAATTTCAACAATAATAGTAGCAGAGATCTGCTGCTAGACACCTGCCTTTAGAGGATTTGACAGGAAGATGCTTCCAATCTAGTGGTGCTGTTATTCAGAGTTACATGATAAGATAGAAGCCTCCAGTTCCCAGTTTTGAATAAATTCAATACCCAAGTAGAAAAATCCAAAATTGCTGTAAGAATCTTGTTATTGTATTTTTTCCAGTTTCTTCAGCATTGTCTTAGAGACTGGAAAATAAAACCCCTTTGAATCATTTACTTTGACTCCATGCATCTCTTTATTCAGCACTCTGACCATCAAAGAATGTTCAGCCCATTAGTTTGCCATTCCCAATTAAAGTAATGATACATAAAGCTTGGGAATTGTATGAACAAATTATGAGAGAACAAATAATGAGAGATGAAGACCTGCTCCTGGCCTCTGCTTAGGGCAGAAAAAATCATCAGCCCCAGCAACACCGCACTCACATGTGGTCTCTTCCCCGCAGAGCAGCTCTGCTGGTGGAAGAAAATCCTTTTTAGTTTATTGTGCTTCACTCCCGATGACTGTAGTGCAGAAGGTCTTGGTGTGATATTCAACTCGTCTAACCTGTGTGAGCATACAAAGGTTAAGCGTCTCTAAGCCTTGGTAAGTCTGCAGTTAGTCTTGGAAAAGACAATTTCCCCTACCCTCAGTTCGGGGATATGAATTCTGCCTTGCAGAGGTATGTCTCTCTCTGTTAACTATAGATAGAGTTTAGACTTCAGCAACGTAATCTTTGAATGTCTGCCGCTAGGTGAGAGAAATCCAGTCCCTTTCTTTTGTATATATCACAGCTAGAGTAGGGAGTTTTGTTGATTGATCAGTACTGATGTAGTTCTACTGAGAAAGGCTGGACAGTGTAAATGAGGCTTCCAGATATCATTAATTGCAGATCAGATCTGAATCTGCCTATGACTGACAGACAGCTTCTTACTTCTCTGGAAAGTATGAGCTACTTAAGCTAGCCTGTGGTTATGTTATATATATATTTTTCTATGGCATTTGTTTTGATACTTTTTAAAATTTACACTGTATAACACAAAGACTATATACAGTATTTTTAAAAAATATGGCTCTCAAATCTTCATTTATATTTGATAATTGAGGTGAGTTTTAGCTCTGTTGTGAGTTATGTTAAGAAGCGTATAGATTCAAAGCTTTTTAGTAGTTGTTTTAGTTGGTTTTACTTGGTTTTTTTAAGCATTTGGATGATATAAAAATTTCACTTAAGTATCCTCTGCAGTCCTACTACTTTCCAGGGTGTCCAAAATTGGTGAGATATTAGTAAATAATGAAGTTGAATCAGTGTTACAGCATGATAGTCATATGTGAATTGCCTAGTTAAGTGCTCATGGTACAACAAAACATGTTTTTAGTGCTGCTACATGGAAGGTAATATGAGAGCAGTTGCAGGGTTACAAATACAAACCTCTTCAGGATAGTAACTTGAAGGAAAGCCAAGGGGCAATATAAGAAGCTTGTTCAGCTTGGCTGTCAGTGTGATGCTAAAATATTGTGGTACTAAAATATTGTATCCAGTGCCTTGATACTTCCACTTAATAATGAAGTATAAATAAAGGAGAGCGTTAAAAAAAAGAGGCCTGTGGAATTTTTCAAGGTCTGGAGGGGAAAAAAACAACAAAACTCTTATACTGTGAGGCCTCAAGAGTTCAGTCATGTAAATTTATAGAACAGAAATTCTTGTCTTTTAAAAAGCAGTCTCAAAGCAAGGAATTTCTCAGCTTTATCAATAAAGGCGCACAGAAGTTGAAGCTGAACTAGCTCCATCCAAACTCAGATTTTCTCACAAGAAGGAAATAGGAACATTGAAATAGATGAGTTGTAGCATCTCCTACCAAGGAGGGAGGAATATTCCTATCATTGTGGAACAGGCGCTCCCCAAACCTAACTTTAACCTTACCACTATTCAGTATAGTTAGTGGAGAGGCAGAAGTTCTTCTCAGCCCTGAATCAATGGCTCTGTCCATTGGTTGTAAAAGAGGTACAGGAGACTAGGCTCCCAGGGTGAAATTAGGCTTTCTGATTTAATTCCTTGGAGTCTCCCATGATTTCCAAAAGCCTATCTTTAGCTAGCAGGAAAAACTCTGCAGCCTTCTGTATACAGTTGGTCCAGATGACCCTCACACTTGTTTTTTATGTTCCTGTACTGTATCCTTTCCCATGTAAGCAAGTGTGCCCTGCTTGTTACCCTTGAGAAACACATCTGGGAATCTCATTTCTGCTGAAATGTGTTCTGAACTTCACCCATTTCTCCATGTGCTTCCACTCTGTGTAGGAACCAAGGGGATCTCAGGTTATTTAGGTACCCTTGGGACCCCCTATTAGTTTCCACTCTCCCCAAGAATATTTACTACATTTGCACACTATGCTGAAAGAGCTGTTTCCCTAATATTCTGCTGTTTGGAGTCAAGATTTGGAAGGATAGCCCCAAGTAATTTTCTCCACCTAAGAAAGATAGAAACGATATGACCAGCGGTGTGAAGCGCCGTAAGTAGGTCTGATCCTTGCTATTGTACTTTTTAATTTCCATAGCTGAAAGTTGTTGTCAGGTGCAGAGCTGCTTTGTCAGCTAAATTTGTAGGGCTAACATGACAGCAGTGCTGAGCTACAAAAACTGTAAGGGTAAGGATTCCTAATGGAAATTGACTGAAGGACTTATCTTACTGACATATGTCTTCCTGAAAATAATTAGTTTCTATAGTATTACCACTTTTTCTTGGATGTTTGCATAATTACAGAAGTGTTCAGGAATGTATTTTTCATCTTTGCCTGTCCTAGAGACTGGTAACAACTTGACTTCCCAGAGATAAGCCAGATCATGGTATTCTATGCTATCACAGGCATTAGTTCTTCAAATTCCTCTTGAAACTAATCTGAAATGTCAGGAAATTATAGTTTATCCGAGCTATGTGAGGATACTGCAACAGGGCTGCACAGTCTTTGAGTATCTTTGAATCTAGATTAATTGCAGGATTATCATCCCGAGTCCTAAAAGCCCTAAATAGCCTACAGCCCAGCTGAAAACCTTCTTGCTCCTCAATACTTTGCCACTCATCTTGATTTGGGGGTTATAAGGCCTGGAGCTGAACTTGCAAGAAGCAGGAGGATGATGGCGTTCACGCACATCCTTGGACTGCGGAATGAATTACTGGAAGGGTTCAGTGGGAATCTCACTATGTTTTGGGAGTGTTGCAGGATTTATCTCCCTTGGCAAGCTTTTTTCTCTCTAACTAAGCTCTTAATTGACTTTGTGTGAAATAAATTCCCCAGTTCTGAAGTGCTGTATAGAGATAACAGTAGAAGACAGTAAGGAGTGGGTGTTTCCTTTTCTTGAGAGAGCTGATATACGTGTTGATTAATGTTCACAGTCTGTGGGCAAACAGGTGTCGTAAAATATGTACTTGCTACAGTGAGTGTCTGACTTAAACTAGGTTATTGCACAGTTTCATTTAACACTAACACTGTGTTTTTCTCAGTTGTTTTCATACGTGTTACTAGTCAGAATAAGGTTGTGTCATCTTAAATTTAAATTTACCAGTTGAAAATTTACAAGTTGCCCAGCTGACACTCAGAAAAGTAACTCTCGTTTTGCATTCTGTTGTTGCAAGAGTGATCTTTATTTCTTATTTTCATTGCATACAATAGCGTGCGCGCGCGTGTATTTGGTGTTTATCTGGTAAGCACTGGGCCGCTGCAGCTGTGTGCAGGGACGCACTTTCAGCAACACAGTCCCTAAAGGGAGCATCTGTTAAACACATGATCTCTTTTGTCATTTTGCCTGTATTACGGCGCTTGCAAAGGGGACGCAACTACTCTCTTCTGCTAATACTATTTTGGATGCGTGTACTGTCATTCTTGCCAATTAACTATTGTCAAATTAGTCTAAATTGTTGTTAACTCAGGCCAGTACATAGTCGCAAAGAATCTCATCCAAATTTTTAAATGTTTTTCTAATTTGTTCTTGTTCTGCTTGTATTAATAATAGCTGTGACCACTGAGGGTCCTAATCTGAATAATCATAGGGAAATTGAATAATCAGTATACATCTGTACAGTTTTATTAGCCACATTTAAAAAAAAAAAAATCACAGGCACGCTTCCTTAAATATAACATTAGTATGCAGGCTATATAAATTGTGTCAGGTTTGTAGCAGTGTAATACAGCATGGTGTTTTTACAGTCCTGTCCAGAAACAATGTTTCAGGCATGATTTGGATGCCATCTTATCTACAGCTGATGCTTTAAAAAGTCAGAGGAAAATAATCAGTAGAATTGGGAGCTTTTAATGTCATTGTTTAAAAAGGTGGTGCTTTTTAACTAGTTAGATTCTTACACATCTTCAGGAAATGAGGTGGAGGAAGGAGAACTAGAAAATATCTCTGACTTTAAGTAAGTCTGTACAGGGAATCTTACTCTTCCTTTCATGTTTTGTGGGTTTTTCTCTCTTTTTCAGTCTTTAAGCACTTGGAATTTTTCACTTACCTTAAAGCTTGCTTTAGGGGTCAGCCCCTGCCAAGCAGTGCTTGCTGTTGCTGGAGGCAGCACTCTGTGTCAGTTAGTTGCCGTTGGCCACTGCTTCCTGTGGTTTGGAGACCCTGAGTTTCCTCACATCCTTTCTTTTTCCCTATTTTTTTACACATGTGCTGGCTGTTATCTTTTATATCTGGAGGGGAGAAAATTTACATTTAATATTCAGGTAGCTATTCCTTTCCTTGCTTTCTGCCCGCCTTTCCATGACAATGTAAGCTCTAGACTGCTTCTAAATCCACATTTATGAACATGTGCAGAGAAACTTTCCCTCATCCGCTCTCATTTTACCCAGGCAATGCTTTGCTTACTGCAGATGGGAGAGGGAGTGGGCAGAAGAGAGAGACTCTATTTATTTGCAATATGGAGTTCAAATTCA
Source organism: Aviceda cuculoides (assembly GCA_035590195.1). Lineage (NCBI taxonomy): Eukaryota > Metazoa > Chordata > Aves > Accipitriformes > Accipitridae > Aviceda > Aviceda cuculoides. The sequence goes on along the minus strand of JAVJGG010000027.1, from coordinate 3,475,117 downwards.
GAAGCACTGGCAAAGCATGAGTAACCAGTTCATCTAATTCAGGTGCAGTTGGTAAGAGAGTTGACAGAACTCTGTTGTAAGTCTGTACACAGAAAAATGCTTACTTTATGAAAGAAGTTTCCTACTGTATTGCAGTATTAGGTGCAATAAGTGGGTCTTATTAATACTGCTCAAATGCAAAATAAATCTTTTTAATAAAACTTCAGAAGTTTAATATTGTACAATTAAACATGTACAAATCAGGCATGGGGTATTTGTGTCTGTATCTGGAGGTTTTAAAGATAATTTACACATCCATGCTTTATCATGCTGTAGCAATGTCATGTTGGTTCTTGTATACCACCAACCTCCGTAGCAGAAGCTGCAACTCTTGTCCTCAGGGTTGTGCCTCAATCAGGCATTCGAAGTAGCTGGTAAGAATGTGTTCTGTTGTTTCTACAGTTCTGGCCTCAGGTTTCTACAGTTCTGGCCTTAATTTTCCTACTGATTGGTCTTGCACTTGGGACAGTTTTTTAAGCAGTTCCGAGGAAGCTGGAATATAGCTGAGGATATATAGAGAAAATTGAGTATTTTCCTAATACTAGAGAGAGAATAAAATTAAATCAAAATGTACACAAATCTCTATGTTACACTTCCCATGCAAGGGGATGCACTGAAAGCATGCCAGACAAATAACTTTAAACGTATTTCTGTGTGCCAAACATCAAGAATATGCTCATCCTTCTGACTCCCCTGTGTGTGTGACAGCTAGGAAGGAAGATGGTTTTCTGACTGATGGAGACAGAATGCATTTGTCATCTTAGACACAAATTAAAGATGCTTTTGTAAAGACTGCTTTTGTCTTGGGGCAAAACTGAAGTATAGGCTCACCCCTTGCAGTGTGTGTGCTCCTTTGGCCAAATACTGTTTGGCTTTAATAGATACCTTTATGCTTGCTAGCTAAAACTGAGAGCACTCATTTAGAGAACCAGTTGAATAAAACTAGGTTATGTTTATATTACTGTTAGGGATCCATCTACAATTATTGTATTGTTACTAAAACTCTAGAATTACCATAGCTAAATGTGGCTTTCCTATGCAGTACAACATGCCATGCTTGAAAATGAAGTGGACTTTTGGGGAGAATATGGAGAAGCTGGAAAGCTACAGGCTCAGCATATAATCAAGCATACTCTAAGCTGATACTGAACAATAAAAATGTCTATGTTCCAATTCCTTTAGTAGTAGTTATGAGTACACTTACTTCTGAAAACAGTATGATTTGTGCATCTGAATTCAGGTGTGGCCTGAGTACACATGTGAGATCCATCTGTTTGGGGACTCAGGCAAAATATAGGTGCTTTACATATTTGTCTTAAACGAAAAACGAAGCTATAAGCTATACCTGGCTGTTTGGACAGCTACACTTCTGAAAATGAGCAGGTGTCGGTGTTGAGGATCCAGGGAACAACCCCCAAGGGACTGTTTCTGCCACAAGGCAGCCTGATCTATGTTGCATCTCATCCAGCACTGAACCAATGCAACTTTAATATGTTGAAATTTTTAGAAGCCTGTATGTTAGTAATAGGCCACATAAATATTTGCCCATCCATGAAAAGCAGAATTTTCATGATCCTTTAGTTTTCATGACAAGGAAGAAGACTGCATTTCCTTAACCTCTGTGATCACTTTGGACAGTGGGCTCACTTAACAGCAAGTGTAGAATAAACTCTTTGTAACTGGTGGAAACTTTCATTAAAACGATCCTCTCTAAAAAGTACTTTGAAGTTCCAAATGTTTTGAAATTTTTTCCTCTGTATCTGTAATGCTTTTTTAATAGAAGCTGAAGTGCTTTGTTATTACCTCACATATTTGTGCTAGCAATTTAATTTGTGTGAAATACTGAACACTTGGAAGTGGTTTTAAATAGAAAATTGTCTCTGAAATCTGTAACCTTCACACTTGTAGCTTGCTCGCAGTATTCACTTTCTACACAGAATGCAATAGGAAAAACAGGGACATCTGGCATGTTTTGTTCAGGACTAATACTACACCCTACTAAATAAAATTCCTGCCGAGCCTCTAAGTCTTTCTTTACCATTGTACCCAGAGCATAGGCCTAATGTCACAGAGTGTAGTGGAGGAACAGCAAGCATGATTTCCTAACCGCGAGTGTTACCCTTGTGCAGATTCTGGCGAGTGCCACCCTCAGCCTTTGATCTTTGGAAGATGCCCAGCCTCTGGGCTGCCTCCCGGGCAAAGCCAAGTGTCCCGGCGGCTGTGAGGCCGTCTGCGAGGAGCCCCATCAGCCGGCTGCGTTCCTGCACTCTGCCTCTACGCCTTACCTGGCCAGAAAACGCCTGTTTCCAGGGTTTGCGCTGCTTTTCTGTTGGAGAAGGATCGGCTTTCAAGTCCTCGTGAAGATAAGGCTGCGACAGTTGTCGTGTAATGGGAACATCAGCATGAAGTGAAATTATTACAAACGTACATTAGCACGTGAATTGTTCTGCTTATGAAATACTGCGACATGAGTCAGCTTCCCCTCTTAATATGAGACATGCACATTATGGGTCAAACAGTAAGGGACTAATATTATCTTAGAACCAGATTACAGCTTTAACCGTATGTTTTGTTTGTTGTTAGCAAACAAGAATATGACTACAAATTAAAGGTGCTTATCTTCTTTCAGCTGAAAGGCAGTGCAATAGAAACACTTGGCCAAATCTCTTGTCAATATTAATCTATTAAAATCAGCATGCCAGCATAGAAAGCAACTTTGGAAGAGCTGTATTCTCTTCTTCATGTTTTATCTGTTTGTGTTTGGGGGAGGCAAGGAATTGTCTGGGCTGAAAGGTGATTTCTCTTTTCTGTTACTGTAATTCATTATTATCTATTGGAAATTAAAACTGTAAATGTAGTGCGTGATATGACTAGCATCTAATACTCTGATTTAGTTTCCTCTAAGGTGTAGCCAGGCAACTAAGTCCTAATTGCACTATTCTAAAAGTCAAACATTTGCTACGAGGATAGAAGTTAATGTGAATCTATAATGACCTCTTTGCTGTCTTTGAGTGTATGACCGTGACTGGTTATTTGTTGACCTTTTCCTCTTATACCCACTTCTGAAAAATGTTGCTTGACTAAAGAGAGGTTTTTTGGATGCTAAGGCTGTATCAAATCCAGGCTCTTCACTTATAACAGCATTAGACTGGAAGAAATGGGTTAATTCAAGCAGAGAACGTGTCAGATGTTCACATCCTATGGATTAAGACAACCAAGTTATTCCAGAAAATTAAACAAATCATTTCTGAGTAACAGTTGGAGATTTTGAACAGCTGTGTATTTTCCTCACTTTTTGATTACCCATTTTCTCTTCTTGCATTGTTTAACTTTCCTATTTGAAATGCAAAACAAAAAAGGTTAGAGACTTCATAGCACAGATACGTTTGCAGATCTGTGACTGTTCTGCTATGTTTAGGGGATGAGACCTAGGTAAAATGTACTTACAGGAAAACAATAAAAAGGTTTCTAAATGGGTATGAACTGTTAAACAGTGTCCTCTGAGCAAGCAGGTACCCAAGAATACTCAGCTTGGTTGTTATCAACTTGATTTCTTTAAACACTTCTGACACCTGTAAAACCCACCCAAAATGCAGTAAATAGCCTGAACATTGCCTGTGTAACCTTAGTTTTACAAATACTTTAACTAGGGGTAAGCTGGCACAGTCACTAAAAGAAACGATTCATATATCCCCGTCCTGGATGCTTACTCCTGTCTTTTTGTCTCTTGTAGTAGCATGGCTAAAATTAAATAAATAAACGAAAGGCAACCTAGGTTTGTGCCATGGTTTGCAGTGCAGCCTCACAAAATGGGTGCTAATGCAACAAGGAGGGAGGCTCCATGGGCCACAGGCAAGAAGAAGGATGAGGCTTTGTTTATTGATTGATTGATTGATTGGTTGGTTGATTGAGTTGTGCTGGTTTAAAATGTTAGTAAAGCTCAAACTTTCCTTTCCTGCCATTGCAGTTCCTCCAACTAGACGTAGCAAAGAGGCCTCATCCTCCCTTGGAGGTATTTATGTACCATTCTACTCTGGAATGTATGGGGTGGGAAGGTCCATGAATCAATGTAAACCGGTATGGAAGTTACTTTACCAAACCAGACAGGAACTCATTGTGGTGGTGGGGTTTTTTCTTCCATAATACAGATTTTCTGAGCTGGCCTGCACTGGCTGACACATTCAGAATACTTTTTAGGAAACCTTTTCTTATTTCTGCTGTTGATAAGCACAAATATTTCCTCAGCTGAAAATGAGAATGACAGCTCTAATGCAGTCACAATAACATGTGGCTTACTGCACATGAAATATAACAAGATATGCTGCTGTATTATAAACAAAAAAGCTAATGATAATTCCTCCTGTGAGAAAACTTACTTTGCTATGACCTGGACCATGCTAATATTGTAGCCTCAAATCTGTATTTCTGCAGTACAGAGTATCATCCAAACACAAATCAGTTATCAATCATCAGTTTCCTTTAGCTTTTATTACCAAACTTTAATCAAAAGAAATAGTAATAGAAACTGCAGACACTACAGTTGGGTAGTCTGCTGGAGGCAAGGGATATGGTGTTCCAATCTAGCCTTTGACCGTAATGGATAAACCCAATGAGTATTATACTAAGCTTTCAAAATTGTAAGAAAGTACTGAACTACACAGAACCTGAGAGAAGCCTGAAGCCTTATAATCCTTTGCCAGCCAGAAAATGTAGGCAAAGTATAATTCCTGTGCTTTGTTTTTCATCATTTGAGCACTTTCATGATTCAGTTCTGAACGTGACACAATGATTACTTTCTTGTAGTAATCTCTTCTGAAGGATCTTGTGTAAACCTTTGATGGGATAAATAAATAATTAGTCTTCTTTTATCTTCTATGCTCAAACAACTGTAATAGATTAATGACACTTTTTTTTTTTAGCAACCATGTCGATTAGTCCTATTGTGTTGTAATCGTGGTGTTTTACTCAATTCTTAATTATAATTTTAATCACACTTTCAGATAAATGACTCGGTGAAGTGTAATTCCATAAACTATGCTATAGCCTTCTAAAAAGAAAAAAAGGAAATATTTCATTCTTAGGTCTCTATTGTAATTTTCAATTATTTACTTATATTTGCAAAATAGCTCAACCATTTGATTTTTTATTTCCCTCTGGATTCCTGGATGTATATGATAAATTGCATATAAGTTAACAAGTTTATTTCCACACATCATGCTTGCATTTTTTGTTGGGGTTTTCTTCTGGATTTTATTTCCATCTTTAAAAGTGCAAAGCTTCCATCTCAAGTAGAAAATAGGAGGTCTGAGAGGGATGTTGTCACTGCAGCCTCAGTGGAGACAAATCTCAAATTTTACCAAGAGTGCTCTTTTCCTTTCTTCCTGTGCTGTATCTTAAAGTCTTTTTCGACTGCTTAGTACATCTGCTTTATTTCTTTGGTCTTATAATTAATAATCAGCTCTTCCAAGTCCCTCTTCCTCCCCCATTCCTGGTTTTGTTCTTTGTATTGTGCTGTGACTTACTCTGTAGTGGTCTCACTTGGGAGTAGACTGTCAAGTTTTTACACATATGTCTCAAAGATGAGAAACTGATGAACAGGAGGTACATAAACTGAATCACTAAAAGAGTTAGGCTACTAAAATGGCACTTAGGCACCTCACTCCAACAAATTTCAGACACCACCAGGACCCTCAGCTTCTGTTCTACTGCTGCATATTGCTTTACTTTACCTGCTTAGGATTTTCAGTTTTCAGAACAAGTATTTGCCTGTCTTGTTTTTTTGAATGAATGAAGTTTCAAAGTATGTGTTCTAGAGCAAATCCTACAAAAGGCAATTTAGCGATGTTTGGGGTTTTCATCTGTCCTCTTCTGGATTTCCACCTGAAGGTCACTCAAGGGTAAACTGTTCTTGGATTCCTGCGTACCGCTGCTGGATCGGGGGCTTGTGCCCTTGACAGGTCTCCCCCATCTGAAAGAGTGTGATCACTGTCGCATCTCTGAGTATGCCAGCGGCGATTTCTGCTGTTGGACATGTTCCGCTTGGCATGTATATTCATTGGGCTGGAGAAGGTAAGCTTGTGTAGTGCAGCAATTGTATCGCTCAGCTAGAATATGGGACAGTCACTTTCAAGTCACTCTTCTAATGAATATTTAATTATTTATATGTGTTGGAGTAGTTTCAGCAGGAAAAGTTAAGATCTGTTTCCAGAATATCCTGTAGCCTGGTGGTTAGGTCACTTACTGAAGATGTTGAAATTTTATTTACGGCTTCTGTCAAATGCCAGTTTAAAGCTCCTCAAATATCAATTCCTGCCTTTGGCATTTGTTATTTCTCAGTCTTCACACCTGGTTCAAATATATTTGCTCAGATTTAAGCACTTTCTGTTGTTTTGAAAAGCTTTACTTTGGTTTAGTTGGACTATGAAGAACGGACTGACTATTGTTATGTTGGTTCAGTCAAAGCTGAAAAAGCAAGTGGAGTTGGAAGAGAAGAGAAAGCAAGGAAAGCTTCTCTGACCTGTTTTATTAACTGAGAAAAAAGAGGATAAGGTCCACAGATCCTACAGATTTGAAAGACACAAAAGAAGTATTTTGGCCTCTAATGGTGAAGACCAGTGCCTAGAGGAATTTTATGAAATACCTGAATTTAGACATACAATTCCCCTTGGTTATAACCTAATTCCCACCACCTAACCTATTTTGCAGTCCAGTGGGATTTTCAAAAGCTTATTTCTGCATATAAACAGAGCTCACAATCCTTCGAATACTCAGCAAGACCAGAAATAATCAGTTTGCTATCTACAGTTAGTGTTCACTTGGTTTAAATCACTTTGGTTTAAATAATCAGTTTATTCTGAATGCAAGGTATGATTTCTGGGTACAATGTATTTGAGATTGGGTTCTTACGTTCAGAATTTCAACTTCCAGCCAAATGCAGTTTAATTTCCAGAAGAAGACAAAATCTAACAGACTAATTGCATGCTTCTGTATTTCTAACACAATAAAATATTTAAAAAGCTATATAGATAATATTTAAGATATGTCATTTCCCCTTTTCACCTCCAAAAGCATGTAAGTGAACAGCTTATTTCTTGTCAGCAATAATAAAGGTAGTACTGAATTTCATACAAAATCTGTATTTGGAGCAGCCAACCTCTTGATCATTACACCAATCATACAGTGTACCCTATCTTTAGGAAAATAATTGAAGCATTCATTGTTTAAGTGTTTGAAATGATTTGGAGAAATTGAGTTCTATCTTCAGCTGTTAAAATCAGTTTGCCCTAGGTATCCATGGTTAAAACATTAGTTGCTCTCACTTTGAATTACCACTCTGCTTATTCAGTTTGCCATAGTAAGTTATTGTTATTTAACAGCAAAATGTATGTAGTTACAAGATTTGTTAGTTTTAATTTACTAATTCATTTTGTCTCATTTATGATAGAATACAAGTAAGAAAATTAGCAGGTTCATAGAAAATGTTAGGATTTGTCCTTTCTTCTTTCTCAACATTTGAGAAAGAAAGATCACATCTTGGGAGGCTCAAAAGATTTCATTGGGATAACTGAACAAAACAAGGCAAGTACCTTGGCTCTTAGTTAAATGGAGACTTTACAGACCATCTTTGGCATACACGTATTTCGAATGGCTTATTTCTATTACTCAGCAGTTAAATAGAAAATCAGTCACACTGGCAGATCTTTGATTCTGAAATCCAGTAGGAAATAACATTATTGTTTCTTGAGGAAAGAAACCCCAAACTGATAGTTGTGGCCATAAAAACCTTTGTGCTTTGGACTGTTTATCAGTCTCTAAAATGTAACATTGTCAAAGGATAGGACTGAAAACCCAAACATACTGTTCAGGTTGTACCTTTCCCCAGACAGGTCCCTAGGTTGGGGACTGGGTTGGTTTTTTGTTGTGTTTTTTTTGTTGTTTGTTTTTTTTCTCTCACACTACTTTCTTTTTTTAAGGTTTAGCAACACTTGTTTAGCTTGCCAAGGTAATGAACTATTAATAAGCTGATCTGAGAAATGCTGCTGGTATAACATAAACCATACTAGCCCTAGCCACTGCCTCATAGGAAATTGTATTTTCCCCTTTGCACAGATTGTGCCGCTGAGCTCAGGTTTGTTGAACTTCCTAATTACCTCAAACCTTTCAAAGGAATGATTTCAGCCCGTCTCCTCCCTGTGCCGTTTCCCTGGTGCAAGGAGGGGCGATGCAGAAACCCTACACCTGGTCCAGCACACGCCTGTCCGCTTGCTTAACTTCCCCAGCGAGTGCCGGGCGGAGCGTGAGGACGTCCGAGATTGCCGGGGTCCGCAGCCCCTGGCCCAAAGCCTTCTGGAGGTCCGGGCTGGCTTTAGCAGTTAGTGCTCCACAATGGCAGTTGATGACGGCAACTTGTACTCTAGGACTAAGTGTAAACTGAATTCCTATCAGACTCGTTATAAATCAACCAGACGAAGAAGCCTACCACCAGACATCCTTCTAGAAAATGATTTTAAAGGAAGGTTTCAAAGAAATATTAGGAATATAGAGCCTGTACATCCAAGGCGCCCTAAGAAAAGACCTTCCATATTTTCAGGTAGGAAATGCTATGTTGGTAGTATGTTGGTGCAATATCCTTTAAACCTTTTTGGTAATATTTGAAGGATTCAGTAGCTGATTCCAGTCAGAACTTATTCTGTTTTAAAACCTAAGACAGTCTTCACAGATAGATTTAATCAAGTACCATTTATGTTCAATTATGTCAGCCATTAGAGTTATAGGGATGGAACCAAAAAGAGAGACTTTCTTCACGGTTTTATTTCACGTTGCTTGCTTGTGGGGATTTTTTTCTTTTAACACTTAACATTTAAAGAAAATCAGTTGTTTCTCTAGAGCTTTAAACTGCATTTTGCTTAACCCCATTTATAAGCAATGCTGTCAATAGCTGCAGTGGAAGTATCTCTCTTGCTGCTCTAATACTGTATCTCATTGCCTTTCTGGAGGAGAGTGGTTTGGGGATATGCAGACTTCTTCAGTCTAGCTGATTTTTTTTTTAGTGTAGTCAGAAATTAACGTCACTAAATAGTCAAATGCATGCTTCGAATTCCTGGCTTGCACTGGAGCCTGTAATGTCTGTAGTTAATAGTTCAGTTTCTCTAGCTGTTAAGAAGCAGCAACAAGGTATAAGAGTGGATTTCAGTCAAGCTCATGGCAAGTCTGGATTATTTTAGGTTTTTTTAATTATTATTTGAAATATGCCTAAAAATAGGCAACAGATTAGCATGGGGACAAAGGATTTGTTGCAAAACAATCAGGTCATCTTTACTAGGAGGACTTAAGAGGTTTTAGGGGGGGAAAATCAATACCAGCTCATCCCTACTGAAACTGAAGATGTTCTGTGAGGCGATCAGAGGAAATGAAATCCTTTATAGAAACAAGAATACATTGGGTTTTTTAAATTTAGGTATCTCCATGTCCAAATTAAGATGAGGATTTTAAAGTTTCTAGGGAGAAATAGTACGGTCATACAGATCTTTGAAGAGCTACGAAGTGTATTTAAAATAAATATTATTATATATTAATATTATATTCCTTAATGACAGCTAAACTTACATGGGTACCTTCTCAGAAGCTGAAACACTGCTGAAGGAATGGGAATACAATATTAAAAGATGACACAGGGCAGCACCGTTTGTGTGGGATTTAGAGCCTCCATTGCACCTTTGTTAAGTTGTTTGAAATATTTCAACATCTTAGGAAATGAAGCTTTTTTCCTCCTTCCTATTCTAGTTCCCCAGCTTAAAAAAATACAAAAAGTCTTATCGGATCTGAAGTCAGGTGACTCAGACATGCCCAAGGCTCCTGTGCTTCCCAGTGCCTGAACAGGCTCTTCCTGAGCTGATGTGGTCTGTTGGTGACTGTCAAAGCACATTATTTGGGGCAGGATAGACCCTCTGTATCTTATTCTTTCTCGGTTGCTGCTTTTTGTTTTCCAGCTACCTTTTCTGCCTCTCAATTGCTTCTGTTTGGTTTCTTTTTTCTCCTGTAACTTTTCACTTCTTTCTCCTGTACATCAGTGTTTTTGTTAGAAAAAACATATTAAAAAGCCTTGTGTTTGGTCTCCAACACCCATAGTCTGTTGTGCCTACCCAGATTTCTCATTTATTCTGTGGTTTTTCTTTTTTTTTTACATAGAATTCTTCTTTCTCTCTGTTCTTTCCACCCTCCTAAATTACCACGCTAGCAGTAATGATCCATCGTTTTTGCTGCGTCAGATATGAGCACTTTAATGTAGTTTGTGTGTTTGGAATGCTGCCATTGCACTTACGAAATCCACTGCAGCTGTGTTACTGTACACTCAAGGGCACTTAACTCAAAGGTAATGCAAATTGCTTGCTATAAGCAATTGATGGAGCATGATGGAAAGACGGGTGTAGTCTTTCATTTGGTAGGTCAGCAGTATACATGGAAGAAGCTTTACTTGATTTGCTTTTGAAAACAGGTTAACAAAGCAAGCTCAAAGTCCTTTAGACCATTGTCTTTCATGCTGTAAACGTAGGTTAGAATGGAAACAGAGCTGTATCAGAATCACCGAATGGTTTGGGTTGGAAGGCGCCTCTAAAGATCCCATAGTCCAAGCCCCCTGCTGTGGGCAGGGGCATCTTCCACTAGATCAGGTTGCTCAAAGCCCTGTCCGACCTGATCTTGAAGACCTGAGATAGATAGATATTAAATATATATATATAATATGTATATTGATATACTTGCTCTGCAGTCTTTTGGATCACTGCTGAAGCTCTCCGAAGAATATGGAAATTCATACTTCCTTGTTTCAACCTAGTCATATATTAATATAGGTATTCTAAATCTATATAATTTTGACTCTTCCACGTCCTCCTAATCCCTGTATCTCTGCTTAGTCTTTTCTATCACCGTGAACCTGTCTTAGTTTTAGGACATGCTTGCAATTTAGTCTGAAGTCATGTACATCTTGTTTTCTTTCCTTTTATTCTATCTTAAAGAGCTTAACTAATAAAATGGTGAGTAGTGACACATCAAGGCATCTAGGTGCGAGGATATAGGTCAGTTCATGCACTGGGACTCTTGTTTCAGACTTGGTGCAGACTCAGGGAGGCATCTTGCATGCGATAGGTTTGTTTTACAATTTTTTCTTAACCGTGATAGTTAGAAGCTCAGTCTTTAAAAATGAAAGCTGAAACCTGAGAAGAGTGACACGTCTGTCTGTCCTGTCATCATGAAGTTAGTCATTCACATATGCTGAGGCAGGACTATCCTAGCAATGGTATCACTGAATTATTGTGTTCATTCCCACATGGCAAGGGGAGGACAGAAACTATGACTGTGAGGAGAAACCATGGCATTGCCAAAGGGATATGTTGCACAGAGATACCTTCTTCTTCTTCCAACAAAGCACTTCGTTTCTTCTTTAAATTCAAAATGTTTAGAGCTGTTGCGTACTTCAGAGCTTAGTTGATAGCAACTGCCGATAATCTAAATTTTAGTTTTTACTATTTCATGGTTATGCTTTTGCTTTTTTTTTTTTTTTTTTTTTAAATGACAACAAAGGCACAAGCCGTCATAATCAACATTATAGGGCCATTTATTGTATATAGAGAGGTTCATCACCTTAATGAGTTTAGTT
>JAVJGG010000027.1:3403484-3444453 GCA_035590195.1 Aviceda cuculoides | reverse complement strand
GTCATTTTATTAGTGTTATCATTATCATTATTAGTTTCTTCTTTTCTGTTCTATTAAACCGTTCTTATCTCGACCCATGAGTTTTACTTCTTTTCCTGACTTTCTCCCCCATCCCACTGCAGGGGGGGAAGTGAGTGAGCGGCTGTGTGGTGCTTAGTTGCTGGCTGGGGTTAAACCATGACAATAGCCATATTCTTGAGGGAGTAATGCCAGATTGCACCACTCGAGGATTTACCCTCAAGGAGACTTCTGAATGACACTTTGCAGTAATCATGCAAAGAGCACAATCAAACTTTCAACAAAACTTTCAACTGCCTTTTATTATAGAATCATAGAATCATTTAGGTTGGAAAATACCCTTAAGATCATCGAGTCGAACTGTAAACCTAACACTGCCAAGTCCACTACTAAACCATGTCCCTTAGAAAAAAGCCTAGATAGCTTTTTCTCTCAGAAGGTGTTTGTCAACGGTGAGAGTGATGCAAAGTCTTCAATTAATCTGTTAATATATCTAGCTTGCTTTCTTCATCACAAGGTCTCTGCAATTCTGTATTTTCATGAGCACAGCTGGCAACTGTGGGTACCTGCCACCCTCACCAGTGTCTCACCAAATAGTCTAGAGACCAGTCTGAGTAGAGTGTGGGCAGCCTGCGCCACCTGAAGTCTTGGGCACGAGTTGCTCCCATAGGCTCCCAAACTTAGAGTCTTAGATGATCAGGGTGCATTGGAGCTGCCTATATGTCTGCTTAGAATTGCGCCTAGCACGGCTCTGATCCAGACAATGCTGTCCCCAAACCTCTGTGCTAAATCTGACATGCTGAGCTGAGACTCATGAATCCATTATTCACTACCAGTCTTACTTCCTAGCCGTGGTTCAGCTGGCTTCCTCAGAGCATAGATACTATTTTCCTTGCAAATGCTGTTTTTCTAGTAGCCAGCAATTTGGTTTAACTTCCACTTGTGCCCAAGAGCATTTCACCCTGGGTCAGTACTGTAAGGCCTTCCAAGACTGGAGCTAGACATGTGAAAGGAAAAGTGGGCAGCAATATATTTTGTTAAAGAGAAGGCTGGCAGCAGTTTAAATGTATATTATGGTAGAAAGAAATATCTGAATCTCTGTTTCATGTGGTGACAAGTGCTCAATGCATGAACGTCATGAATATGGCCCTCTCGAAATAACAGGAATCCAGTAACTTGGGGTCCCAGGTGAATAGCATCTACTGCACCTTCTGAAAGACCAGACTTAGGCATTCTGGGGAGGAAAATAAATAATACAAACTATTTAAAGATTAAGTAGAGCAGGGAAAGTTATCCTAGCTTCTCCTGTCCCAAATGCTGTAACTGTACTGAGAAAATACCCTTCCCTCCCCTGCCAACACGTATGTGTGTGTTGCGCAGAGCAGGCTGTCATCTGCCCCACTGAGTGCTGAGAAGGCCGTGCAGGACGCGGCAGCACCCGGTGGCTCGAGCTTGCCCTCAGCAGCTAGAAGAGGTGCAACCTCATCCCCTTCCCTTGCAAAGGGAACTGTCTCAGGGTGTCCTGGGTAAGGGACCATCACGGCTGTCCTTGGCTTTATCTGTAAGTGGGCTGTAATTCAGGCAGCTGTAATTCTGGGGGTTGGAGTTGTCCTCCTTCCAGACTGACAGTGGGTACTGCTCAACGTGAGAGAGGCAGGCCTAAGGTCTTCCCTTAGGGTGTCCTACTCACTGACTTTAGAGCTGTGAACAGGATTTCTAGGGACAACTTCTTCCATAATATGTTTAAAACTGTTTAGGTGCTTGACTGCTGTTTGCATTCATATTGACAACCTACTTAATTGCATCTTCAGTGTAGGAGCGGTAGCATATACCTTAAATGTCTGTTATGCTGGTGAATTACCAAGGATCAAGCTTTGTTTTCTTGATATACTTTGCCTAGCTATGGAGAACAGGAATTTAGCTCAGTGTCCCTTAGTCATTCTTAGACTGGTGTCCTCAATAATCTAGCAGGAGAAAGAAGCAAAAAGTAGCCGCATATTCAATTCTGCCTGCTCTCAACTGTAATTCTTCAGCATCAGAATAATTTTTAACCTGAGAAATGATAGGAAAGGAGTAGGAGAAGCCAAGACTGTGGGAGTAGTTACTTTATATTGAAAGAAGCATTTTTATTTTGAAAAAGTCTTTTCAGATCACTGTCAAAGAAAGAATCTCCAAATTGTCCATGATATTTTGCTCAGAGAGGTACTTGTGACTGGGACAGAAGTTTTGCTGTCACGCATAAAGGAAGACTCAAAGGAAGCTCTGCTATGGTTTGTGCTTTTTTTTTTGTTTCCATTTAGGTAAAAGCAGTAATCAAGACTAATAAAACTTTTCTCAAAGGCAGAGGCTCAGAAGTCAGCACCGTCTGCACTCAAGCTGCAGCGACTGAGTTACACGCAGTGCACCCTGTTTTTCTCACAGGAGAGCTGTACCAGTCGCACATCAACTGATGCTCTCGACCAAGCCCAGGAGCACTGAGACCACACTGAGCTGGGCAGCACCGGGACCTGCCTCCTGGGAGGCTCATCCCATGCCTTTAGGTCAAGCACCTTCTTATTACAGCGCCAATTTTATTACTGCTTTGAAAATCATTGTTGAAGACAAAATTATTTTCTGTTGCAGGGATTCCTGCCTGTGGTCGCAGGGCCATCTTTAAGGGATGAACAGGATGTGACGTGTCACGGCAGCAATCAGCGGGGGGATTGATGAAGTGCGATCGCTTTGTTTTCTCGGTAGATGGAAAGATACCTGGGCCTGATCCCACAAATTCCACTTGTGATACTGAAACGGCAGGATCAGGCCCTTTCCCTTCCTCTCCGAACAGGCGGGGAGGAGACGTTTACCGTGCTCGTGATAAAGACTTACTGCCCTGCCACGTCGGGATTTCTGTGTCATCTTGCGCACACACCTGCCGTATGGCAAGCTGGCCTGAAGGAATTGCTGTTAGCTATCGCGATTTGTAGGACGTGCAGAACGCCATCTGATTTGATTGAGCCTACGCTGTTGCGGAGAAGCACGGATGATTTATTTTTGATAAAAAGAGGTTTTAAGGTGATCGTCTTCAGCGGCTCTCCCAGAGCCTCCCTCCTTTTCCCTGCTAGAGAGCTTTTAGCCTGACTTCCCCCGTGCAAAGAGGCCACTGACTACGACGCTTCGCCGGCTCCGCTTTACAGCTCGCGGAGCCGGCAGACCTTTTCCCAGCCTCGCCGATGCGCTGGGCGTCCTGCGGTGCCGCGACTGGCGCACGTCGACATCTGAAGCCCTGCGCCGGAGCACGGGGCTGCGGCTGGCTGCAGCCCGGCCAGAAGGCTGCGAGGGGCCGAGCGTAAACAGAGGCAGCTGGTCACACAGCATGGTGTGGCGGGCCCACGAAACGTGGCAGATGCAGCTTCAGCTGTTATTGGGTACAGAGCATCAGCCTCCGAGCCTGGGTCACACGAAGGACCCGCTTTCACTGTGACAGTATGGTGTCAAACTGCCATTCTTCTTCTGAAGTCTGCCACATCTCCAGAGCGGCAAAGCCCCAGCCTCTGGTTCACAGGCCAGGGGACAAAAAGATCACGTATATCAAGGATTATGCATTTACACTAAGCTCTGCAGTTACGGGAGAGTTCTTCTTTTGGAGTTTAAGACTTCACTCAAAGCTCTTTTTTTTAAAAAAAAAAAAGATAATTCCACTACAGAGTTAGTGCATACAAAGTGTGGCTTATTACTGCTGATATGAGCTCTGTGATATTGCAGAAAAGAAACCAGAGTGAACTAACGCTCTCTACATCTAGCACTCTCTTAGAACATCAGTTTCTTAATTTCTTTTAAAAAACTATATTCTCTAAGGTGATCAAAATATTTTAGAGAGAGGTGTTAGTGTTCTGGAAAACCTGCCAGAATTTCAGGCAGCAGAGTGATGCTAATAATCAGTGGCACCCCACTCAGTCCTGCGCTGCCTGTTACAGAGACATTTCATGGTGTTAAATTCCTTTCTTGCGTTGCTGTCGCCTGCAGAAGCCAAACTGAGCTAAAACTCTTTGTGGCTGTCAGTGTAACATGGAAAAATTCAGATTTGTAATGACATAGTATTTATCATTTTGTGACATGCAGGATATATAGATTACCCATACAGATCTTTTAGTTGCTTATTGCTGTATCTAAGCACCACACTGCAAAGAGTTAAACATTTTAGGAAAGTCTTGGTGTTATAAAAACAGGTTTTGGCTTCACCATTTTAAATCTTTCTCCTGTAGAAGTTAATCAAGAGGCTTAAAAGCATCCCAGTAGTCTTTTTGACACTGCGTTTGCACCAGAGGATAGTATACAGTGAGTACACTCTTCAGGCACAAAATGATACATCCACTCCTATCCTAAAAAAAATTAAAATGTTTCTAAAAATAAAATCTCTTTCTTTTCCTTTGTCAGGATAATCTTTAACTGAGTAAACAAAACCACAAAAGGAAAATAAAGAGAAATCCTAGGCAAGGCATCAAGAAAAAGCATTGTGATGGGCCAGCTTTAGGTCTGCAACTTAAAAGGCAATTTCTTTAGATCTTTTGCATTGAAGGGACTGCAGTTCTATTTACTGAGGGATCAGTGGCGGGCATTGGTGAATCAGTATGAATTGAAGCCTGAAGCAGCATTGCTTCATTGCTGGTGTGGGTGTCTATAGAAACAGATGTAAAAAGAAAAAGGAAGAAAAGGCTAATATAGTATGATGTTCAAAGACTGTCCAGTAAGAGATGTTCCCGTTCAGCCCTGACCTTTTCTGAAAACCTGGACTGGCATGAGCCAGGGAAGATTGCGCTGTGACTGTACAACTGGGGTCTGTCACAGGAATTATTTCTTACTCGTGGGTGCACAAAATGAAGCACTGAAATTGCTTATATTTTGATGCCTAAATAAAAGCTGTGTGATTTTTTAAGGTGCAAGGGGGACTTATGTAACACTCTGTTTTACCTTAGCACATCTGGAAATCAGGCTAGTGTTTGAGATCACCAGCACAGTTCATTCTTACTTAACTGCTGTGTTTTAAGCTACCACATCAACTGGAGTTATGGCTTAAGAGCATCACCCTCCCCTGCAGATCATATCCTTGACTGTTATTGTTTTCCTCCTTTATTATCATCTAAGAAATGTGGGGGGTTTGTTAGTAAAACGAGCCGGCAGAATTGATTTTTAGAATTTGTCTGCACTTCTCCACTGCAAAATAAAAAGACAAGAAGTAAAACTTGTGAGAGAGCTCAAGCACCATTTCTAAAATCCCTTGCAATTTTGCTTTGCTGTACTTCCACCCCGAGCTGGTTGCATAGACTGCCTGATGCAGTCTTGGAAAAAGACCTGCTCTGCCAGAGAGAGATTTATCCTGTCTTAAAGCAGGGGCTTGAGACACACGGGGCGGCTCATGGTCCAGTGGTGCCCAGTTTTTCCACTGACTGTGGAGGACAACTGCAGACAGTGCAGATGCTGAACCTTCAAGGGGTTCAAGTAAGGTGAGATGCTCCCATCCCTAGGACTGCCAGCCCCCCTGAAGATTGGTGGCTCACAATAGTTTTTTGCCCTGAATCTGTCACTGAATTTTGCATACAGGGGCCTGCCTGGCTTGTAACGTCCTGGGTGGGTTTTATCAGAGGCTTTAATTTAGTTTGGAAGGGTTTCAGGAGGTCTCTGGTCTAACCCCTGCCCCAAGCGGGGCCAGCTCTGGGACCAGACTGGGCTTTGCTCAGGTAGGTCTTGAAAACTGAAGATGGACCCTGCACAACTTCACTGGTCAATGGCTTAACCCAGCAAAAGACGGCCAAGGGCAGGAGGGAAGGGGGTGGGGGGGTGGGGGTGTAGGGAGTGCCCTGGAGTCTGTGGGCAGCACCTGGAAGCCGTCTGCAGTAGGGAGCAGAGGCTTGGGAGAAGGAGTCTGAAGGAGAAAATCGTATTGCAGGGTATGCTGCCATGAGAAGGTTATTCCTGAGAGAGCAATTGTCTCACTATTGCTTTAATGTCTGTTTTGTGGGAGAATTCCCTTGTTTTCTGAGGTGAAGGGTGTCCATGGAGAATCCGGGACCAGGATCCAGGGAAAACCCTGAGAACAGGCATGGAGGGCGGCTGGTGGAAAGAAATCGATCCCAATGGGTGGATGGGGCATTGCGGGATCATTATGAGGTGCTCCCAGTTTCAGCGCGTTCAGTATGCATCTCAAAGCCTGACACTGCGCTGCAACTGAGTATCAGATGGCAGAGTTTATCGATGTTTAAATCAGGTCATCACATAATCAGAATGTACGCCCTTGTGTTTACAGATATAGCTCAGAAATAGCCTGGTTTTTATCATACCTGTGTATTCTGTAAAAAAAAAATCTCAAAAGACATTCACAGTATATCTGGAAATATCTTACCATGTGGTACAGGAAAACTCTTTTACAACTAATGACACTAATGTGCCGTGCACAGAAAAGCTCATGAATTTTGCCCTGGCTTTCTTTTTGACATTATTTACTATTGTAATTTATCTGGTTTTCTCTTTGACATTATTTATTATTGTCATTTATCTGCTTTTTTAAGACCATTGTAATTTTCTATCTGCTCTTTTAAGATCACCACTGCTCAGGACAAGGAACTGGTTTACAATTTGTGGACAGCCTGTATGTTTAAGAGGTCTGTGGAAACCAGGAACTTCCCACTTACACCGCTGGACCCTCCACAATTAAAGACAGCATCCGTTCTGTATTTGCTCAGAACAAAATGCCCAGCAACACCGGTTTATGCATAAACACTGGAGATGTCAAAAACATAGTAGGTCAATTTGTCCGCTCCCTCTCACAGCCACATCCCTCCGGAATACCTTTTTCTTCGTGCTTTGTCCTGTCTAGTCCTAGCAAGTGATGGGACTTCTGCTGTGGGATTTATGCTGTAGATTAATGAGCTGCAAAACTTCACATATGTTTAAATCATTGTACTCGCTGCCCCCCGTTTATATCTCCGTTGTCAATAAGGCAGCGGAGAGGCTAGCACCAATCCATTTATCAAGTCAACTTACTGGCGAGACGCGGCTCGACTTAGCGTCTGACATGATAATAAACATCAAAGCTTTAGCACCTGATGTTAGCACAAGGTGCCTTTCCTCTCGAAACATCTGGTCCCCTGATAAATTGTTACGCTCGCCACCGCTTGCCGCACCGCCGCTCCCCAGATCGCGGCAGAGCCCTGCCCGGTGCGTGCTGCTACGGGTCTGTTCTCAAGTTGTTGCGGCGCGCCGGCCGTATGATGACAATTAGAAGCAGTTAGCGCGCAGATGAGGCTCGCGAGTGGCAGGTGGCGGGAATGGGGCTCAATTAACTAACATGCACAAAATCCTTTGCTAATGAGGCTGGGCCACCCCAGATGAGCAGGAAAGCATGTGTCGCTGACAGCAACAGAGGATTTGAAACTGAGAGGGAGAGAAACCGGTCAACAGGTATCATCGGCGAGCGAATAAGCCTTTCCAGCTCGCCGCGGCCAGATTAAGTGATGGGTTTAAGTCCGCGCGCTGAAAGTCAGCGAAGGAGATAGCTGTTTGCCAGAGAGCTGGGGAGAATTTAATTTCCCCTGTCTCTGAATTGGCTGCCGCCTTTTCTCTTCCCTGTGTCCTCCCTATTAACCTGGTCTGTTGTGAGAGCTGTGGCAACAATTACAGTACAATGTAAACTTAAATATCATCTGTCTGTATTGCCGAAATACTGATGTGAAAGGCAATGGAGGTAAAAAAAAAAATTAGTCTGCTGGGCTTTCAAATTAGATAATTTTAAAACAATGCAAAAGCTGTGTTTGGGATGTGTAGCTTAAGCTGCTGGCCATTTTACAAGATACATTCCGTTATTTTTCATCTTGCTATGTTAAGCAGCAGTTTGCAGTTAGAGAAAAGAATCATAGATAACCCCATAAAAGATGTTTAGTTTTAGCAGGTCATAAGTCAGCATTTTTCTTTGGACTGAAACTTACTGTGGAAGCTGCCCCTGTGTGACCACGATACCACTTCTAATCCAAGCCTCCAAATGCTGCCTCCTTTATCACTGTTCATTTTAAAATGGTTTGCAAGGAGGTCTGTAGCTGTGAATATTTTTGCGTGGTGTTGTGTACAGTATCTAAAATTCTGCAGTATGGAATTTTCTGCTAAACTTTTGTTTGCCCCAGAAATGTTTTTAAAGCAGAGGGCATTTTTTATTTGAGTGCCATGGGCGGAGTATAGTGACTTGTTTTCCAAATGTATCCATAATGTGAATGAACCCCAGAACACACAGACCTGTCAGATTCAGTGTGACAGACTGGTCAGAAGTCCCAAGAAAACGTAGTACTCCATACCCAGAAGCAATGAGGCGAAGCCCAAATGAAGCCCAGTCCAGACCATGAACACCCCTGGAGTCCTTGACAGTATTTGAGTACATCAGCAGTTGTATCTGCTTCTCTAACTGTATGTTTTCAAATGACACAGTGCGGTGAGGCTTGAAGAAGAACTCTCTTTAAACTCTTTCACTGGAGCAAGTTAAAAGGGAAAAATTCGCTCCTATGCTTGAAGTTGTAACAAAATTTTACCTAATTCGTAATCCTGAAAAAAAATCCGTTTCCTCAGAAGGTCTGGCATGATTTCTAATACATTTTACACTGCATGTTGGTACAATTTGTACCAGTCTTACCTGACTATGTTTTGCCTTGATTGCAAGGCATCCCTTGCATCAGACAAGAAATACCCTATAGGTTTCTATAGTGTCCAGCCCTAGGAGAAAGTTGTGATTATTAGAATCCCATTGGAAATATCAGCTTTGTAAGTGCCTATAAGTTGCTTTGAACAAAACCTTCCATGCTTTGTTTCTGGCTTCCATCTCCCCAGCCTCCACGCAGCTACTTCACACCGTTGAGCTATTCAGAGCTGAACAGCTTCTGCAATCAGTCTCCTGACAAGTGGCACTGTGTTTTTTTTACTGGGAGATAACAGTTAAAGCTTGTATGTCCCTGGGTCAATGGCTGTTACTCTTTACATGGCATGCCATTAAATTATCTTGTGTGGTGAGCTGACTTAGTGTAAAACCAAATATTTCCTCATGACTTGAGGGGATTCTGCACTCTGGAGTATTTTTGGCTCAAAAGCCCTTAGGCACTTCTGTTTGTGTGAGGGTTTCATAGACATGTTAACCTTAGTGTCCCGGGTGGGCCTTAGAGTAACCAACTTACCCTTGTAAATGGAAGTGGGGGAACAGACTGATTGGACTTATTATTTTCTTTCCTGCCCCAAAGTTGTGTTTGCTGTTTCTGTGGATTTCAGAGCAGCTGCTCTGTAGGACCCACTTCTGCACAGGGTGGCACGCACGGTAGGGTCATTTGTAAATATGTGCCCACTTAAAATGCTGGACACTTGAGGATCCTGCAAGCACTAAATAATGGATGAATATGCAGGTCTTCTGTAAATGGTAACTTACTATGAGGAAATGAGAGACATATACTTCAAAGACTTTTTACATTATGTGGACAAATAAAGGTGATGTATTGATTTTTCCAACCCACCTGTAGGACCTGTTGCAAAAAGATTATCAAAGACTTCACTTTTTTTCTGAAAAATGAAATTTTAGAGAGTGGTTTTGAAATAAAAACCCTGGTTCAAGACTCCCTAAATTTTAGATAATCCCAGTATAAAGTAATGTCTTTCGTGCTAACTTTAGGAGAAAATGGTACTCCTTGATCGACACGTCCTATCTTACCTTTCACCCAACACCAAAAAGAGTATTTTGGTCCAGTTTAAAATTAAAATAATGAAGTAACTGTGGGAAAATACTGGTGGATAGACATTGCTGACCATTGCTTTTGAGAAGTAGAGGGAAAGACTCTGAAAGGGAAAACTCCCGCATGGAAACTTTATCACATGTTAGTACTTGGCATGGCAGCTACCTACTGTGTAGGCCCCCGCATAACAAGGACAGTGATGGAGAGCTTTTGTCTGGCTTCAAACAAAGCTTGCTCAGCTGGCAGAAAAGGGGGTATTTCGTACAGACAGCCACTGGGGCAAGGGAAATACATCGGAGGGGAAACAAGGCTGAAAAAAAATAAATCAGAAAGAACAGGTTCCAGAATGAGCGGGAGGAGCAGGTGTCAAGCAAGGAGACAAAAGGGAAAAAACCCCTCAAAGATGGTGTGTGAGTAGTGGTACTGGACTGTCACAGGAGCACGGGGCTGTCAACTTGGTGGTGGAGGTGGCTGGTGGCTGCTCTGCGCAAGGCTGCCTAGAAGAAAAGTTTGCTGCGTGGAGGAGGGCTCAGAGCATGCAGTGCCAAATAATCCAGCTCTCCTCCTCAAGGACTAAAGGCTGGAGGGAGATGACCCACTGAATGACATCCTTTGCCAGGCACAAATAATTGATGCAGGAAGAAGTAATATCATACACCAGTACTGTAAAGGAGCCTTCTCAAAGGAAGTGGGTAATAGAGAGCAGATAATTGCAATGTATCACAATATAACACAGTACCATATACTGAAGTGTCTATATGTGTGCTTGATTTCATCCCAAACAGTTCAGAGTTTGCAAATCACCCCTGCGAGGGTTTAGCTGCGCACCTGCCATTTGCATGAACAGACCAGTGTCTGCATCCTGTAGATCACTTTGCAACTCCCAGGCCTTTGATACTCTACAGTACAACCCACTGGGATAAAACAAGAATAGTTGGAAATCATAGCCCTGCCTCTGCTGGATAGGATCTGTTCCTATTTTGACATCCTAAGCTTGAACTATGGAACCTTTTCTGGAGGTCAGCATCTTCTTTACAACACGGATTCAATGTCCTTGGTGGGTGGCATATGTGCAATGGGCCATGAGAAATGTTCATAGTGTTGAGATTAAAATAACCTCCCAGGCTAGAAGAAATATAATTCTAATTTATAACCTAACTGTGGAGATTATTAAAGCATTTCCCTCTCCACTTGCACAGATTTTATTTCTATTTTTCCTCCAACACATCATGTTAGATAGAGTATTAAACAGAACAAGGCCACACACAATTTAAGGGGAAAAGTAGGGGTTTGGTTAAAATCACTTTTTGGAGGGAAATTTAGACAGTTCTTTTTACTTTAGAGCTATTGGCACCTGGATGGGTTACAGCATGTTTTAGGAAAGGAGAGGGAAGGGATGGAGAGAAGTGTGTGCCACTAGTGTGATGGGCTAAAAAGCCAGTGGCGGAAATCAGTGTTAAAATCTCCTAATGGATAATAATCCAACAGATTATAAGGATGATAATCCTGTAGATATTAAAGAGTATCACTATATTTTAAGAAGCAGGTGCTCATTGTGCATAAGTAATTAAAGATATATTGGCTGCGGTGGAGCTGTGATGATTTACAGCAGGTCTGAGAAAGAAGTCAGAAAGCTTGAAAGTTATTTGGCAGAAAGCGAAAACCAGTGAATGGGAAGGGGCGCATACTATAGCAAAGAATTTGAATAAACAGCTGTGTGCGAAGGCAGTATGAAATAAACTCGGGAGAAGGGAATCCAGAAACTCTTATGAGAGACTGCATCTAAGAGGAAGGCCATTCTGAGAGCTTGATGTTACCTTGTGATGTAAGGTTTCCATTTTGCAGTATAACCTTGTTAAATACATTCTGGGTGATGCAGCGGGAACTCAGGCTTTCCATCCTCAGTGCCAGCCCCCCATATATGCAGTGGGCACTGACCTTCCTCACGGAAAAGCTTACCTTCAGTAAAAGATAAAAGTATGTACAGAACTACAGATTTAAACAGTAAAAGATGAGGACTTAACCATCCCTTCCCCATCGCTTCCTTTACCTTCGAGAATTGAATACCACCTCATGAAAACTCTGATGGTAAAGCATTTGCTTTTGGAGACCTTGATTGTAGGTGAGTGGAAAAGTGAGCTACATGAGTGAAGCTTACATATACCACACTCCGGGGGAAAAAAAAAAAGTAAAATTTATGGTTGCTTCTGTGCAATGAAAAATCAATTCACAGAAAGTTTAGGCTCAACTGCACTTCGTGCCTGCGAATGAGCTGTCAAATTATCTTAGTAGGAAGCTGCACCGAGGTATTGTCCTTAATTGCTCTGATAATGCTCCGTTTTGACAGCTGCAATACCTGGTTCAACATGGCTGCTAACAAAAAAGTCAACCATTAAGTATGTTTTCTTAAACAGTGACTGATAAGTTGTTATCTTTCAGCATCTCCAGCTAATTAGACATCACGAGTCAAAGTTAATTTGGTGGAAAACATTTCTCGACTTAATGACATTTATGGGCAATTAGGCGCGTTGCAGAAAGGAATACACATTTACATTTCAGCCTATTTCCAGTGCTTAACAAGAACCCACCTCTTTCTCCACTGGAGATTTCTCATTCTCTGAGGAATACCTTCGATGCAGACACCACAGGTCCTCTTGTTTTTCTGGAAACCAGCAATTGCTTGCGTGAAACAAGCTACCACACAGTAATGAGGCACACACAGAGATAAAATTAGGTGCAATAAAAGCATTTACACTGTTTAGGCTCCTGTCTTGTCATGGCGAGAATTGTGCTTAACTCCACAGTAGTAGTATATTGACTGTCTCTGAGAAATGTTCATAGTCTTAAAGCCTTTACGTGCAGTTTGACAGAGGATTTGGAAGACCAACACATGAACTTTTAACCTGTCCCATGCTTACTGAAGGAGAAGACAGAATGTAATTTGTTTTCTTTCTAGTTCCTGTGGGTGAGGAAGCTGGGGAAGAAAATGAGTAGTGGTCCTTGCTAGCTATGGGCGGGCACGGGCACCCATGTGCCCCCCTCTTGCCCTCAGACAAGGACCTGGCAGAATCTGTGAGGCGCTGCCCGGCCGGCACCTCCCGGCTTGGGCAGGGGGCTGGTTTTTGCCTCCGTCGCTCAGCAGAAAGCACCCCGTTGAGACCACCGCCTGCTTCTGATTTTCACAACAACTTGCAAAAATGTAGAATCGGCGTGTAGTGCCAGTGTCATGTTTGGCTGAAATTGGTCAATAGCTCCAAAGGCCACGTGGGCCGACAAATTCTGGTTATAACATCCCTTTCCCTCAGGAGTTCAGGCTAAACTGCAAATGAAAGGCAGGCCGGGCACGCAAGGATGTCCTTCGGTTTTGCTGTGCCTGGATGAGTCGGTTGCTCTGGACCCAGCCCTGACGGGCCTGAGAGCTGAGGCCACAACGATAGAGACAGACAAGCTGAGTCTTACATCTTTCTACCGGAGCAAGAAGCACCTCCAGAGCAAGCTGGAGGGCCACTGAAACAAAATGTTTGGCAAAATTGTTTGACGAAGTCAGTGTGGGCAGATACAGGTGAAAGTACAGTCTTCTAAGTGCTCCCTGCAGCTTCAGACAAACAACACCTGCAGCGAACAAACTGAGGTTTTCTGGGGTCTCACACATCAGGATTAAGGTCTGGGCCCATTTTTGCTGTGCCCAGACTTTTGCCTTGAAACTGTATTGTTTTTGGAGCGTGCATTGACTGAACAAGAAGAATTGTGGTGTGTGGCATCTACAGCCAAACGGCGCAATTGTCTTTCTTGGTGCTGCTACCTGGAAAACTAATTTCTTTTAAACTAGATACTTGCAATGGCAAGAAAATGTCATACCAGGTTCATCTCTGTTATACTTAGATAGCATATGTCTGCCTTTATTCTTTCCTTTACATTTCCCCCCCGTGATCAGTGTTTACGCCGTCGATGCTGGCACTTCAGAAATGCCCAGCGATGTTAACCGGCGACCTCCGGGAAGCGAAGCGGGCCTGGTGTAATTCAGCGGGCGCAGAGGCAGAGGAGGAGCAGCTCCCACCCTGGCCCTGGGGGGGCCGCCTTCGGCCCCGCGAGCGGGGAATCCGCTTCAGAGCATCTGCGCTGTCCGCCGTCTCGATCTATCTGCTCGGCTCGCTCTGCAAGTCAATGTATGTAAATAAGTAGCCTGGCATTTGTTACACATGAAAGCAGTACGCTTTACACGACCGGGCTTTATTTACAGGCGCTGAGTGTTAAAACTGTAAATGCCACCGACAATTACTGCCGCAGTGACTCGGCCCCTCAGCACCGTCCCTTCAGGACGCTGAACCGTTTCTCCTTTCAATTAGCGTCCACGCGGCGGACCCCTGCCGCCGGCGAGCTGGCTGTTTGGCCGGGCAAGGGGAACAGCGTGTGGGATCCTGGGACTGGAATGGGGAGCCTGAAGTGGGGAAGGCGCAGCCGTGAGGAGACGCCAGATTGTAGAGCCGGAGTAAGAAGAGAGCAGCTGGGGAGATGGGGGAGGTGAGAGACAGAGAAATCCCCTCCCAAGCGCCGAATGCGGTGCAGGAGTAGTGATTTCCATCCTACATCCTTGCTTTAGAGCAAATCCCTCCAGCGAAGGGTGTGACTTGCTTTGCCTTAGCGCTTGGGTTAGGTGACGTAAAGTGTTAAATGTTTTCAGGTGAGGAGAGCAGCAGGTGACTCGTGTGTGCCGTTGAGGTAACTGGGTCAACAGTTGGTACATTTGGCGTCAGATTAATCATACGTCCACTACATTACCTCGCTTATCATTTTCGCTTCTGAAAGCCTGAGTCCAATGAGGTAATGCAGTACGCAGCGGAAAGCACGTAGATGTACAAAGAAACACTCTTCCCAGATTATTATTCTATTTATTATTACTTGTAAAGGAGTAGCAGATAACTTCTTAACACGCTTCGTCTCCAGTACAGCAGGTAATGTATAAGCTAAAAATAAAAGCTAGTCTGTCTGAGGATCTCCCAGGGGAGGATGTCAGACAGATCGGGGGCTTTTGACGGAGTGCTCGGCTGAAGGAAGAAGCAGACCATGTATTTGGGTATTAGGGAGTATTTGAGTGTCACTCAGCATACTTTTAAGCGTTCTAGTTTTTTGGAGCAGTGTGTTAAAAACCGGCATGAGGCACTGTGAATGAAGTGTCCTTGCTGATGGTTTCTTGTCACATTAGATTGAGCTAAGCAGTTGGGTACTGGAGGGATGGACTCTGGGCTTTATTTTATTTTATATCCTCATTGGGGATTTGGAAGAAGGTAAATAGCATGTTAATGACATTTGTGATAATCCTTACATTATATAAGTATCAGCAAAGAAGAAGGAGAGACAAAAAGAACAATCAAATGAAATGACGAGTTATTTAGAGTAAAAATCTGAAAATGTACTTACATGGGAATCTGTAAATGTCTTTTGAGACAGCACTTACTTTTGAAACATGAAAAACAAGACTGGCTGCATTTTTAAACTGTAGTGTAAGGGCTAGCTCTTCACTGGAAGGAGAGGCAGAGGGTTGCCCGTCTGCTGCAGCTGCCGTGGGAGAAGGTCCTCGCACGTTCAGAGCTGTACCTGGGCCCGTTCCCAGCTCTGTTTCGCCCAAAGTGGGAAGCCCAGAGGTCTGTCCGTTACAGCAGAGCTGCTGAGAATGGCAAGTACAAATAAGGGGGGTTTAATTTCTTTGAGGGCAAACAGTAGTCCTTCAAGCGGTAAAACGGAAGCATCACACTACTGTCAAGTTAGAGATTTGTTTAGATTTATTATGTGCTTATGATATTAATAGATACTTAGAATGGCTTTCTGCCTAATGTTAACACCATTCTTTCTAGTTCACCATAAAGGCTATTATTATTTTATGCAGTCTTTTTCTTGTTACAAAAAGGAATGTATTCCTGCAAAGTAATGAGATAGTTTCTACAAAGTTGCTGCCGCTGATTTTAATCAAGCATTTTTCTCAATTAAGTACAAAAGAGTGTATAACACTAGTCAGATCTTCTTGCAGAGCTAGCACATATCCTAAACATTTACATACCAAATTTCAACCTTATTGGTAAATTCTCCTAAAGCCTGCCTTGCTGGGATGTCATGCATTTTAAAGATGACATTTATAGTATGATTATATCCTCAGGGCATGACTTTTTGTTGTAAAGTTTTCATTTTTATAATGTTAAATCCAGAAATGACATTTCAAGTTGATATAGTTTACATTTATTATGCTGGACATGTGTACCTACGTTATAGAAGCAGAGTTTGAAACATTTGGCTGGAACATGTGAATCTATACATTATTGTTATATATGTGCGTGTGTGTGTGCAAATATATATCTATAACAAATTACATCTTGCTGATTAATACAGAAAATGATCTTCAGTCATTAAACTTCTTATGACACAAATGATCAGTGTGATCAATTACAATCTTTTTCAAACTCTTTTTTCTGTTTTGTATCATATACATCATATGCACTGTGGATTCAAATTATAGCTATGGTTTTCCATAAACTGTGCAAGAACTGGCATAGTGTCATGAAATTCTGATAAATATCTGCATTGATAATTTAAGTAAGATATAAAAGCTGAGCATTGTCCTAAGGCCTTTTCACTGAAGACAAGGGAGTGTATAACTGTTTACATCAGCAGCATTGGAGTTAGACTGATTTCATGTGTGTTTTTTAAAAACCCGCAAACTATATTTTAAAATTACTGTATTAAGATATTCTACATGAAGTTTAGACTATACTTTTTCAAGAAAAGAAAATTATCTTTGATTTCTCTTTACAGAATGATAAAATCAAAATACAATGTAAAGTTTTACAAAAAACAACACATGATACAGTTTTTAACCAGTCCTTATGCCTGATGTTTGCAATTTCATGTTGCAACTCACTTCTGTGACATCATCTTTTCTGAAATACTGAATAAAAGATTACCCTATAGATTTCAGAATTTCAGGATGCTTATCCAGCTTTATCTTTAAGGATATATTTTAAATTCATTCTTGAATTATGTTGCATTTATGATGGAGTTAGTTGCCACAGAATAGCTCATTTGGTTGGTTCTGCCTGTGCTTTTCTGTCAGTGAAGGCAAAGTAACTCAGAACAGCTTGTGTCTACTGAGCAGCTATGGTGGCCAAGGGCATACAGATTTTAGGACGTAAATCAAACTTTATGAGCCCACGTGTGTACCTCACAGACATGCCTGAGATTTGTCTAAACACCTGAACCAGGTAGTGATGTTTCTTTAAACAGTGACTTTTCTCATCTCTCCTCCCTGTTCCTCAGGAGTGTTTCATCCTCTGTCATGTGTCAAATCTGATGCTCAAGTGCTTATCTGCCCACCAGGTAAAACCTACTGAAGTGGGTGGTTTGGTTAAGTGCCTAGTATAGATGAGGGTCATATTTAACATACCCAGGGTCTTTAAAATAATCTGATTAACTGTACTCCTTTCACATCTTCATTTATCTTATTTAAAGATGTTAGGAAAAATATATGCAACAAATATTACTGTTACAAATGCAGCATTTACTGTTGGTTAGAATGAAGTAGAAGGAAATAAATTGGTGTAGGTGGACATTCATTTTATTGGTCATTATCCTGGCATCTTTTTGTCTCATGTGAAAGATTGATTTAATTTGGGTTAGTAGCTTGGTCCTGATGATTGGTCTGGACTGGGTACATAAAAAGTGTAACATGCATTTTATAGCATTTAAAAGTTCCTATATGTTTTTTGTGCAGCTGTTACGTAGTGGCATTTAATATCACAAGGATATACTGTGCCAAACCAGAGATGTCTTTACTAGGAAGTGAGGTGCATCTGGAACAATTCTTGCTTTGGAGGCTGATTCTTGTCCTACCCGTTGCTCTGCTTTGTGGGACAATAAACTGGGATTCAAAAAGAAGCCCAGGAAGAAGACGAATTCATGACAGAAGTTATTTAGTGTGGCTCAGCCTCAGGCAGAAGACAGGTAGAAATATCTGAAGGATCTGGTTTGGAGGCATTCGTGAAGTCTGTCTAACACACAGTGGCAAGAACAAGAGGTAATTTACCAATGTAGGCATGCCCTTGCCCAAATACCTTTATTGTTTAATGTTACTTTTTATTACAATTTAATCCATCACACAATCGTTAGTAGTTGTCACTCGTTGATAACTAAGTGGCAACTACTGAGCTAGAGCCTTGCTTGCTGTTGTATTTCTTCTCTAATTCGAAGCACATCGAATTCTTTCTTCAAATTTGTCAAACCTTGAACAAGCGGGACGTGGGTGATCCTTACTGTTCTGGCCAGTAGCCAGAAAACGAGAGGGCTCTCCACGAAGGTGGGAGATGAGAGTTCAGATCCCTGAGGTTTAATGAAGCATTTCACCCAAAGCTACCGCATTCTGGCTGAGTTCTTTAGCCGTTCAGCTCTTACATAGAAAGCAGTTACAGCCAAACTGGAAAGGAGAGGAGCTGCTTTTCTGCTCTGCTTGTAGGTCTGAAGTGGCCCGACAGTGCGAGGTCCGTGTGGGGATGTGCCTCGGGCCCAGGTTGGCTGTTGTGGATCCCGTCCTGAGCCTGGCTCACCTGATCCCTTGAGTGAGTTTTCTGGTTTCTGTTCCACAGGCCGGGTTTAAGCACCCAACCTCTCCCTGAGTGAAAGTGTCTTGGAAATGCCAAGTCCCCACAATGGCCATGGTTGGCTGAGAAGGTACTGAAAATCTCAGTGCCTCTTTCCATGTATGTATGGAAAGAAATGTCAGTGCTGGTATTTAAATTCTTAATTTATTAACTACCTTATATACCATTTCAGGTACTTGAGGTTTGTGCTTCATATAGTTTTGTACATGCTTTCTTGCTGACAAAGCCGTTCATTATCACTGGGTTGCCATGGAGTACTGATCACACGGATCTGGGAATAATAACCCATTATGCTAATATAGCTTGTCATTGTGTTTGATGCGAAGTGATGTCCCATAACAACAGCTGATGCTTGTAACTAATACAATTTATGGTAAGATCACAGTTTATGGAACAGCGTTGCCAAACGTTGCCTACCCTCTTTTCTTTGAATTATCTTTTTGATTCCATACCTTTTTACAAAACCATTTATGCATTTTTTTAGGTCAGTATTGTTCTGTTTTTAATTTCTTTCTACAATTAGAATCAGGGTTTTCTGACAGAACAGTTCTGTCCTGTTTGCTTAATGCTAGAAACGTGGTTTTCTTCTGAGCTCTTCTGCCCTCTTGGAGCCTTAACTTTGTGTTATAAAATTCCCTTTGGGACAGAGGCAGGACACTTTACTGGATTTGGTGAACTTCTTAGGCGTCACAAGAGAAGAGTGAAGAAAATTATGTCCAGTAGTTGGAATACATAATTCTGTAATGCATACAGCTTTACCACAACCTTTCTTGTACACCCAAGTATGAAACTGAATTTTATTTCAGACCGTGATACTATGCAAGGAACAGGCCTCAAATCGTTGTATCAATTCATCTTTGTTCTGTAGCAGGTGACCAGACATTTGTTAGTGATCTGTAACATGCACTAAGGTGTGGTTTTATCCTTTTCCAGGTTCTCAGGACAGTCCACCTTCATGTGCATGGGAATATTCTTTCAGTAACAGTATTTCAGCCACGGTTCTTCGGTGCTCCTCATTCATTCAGGCAGTGGAATATGGCTTCCCTGGAGCATATCGCTGCGCCTCCGGAGAGCTTCACTCTTCTGTACAGGCATTCCCTTAAGGCAAACCACTGTTTTGTGTGGTTACCACTTTTACTTATAAGGCATATTTATCAATTATTCTGGCAATGTACTTTTTCTTTAAAATACTCCCTGAGAATTGAATCATCCCAATAAGTTGCTGCCACTTTCATGTTCTCCCGAGGTGTATTCTACAAAACAACCCTTAAAATCAGCTTCTGTTTTGGCAAAGTGTGTTTGACAAGGAAATCATCATGGCAGGAAATTGTTACATATATCACAAAGATACTCTGATCACACAAGTTCTATTTGTACCTGGATGTACAAGGAGAAACCAAGTACTTAGAGGCATTCAGACTTCTGCTTCTTGATATTATCAAGATCAGAAATAGAAGAATCCTTCTTAGAACATCTGTATCGTACTTTTACCAATGAAAGATTGTTCTCAGCAATATGTTTTCTACTAATGTATTCAACGAGTCATAAATTATACAACCAGAAAAAACATTGTGTCATCCAGTCTGTTCTCCTCATAGAGCAGGCTTTATGGCTTCTCTGAATTAATTTCTGTTTGAGCTAAAGCACATCTTTAAACAAAAAAATCTTAATTTAAAATTTCCACTAATGGAAGAATCAGCACCAGCCTTAATAGCATTCTGGTGGTTAATCTCTTTCCCTTTGTGTTTAACTTCTTTAATGCATTTATCTAGTTTAAAATTCCAGACATTGGATGTTACTGAATGAAGAGCTGTCTGTTAGCAGATTTCTGTTCCTCATATTCATGCTTAGCAGGCATGGAAGTCATCTCACCTAACTTTCAGGCATCCTCTGTGTTTATATTACATCTGACATAGTCCAGCCTGGCTTTCCTGATAGCCAGCGGAGAGATACATGGGCTGCGTTGGAGGTGTTTATTAGGAGGTAATGCATCACACCTTAGAAGTGCCTGAGTGCTTGTGTTGTCCAAAAGGGCATTTTGGGTTGAGTGGCTCTACGGAAATATGTTTTGCAAATAGGTGCCATTGTAGGTGCAATAGGTGCAAATTCCTGCCTTTAGAGGATGTGATTAAATGACCCTGTAACTTTCTCATGGTCAAACTAAATTAAGCTTTAAGGCAAGTTTTCCAGCCATTACTTACGGCTGCCTTTCCTGAATGTCCTCTAATTCATCAGCATCTTTCTCAAGCTGCAGACACCGGACCAGGACTGAGCATCCAGCAGCACTTGCAGAGACACTGGCGGTGAAGCGGTAGAGCTTTCCTGCTTTTGCTTTTGTTTATCCTGCTTGAAAAGGCTCTCCATAGCTCTTCAGGTCACAAGAATAGCAGCCTGTTTTCGACACATTAGTCACCCTGGTCTCAGGCCTTTTTTCATAATCAGTGCTTCCCAGGAATAGAAAGCCTTATTCTGTCTGCGTGGCATGCGTTCTTTGTCTCTGGCTATGCAATTCTCCATAGGTTAGAATTAATATCTCATATATTCTTTGCTTGCATTTTGTTTTCAAAATGCTATTCAAAGTAGAAAGACTTTTTTATTATTTCTTCTACCACTCTTAGTTTGTGTTTTGTCTGTAAATGTTATAGAAATGTTTTTTCTTTTATGTCATTAACAGTAAGGTTAAATAGTACAGGTCCAAGAACTGGTCTCTCTACCTCCACTAGAAGTACATTCATTAGGGTGTGATTCTTCCTTAACCCATGTTGAGAAGTATCCGTTACCTAGCTTTTAATCTATTTTTGTTGTGAACATTGATTTTTTGGTTCTCATTTTACAGTTTGGTAAGATACCAATCCAATTGCCAAACAGAAATATAAGACTACACTTTTAACCTTGTTAACCAAATTTATAATCTCGTAAAAAGATGCAGTTAGTTTAATAAAATCTATTTTCCATAAACCTATGCTTATGGCATTGTATTACGATATTTTGGTTCTTTATTAATCAAATGCAGCCATTCCTGGATGAATTTCAGGCCAGCTGTGTTGCAGTTGCGTGGATTGTCCTTGCTGACACTTTAAGAAAACCTGATACAACATCAGTTTTGTCCCAGTCCTCAGGAATACTGAATGTCCCTTTGAATATCCCATAAAAGGAATCTTTTTATTGTTTTCAGATGTAATTAGACTCTTGAGTTTTTCTAAGGAATTACTCTGTTTTCTCAGTGTTCGAGCTGTTTATTTGGAAAATCCAGTGTTAACCTTAGGATTCTTTCTTTATTTTCCTAACTAACTGATGCAGAGTTCATCTCTATAGGTGCCTGTCCCTCTCCAAATATAATAACGTTTTTCTGGCAGTCACCCACTCAAAACATTTAGACATGTCAATATATGGAAGGAGTTTTCTGTCACGGCCTGCTGACCAGCATGAGAGCAATGTCCTGTCTATGTCGTATTTGGTATTTGCAACTCTCTGGTCATGCAGAAGGTCCCTCAGACAGCAGCTAAATTCCATGTGCTTCACTCATCTGTTCAAGGGAAAATTTTTCAGAAGACAGCTGTAGTCAAGGCAAACTTTCAAAAACTTTCACTGAGCTCATGTGGATGGTAAAAGTCATTATCTTGTCCCTGGTGGTTTTGTATTTCAGTCACCACAAGAAATATTTGTGTCTTGGAGTGCGAGTCTAGCAAAGCAGCGAACATTTACATTTGCATTTAGGTTTGTGGCTAAGAAACAAGTGAACTTTACTTTCAAAGAAAGCACTCTTAATGTAATGTTAATAAAGGGTTATTAGATACTACAGCATCATAATGGTCTGTGGCTAATAAAAAATGACATATTGTGTGTTGGGTTGTCTCTAAGCAAAGAGGCCAAATAGCGTTTAAGCTAATATAGAAGATAGACAATGTTGTGAGTGTGCTGCTGCAGCAGTATTAAATAATGACAATAATGATTCAATCAGACATAGAGTAGGGGATTGACAATTACAATTATTAATCCAGATTTTGGCTGCAAAATTTTTTCTCTCATTTTAATTTGTATAGATGTTACTTTGTACACTCCACTGTAGAGGGAAACATGAATGGATGTCTGACTTACTTACTCTCACGTTAGTCTTTATTCACAGAAATCTGTCCTGTGGCTTCATCACATAAAGCTTCACGCAATTTTGTAAATGTCTTTTTGGTCTGCGAAAGTTTGGCTTGCCAGTTCACAGCGCTAGCTCGCGGCTTGGTTTACTCCTGGTATTGTGCCATTTTCCACCCACACGAGCCAGGGCGTGAATCCTAGCCAGCAGCAGCTGAAAGGCACCACGATGCAGGTTAAACTGTACAAGATGTTCTCGAAGGAGCCCACAGACGTAAGAGTAAGAGTCATCTCTTATAACCTTGGATGCATCTCTTTGTTGTCAGTTCTTCTTCAGTAATCGCTGACAAGTGACAGGCACCTCTAGAAAGTGATTTATTCTACCTTAAGCTAAGAATCTAAGGAGGATATGTTGAATCACCTAGAAATGTCAGTCTCTCTTCGTTTACTCTACTCAGAGCCTAGATGGCTAGATTAAATTTGATATTTGGCCTGTAGGTGGCTAAATTTGAACCTTTCCCTAAAAGGCAGCCATAGAGTAGATCAGGTGCATCAGCAGATGAGGTCAAGGAAGCAACTCCGACTTTAAAGGTTTTTCTTCGATGCAGTACTACACTTTGAAACATAACCAAATATGACAGCATATTTATTATGGCATGAAATAAGCAAAACTCTTTAGGAAATCAACTCTTAAGAGACGGAACAGTATTAGGTCAGCAGGACTGTTCAGACCATGCAATTTCAGAGGGGAATGAGCTACAGTCTGTTTCTTTTTGTGCATCAGTAATAAAATACTGCTTGTGTTTGCACAAGTGCGTTACAACACACCTGGGTTTTCATTCACATGTGTACGTTGCACAGAAGCCACATCATCCGTAAATGATATGCCATTTTCATTCCAGTAAAACACATGAGTTTTTAACAGCATGAACCAACATTTGTCTGTGGTTTGGAAGAGCAAGTGTGGACAGACAACAAAAGTTCAGGGATGGTTCCAGTTCTAACATCCGAGTTAGGTGTTGAAATTGGGATAGGACTTAGATGCAAGCACTGAATGTCTTTCTATAGTAAAAATTACACAGTTTTATTATCTTTTTAAAATTCCATCTTATCTGGACTCTGAAGGTTTTATTGTAAAACAGCTAAGGAGAAAAGGAAAAGTATACTCTCTCCAAGAGAAAATGTGTAGGGAAGGGAGATGCAGGTCACATCCTCGCTGTTTGCTGGTCCCTCTTTTGGAAGTAACTATTCCTTCTCTTTTGGACTCCTTTAGCCTTGTGCTTCCTCGGCACTTTTCCAAGTTCCCTAAAAATAATTCTTCCGCTAACACCCATCAACCACAAAACGACAGGAATATCTTCATCTCCTTGTCTCTGAAAAGGAAAGTAAGCCCAACAAAACATCTGTCTAAAAATCTTATAGGAAGCTATTTTCTGATCCAGCAAAACCAAAGTGGAGGCTAGCTTTTTCCCGTAGTACATAAAAAAGTGTAAAAGAAGAGTATGAACATCTCTGTGTAAAATAAAATGCTTTTTAAGCTCTGTTTGAGCCCAAAGAAATTCTGTCATGGTTTCAGAAATAAACCTTTTCTTTGTTTTAATGTTTTAAACATCAGTTAATCTATTCACCTGAAAATTATTATCTGAATCTATCTTTCCACCCTTATTTGGAGTTTTTACTTTTGGAATAACTGGAAAAGATAACAAAATGTTTGTAGTTATCTAGAAAAGATAGCAAGATTTTGAAAGTATATTGTTAATCTCAAGTAGCCTTCAAAGAGGCAGCATGTCATTACCATATAAAACACAGAATCTGAGAAGTATTTGTGTTTGATTTGGATCCCATCAGAAGCAACACAGATATTTCCTTCAGTGAGAAGTCACCCCCAAATGGAGCACTCAAATGGCAACCGAAAATTGTTTTGAGATTGTCCACAAGGTTACCCATGTCATTTAGCCTTTTCAGTCTTTAATCTCATAACAAACCAAGCAGATTCTAAAATTGGTGCAGCTAAAAAACGTTAAGTTACGTGCCTAGATTCCACATATCTTCAGCGCAGTGGTATATGTAAACAAGAAAATAATGATCTAGAGGAAAAGGGGCAGAAAAATAAACGGTGAGCAAAGAGAATGGAAGGAGAATTGCTTTCCTGCCTCACTCAGATGTCTTGCAAGGATCCGAGATAAGAACCTAGTGAGCGTTGTGAAGCTGCTCAACCCCTGACCTTCAACTTAGGAGAAAGAGAGGGGGAAAGTCGACATCTTAGGGGATCATACTTACTAGGAGCTTTGCCAAGTCAACGCAAAGGACTTCAGAAAGCGGGTGGACTTAAACGACAGGCTTCCCTGTTTGTTTGTTTGTTTTGGCAGTCATCATTCCTGCGTCCCCCCCGCGCGTGGAGACGCGGTCTCTTGCACGAGGAGAAGAGGCGTTCCACCCTGCTTGCCTCCACGGGGTCTCGTGTCAGCTGCCCCCGTCTCGCGCAGAACCGCGGGGCCCGTCCGAGGGTTACGGAGCTCGACGCCTACCTGCCAGCAGCGGGGCTGGGAGGGCCCGCAGGTTGCTAGTGGCTAATAAAGCCAAAGCGACGGTTTTAACCTTCCCCAGGTACCCGCCTGAACGATATCCTTAGCTTCAAAGCCAACAGGCACTTCACCACCTCCATCTCAAATTAAGACCCGTCGGTGTGTGTAAGGACTGTTCTAATGTTTTCCTGAGCTTGGGCAAAGATACCTGTATTACACCGGTTATTTCCTAATGGAGTTCATCTCCGAAGATGGCTGCTTTGTAAGCATCTCTGAGTGGAATGAGCATCTGAGCTCTTTCTAAGTCATGCAGAGAAAAGCATCCCCCACAAGTGGTATTTTAGCATCCCTCAGGCTTACTAAGTGGCCATATACTTATTTTTGCGGATGCTGCA
This sequence comes from Aviceda cuculoides, assembly GCA_035590195.1. Classification (NCBI taxonomy): domain Eukaryota; kingdom Metazoa; phylum Chordata; class Aves; order Accipitriformes; family Accipitridae; genus Aviceda; species Aviceda cuculoides. The sequence continues at coordinate 3,419,056 of JAVJGG010000027.1, read as the reverse complement.
TTTTGTTTCTATCCTGCAGAGGACTGGGTCTGATTGTTAAGAAACGACCACGTCGGGGACTGGTTCAGAGGCTCTGTTCTGCGAATCGTTGTCTCCCCCTGGATTCAGGGGAGGACAGAATGGATTTACTACAAGGAGTTTGCCTTTTGTCCTGAAATGTTCAGTCTCACTGAGGATACCATGCGCTCTGTTTTAGGCCTGCCGCTTTATAACGCCCCTGAAGATATGGAAAATAAATTGAAGAATGGCATGAGTGTGCACATGCACACACACGCACGAAGTTCAAGCCTCCTTTTTCTTGGCTAGAGTAGTTGGGTTGGCCAAAGCTTACACTTTATTGGCAACTCTACCACTTCTTAGTGGATGCACTGATTAATTTGTCTCCTGTTTTCTGGCTGTGCTGTTCCTTGTGTTCACATAGAACTTACACTCTCTTATTGTGGTAAAAGGAATAGAAAATGTGGAGAAGGATTGCCCAGCCAAGTCTACAGGGGTTGGAACTGTCTTCTGTAGTTCAGCAAGTATTCTGAAAAGAGTGGAATAAACATATCTTAACCTGGCAATGGCAATTTTTCACAAAGTCTTCAGACAGAAGTAATTTTAAATGTTGGTCTTATCTCAGTTAAATCTGTGACCAAGTCCTGGAGTGCCTTTAGCACTGAAGATATCTCCTTCCTTTCTCTTCCCCATGCCATTTTACACAAATGACTCTCCCAAGGCGTGTCTCTTTAAAGAAACAGAGGAATCTGAAGTTTATAAATTAGCCTTTTCTCCCTTACAGTTTCAGCATAATCAAGTAGTTTGGAAATATCCATTTGGCAGAGCTTCGGTCATCTCTCACCACCTTTTTGGAAATCCTCCCAAATCTGTTATTCCCTTCAGACTTGTTTTCAGAATGACCTGTTTTGCTCCAGAATCTTGAATTTTTTTTATACTTTTCACTGCTGACCTCGCAGCCTCTTCCATTTTGTCATCTAGACTAGATAGTATTTCCTCGGCATAGGGATTTATGTCCTATGCCCAGACTTTTGTTTTGCGTGGAATTGTTGGGTTTTATCTTTGCTGCATTGCAGACCATCTATCTAATTGGTCAACCAAAGTCACTCTTCTTGAAAAATTCTGTATTGGGATTAAATAGGCTTTTGAAAGACAGGATGAGTTGGGATAGTTTTATGTCATGTTATTGTGTCAAGACAAATGCACAGAACGACTAGTGTCTTCTCCCAGCAGTTGCCTGAACAATAGTTTTAGACAGAGTCTTCAGAGTCTGGAATTTTAAAATACAAGCTCACCGAGATTTCTAATATGTGTAGTTTTAGAAACAAATTTGTTCTACTAAGAGGGAAAATACGTTTGAGCTTTTTGCCGTGTAGGCTCTCCTGTGTTCTCATTGTCCGTATGTGCCTGTACCTACTGTTCGATGTCTACATACTGCTGCCAGCGAGTGAATTTTTCGCTGCACAGAATTCGCTCACCTGCACGTGAGCCTTCACAGGGAATCAATTCCATGCAATATGAATATCTGCCTACATGTTTTGTGTACTGTTTATTTTACATTTTTTATTAAAATAGAGGAGGCTTTGCAGCAGTAAGTGTAGTATCGAAGCTCCACTCTGCCTGGGACATACATATGCAAAAGGTTATTAGGGCTCTTTCCATCCCTAGGAGAATGCATGCCAGCCTCGCTGCAGTTGGAAGCGTAAATGGTTTCCAGCACTAGAGAAGGAAAGCTGTGTCTGCAATGCTTATGGCCCATTCATACAGCGGCTTTTAGATGGACCTTAGAAATTGCTATAGGCCATACAATCAGGTTTTCTTACACGTATTTTAGTAATTAGCTTACATTGTATCTAGCTGAGCATGCAATTGAGAAGAGGGGAGAAGTATCTTAAAAAGGGTATATTTACTCCCTGGTTTATCAACTCCTTTAATAAAAAATATAAAATAAGCACTAAACAAAACACGTAGCCAAATATTCATATTGCTTGAAATCGATTCCCTGTGAAGAGTAAGGCCAACACCAGTACCACCATAGCTTACACTTTTACTTTCCAAATGGTCTGGATGTGGGACTCAGATATGCACTGAATTCTTCCTGGTCTTTCATTTTTTACTGTAAATCCTCCTAAGAGAGAATCAGAAACACAAACAGATCAGACATTAGTAGCATCAATTGTTTGTCATAAAGTCCTGTACTTTAAATAAATTTATTTCCTATCATATATATTTCAAGTCATTAGTATTATGGGCTTTTGGTTAAGTTTATGCCTTTATGGTTCTTTTTTGTTGAAACATACAAATGAATTATGAAAATAGTGCTTACATTAAAATAGTGCTACTACTGCATCTTACTAATATGCTGGAATAACATTTTCCTTGGGAATATTACAGTTTCTTTCACCAAGATAAAAAGTGATCTGCTAGACTTCTAGTTTGTTTTTTTCAGCAAAAGTTTCCTTTGAATTTTATTCTTGTTGTCTGTCAAGCTCAAACTAATTGGGAATGTTCTCCTTCAAAGGGTGAAAAAGCCACCTTTCGGTAACCTTGGCACACCTACCATATCCTTGGAAATGAGATTCTTCATGCTTTATTTAATAATGTGTTTCCTTTTTAATATTATAATTACAGTTTAAAACAAAGCAAATTTTCTTAAGAGTTATTTCAGCAGATGTATAATTATCCTTAAGGATATGTGGTTTCTCACTGACTCTTGGCATGGGAAAAGAAGAGATACTGCATTGGCTTTATCGCAAGGAATTTAAACTGTGTATACTTTTGGCCAAAAGACCTTGGTTACAAAACAAACCCCATCCTGTGTTGTCTCTGTGCTTCGCATTTCTATACTAATTGCTTTCAGCTTGGATCGTATGATAATACGTGTGTTTGATATGCATGGTTTGTTTATGTCGAACTCCATTATCCTTTCTCATGTTCTTGGAGTGCCTGAAGTAGTTTCGCTAATCTGTCAGCATAGTATGTACTTGTGGATAAATATAGACATGCAGCCGCTCCGTGAGCGGTCATCATCATATGCCGAAGCTAAAAATTACCCCTTTGGTTATGGAAAGGCTGATCTGATCCGGAGGCCTGCTCTAGCTCACACGTTTTAGGTCTTCGGCACTTGTCTATTAACAAACAAGACCAAAAAACTAGAAGAAATGTCTGCCTCGGTGCTGAAAAATTTATAGTGAAGTATGAAACAGGATTATGAAACAACTAATTTCCTTTTCGATTTTAGTTAGAAAAGGATTCTAGCTTTTCTAACTGAAGGAGTGGAACCTTTCAGGTATTCACAAGCTCATGGATATTACAGTAGCATGTTGGAGAAAATCCAGTGTGATCGACTTTATAAAGGGGCTCGGTAGGTATGAAAATACTACAAATACATGTTTTGGTTTGGGTTATTAGTTTGTTCGTTGTTGCTGAAGTGTAAATTTGACACACTTAACTAAAAAACCACAACCTCTGTTTCTTCTGGTTAAAGATACTGCAGATTCAGTAACTGTGTTTGGCTGAAGCTGTATCCAGTGTAGCACAGACTTTTGGCTTGTGCATTATGATCGTTCTGTTGGTTTGCTTCATCTTAGAGCTTCAAGAAAAATACCTGTAATGTAAATCATAGCAGAGACTCTTACGATAATTTCATTTTGTACTCATCCCCGTTATCAGCTTAGTGACCATGCGTGTGTGTGTGTGTGTGTGTGTGATAAAACTACTGTGCTTTTTTACCACTATTTCTCTGATCAGGGAAATGATCAATTCAGAAAAAAAATGAGCAGTGATTTTAGTTCTGTAGTCCTTTCTGTGGCAATAGTATATGGTTGTGGTGACAACCATGTGTGATATTGCATTGCTACTTCTGTATTTACTCCTTGTTTTTAACTTTATAAAGCCATTGAGAAAATCTTACGGTTATTGCCTGAACTAAATGAAAATATTCTGTAGGAAAAGAGCGTCATCTGAAATACAGCTTATTGCAGATACAGTAGAAAAAAAGGGAACGTGTCCTGGAAACAAGAGAATGGGTTGTTTGAGAGAAGTAACCCTCAGACTGAATTTCACCACAAGATGGTACAGACATCTTATAGTTGATCAAGCACAGTTAATCTTTTTTACAGATTTTCCTAGGATAGCAGCTTTAAATATGTATACAACCTTCTAAAATTGACCTATAGATTCTCTGCTATTGCAGGGCCCTCGGGCATCAGGGTTACCATGGTCTCCTGCATGTGCATCACGGCTGTTCTCCTTGGGAACCAGCTCCTTTTCTCTAGGAGAAGGGTTTAGTTGGATGCAGTACGTGTGTGGTGGCCAGTCCCTACAGTATGGTAGGAGTTCACACTAAATGTTTCAGTGGTCCATTCTGCTACTTCTCTTTGTAGAACGTCATTATTTTGAAATCAGGTAGTGAAAAACTTAATTTGTCAATGAAATCAATATTTAGAATTGAGTATAACCCCTTCCTCTCACCCCCACCAGATATCTTCTGCGTAAATCCATACAAACGATACGTGGTGATTTCTCAGGTGAAAAAAAATGCCTTTTATTTAATGGGGCAGTGTTTCACTGGCATAGATGGCAAAAATGGACGCTTCCTTTTTATTGCTATTTTTAAGGCCCACATTGTAATGTGCCAGCATAAAAGGGACCAGTCATGGATGGCTGTGATGCAGCTATTTCTTAAATTTTAGTCCTTGATTTCCAGTTTTGTGTCTCAGAGGCAACCTTTTTTTTTATGAGCTTTGTAGGGCTCTCAGTCTAGGAAAAAAAAGTATTCTGTTAAAGCTCATATGTCATCAGAATAGATGTCAGTGATAGTCTAGTCACTGGGCCAGATTTTTGCAATGCAAATATCAGGCGTATGCAAATGCCTGAGATAATGGAGCCGAAAAGAGGCATTAGAAAGCCAAACCTGTATATAGTAGTTCATGACCAACTCATGATCAACTCAGAACCCTCACACTGTTGGCAATGTTAATTTTCACACTGAAGATGCTTAAATGGAGCCAGCAGCTACAAAATGTTCTTTTCAAAATTTGAACTAAATCAGTGTCATATGTCAGTCATTTCTGTAACTGCTGTAATTGCTGTAGCAATGATGGGTGTTAACCCCCAGGATATCCTTTTTCTTTCCTTTGGGGGAAAGGCTGTACAGTCCTTATTTCAGAGAAGACCTAGAATAAAAATTTCTGGCGCACTGATAAATCTCACAAATAATCGCATTTCTCTATTACAGTGTGCAAATAATTGATTTTTCAGTTAGATCTCTGGAAGAAAAATCAGATCAGCTTGTGTCAGAACCTAACAGCATCGTTATTAAAAGGCTTCCTACTAACACTGACTAGGCGGATTTAAATTCCAGCCTCAAAATCCTGGCTGAATGCCACGATGATTGAAGATAAGGGTGGCAGCTCCCAGGTAGCGTGACGAGGGTTTCTTAAACTTAATTTCGTAAGGATGCGAGGCGTGCGTGATCTCACGCTCTGCCTTCCTTCCCTCCCTCCCTCCTGCGTGTCCCTGCGCAGTAAACTTTGAACTCGGTAGCCACTCTACACCAAAACCGCTGGAGCAGCAGAAGGCGAGTTCGCAGCTGATGAGATTCCTACGGATTCCTTCCGGAATTTCTAAAAATTACGGAATTTCCGAAATTCCTACGGATTTTTCCGGAGGAAAGGGAGCCCGGGATGGCTGCGCTAGCCAGAAAGCGCAGGCGGCCCATCCCCGGGCACGGAGCTGCGGAGGGAGCTTGGGAGCGACTCGGGGGGAGCTTGGGATGGCGACGGGGGGGGGCCGGGGCTTTCACTGCACAAAGGACACAAATCCTTCAGCAAATAGGTTTCACTGCCCGTGAAAAAAAGAAAAAACAACATTCTTCCTAACGGAGCGCTTGGCAATCAGACTGGTTTCAGGGATGCATGTGAGCCGGTCAAAACCAAGCATTTGGCAAATGTATTAGTGATTGTGAAAATACTGCCTGACTCCTTCCTCAAGCTATTTGTGGAGAAATTTCCATTACCTAGTATATTCGATAGTCCGTATAAATTTGCATCTGATCCTTTGCATCCCACTGTCTTCATGCTTAAGCTTTAGGAGAGCCTGGGTGATGACAGGAGAGCAGTAGCACTTACACTCTTCTCTGGTGGCTCCTTTTTCATTACTTCGAAGTAGATTATTATTCAGAACAACAGTGTATTTTTAGAAACAGTTTTGTGTATTATAAATGTAGAACTGTTCTATACACTTTGTTTTATGCAAAGAGTCATAATGCCAGCAAGACTCCGTGATAACGCTTTTGCCCTCAAAAATCGAGTGAAACTTTGCAGGAAACAAATCTAGCAGGAAACATCTGTCGGAGTGGAAGAAGTGGTGCTGCCGCGCTGAAGAGTGATGGCATACCTTGTCAGTCAGGGGAGTGACTTTCAAAGTAAAATATCGCTGTGTTACACTTGCAGAATAATAGCTGCGTGAACAAAAGCATTTCTATCTTGCTTTGTAGAGCGGACTTCTAAACTTTGATTTTTTCTAAAGGAAAACATGTTCTCTTTTCTGCAGTGCGTCTTTTTTATTTCTCAGTGCATGATTTGCGGTCTGATTCTGCCGCATCTTGAATACTCTCAAACAAGAATGTAGTCTTTGGGATTTAGTTTTTTCAGTTTTCTGCAGCAATGAAGTGTTAAAGTAGGAAAGATGTAAAATCTTGTTTATTCCTAAAACAATCTCATGTAATTAATAGCTGACAGTTACTTTCAGTAGTAGGTGCAATTCTGGTCCTCAGAAGGAAAGGCTAAAGGCATTAGATGTGTGCCATCCATCATCGTAGTTCATCTTTCTTTCCTTCTTTCTTTCTGTCTGTCTGTCTTTCTTCCTTTGCAGCTTGGATGCAGCATACCGTGTAACACTCTGGAATGCAGTGCTATGGGGAAATGCTGTAGTGGTGTTAGTTCACAAGATTTCCCACAGTTTGTATTGCATTAAAGCACCTCTGTCCCAATCACCAGCAGGGCTCACGGCTCTTACGACACTTGCGTTGCAGTCGGAGTGGTTGGTGGCTGGTCTTCCCAGTGTTACTTCATTTACTACTTCTGAAGTCTCTGGCAAAGCTGGCGGAGGGTGTTACCAGGACCTGCCCGAAGACCAGACGTGACTTCTGTTGCCAATAAGAGCTAAGCCTGAGGATTGTGGTTTGGAAATTTTATGCATAGAATGGTAATGTTTGAATTAGTGAGGTTTTGTTTCATAGCACTTCAATTTATTTTTCCTTCAGTTTCCCAGAAAAACAGTAAGTAGAGCTAAGCTTTGACATAATATCTTGACACTGGTTATGGGGAATTCACAGAATCATGAGGTAATTTGGATTGGAAGGGATCTCTGGAGGATAATTAGTCCAACATCTGCTCACCAACTAGAGAGCTTTCTCAGGGCCTTGCCCAGTCAAGCTTCGAGTATCTCCAAGAGTGGAATTGCTACTATCTCTGTGGGCAACCAGTACCAGTGTTTGATCACCCCCTCACAGTGGAAGTTTTTTCCATATATCTAATTGGAATTTTCCGCATTCCAGCTAGTGTCTGTTGCCTCTCGTCCTGTCACCACACTCAAAGAAGAGTCTGGCTCCATCTTTGCTATACTCCATGAGGCACCTGAGGACTGTAGTAAGATCTCCCCTTAGTCTTCTCTTCTTAAGGTTGAACCAGTCCAGTCTCAGCCTGCAGTCATGTAGCAAGCACCATCTTCGTGGTCCTCCCTTGGCCTTATTCCGGGATAGCAATGTCGTTCCTGTATGGCGGAGCCCCAAACTGGACACGGTACCCCAGATGTGATCTCACAAGTGCCAAGTGGGACTTGTAGGGTTTGGTACTTTCAGGAAAACTAATACGTAATGAACATTTTTTGGCCATGGAAAAAATTCCGTGTCTGACTCTACCTATAAGATTTATACTGGTGAAATGTCATTGTTCTTAAAGGAGCCATTCTTGATTGACCTCAGTATAAATGAGAGGAAAATCAGGCCCTTTACAACTCACCTTAGTGAAAAGATCAGACTTCTGCAAGGATAGGTCCGTTTGAATAGCAATAAAATAAATTTGTTATGCGACAACTGAGTTACAGATCTCACCTGCAAGACAAAGGATAAGAAATGAGGATGTTATTCAAACTGTTAGCTGCTGTCAGCAAGTCTTACCATGTAAAATAAGAGGATTGAGTGAGCACTGTTTAGTAAACACTACTCAGTTTTAAGACACAAGATTTCATCTTTGATTTCTTCTTGCAGTCTGGATTATGTACGTTACCTATACCTGTACCATGGAAACTGTATTTATGTGTTTTGTATTTCTTCGATTATCAACTAGTCTCCAGTTCTGCTTTGACAGTATAGTGGGCCGTAAAAGTTAAGTTAAGACGTGTTGAATTACCCAAACATAAGCGTGTCTTTTCTACATTTCAGCTTCTCCGGTTGGTAACGGATATATCAAGCCACCCGTCCCACCTGTTTCTGGTACACAGAGGGAAAAAGGACCTCCAGCCATGTTGCCTATCAATGTTGACCCAGACAGTAAACCAGGCGAATACGTCCTGAAGAGCTTGTTTGTTAACTTTACTACTCAGGCTGAACGCAAGATTCGCATCATCATGGCAGAACCTCTTGTGAGTAAAAAGAAACTCTAAGTACATATGTACTTTGCTTTGAATTTATTTTTAAATAAGGCTTGCTTGCCATGCAATGCAGAATATTTTCCTTGTAATCTGCGTTGGAGTTTGATAGCGTTTCCCAAACTGTAAGATATGCTACTAAGGCAATTAGAAGGTTGTGGGAGAGGACAGAGGTATGCAAGATATGCCAAAGGGGTGACATGAAAAGGAACAACTATTTTATTTCTGTTTGCAATATGGGCACGTGTTAGTATTATTGAGAGGCAGAAGGGGTGTCAGCCAGCATAGATTTTCCAGCTGGGAGAGCGGTCACTTGAGGCAAAATAGATTAGAAAATGCTGACATATGATAAAACCGGTATTTCTGAACATTACCAGTTTTCAGCTAAAACATGAAAATGAATAGCACTGCTGGTTCCTATTTTAGTTCTGACAGTTGTAGATTTCATAATCTAACAAAGTGCTATAGCACCTGTTTTCTGGGTATGAAAAAGCGTGCAGCATTTGAAAAAGGAGCTACCTTACAAGGTCTCGCAGTCAGTGAGAGAGATGACTTATTTATATTTTAGGCAAATGTAACATACAGGTATGCCTGTTGCAAATTGTCTTATGTAACTGAACTTCTGGGATTCTGCTATTTTAACTTGAGACTACATTTTAAATACATTCTTGTTATTTTGATTAGGGAAGAATAGTTCTGTAACCTATATGTTAGTTCTGACAAGGTAAAAATAAAAAAAATTAAAATAACAAGGAACCTGTATTTCTGAGCTGCAAGAGAATTTTTATAAAATCTTATAACATTTTTGGTATAAAGCACAGTATAGAATACTTAGTTCTGTTCCCCATTTTCAAGTCTGCATATTCTGAACAGTAAAATTAAGATTGTCTTGATTCTGATGGTATCGGTTTGGCTTTATGTCTTGATTTAGATTCAGAAGCATTTGACACTTGGAAAGTTTTTCCAGACTTTCCTCTGAAACATTAGGTAGATGCAAGATGACAGAAATATCTTACATAATTCAGGAATGACACAAAAAAGCTAACAGGAAGGAATATTTTGACAAAGATCCAGTTTTTTCCCCTCCAAATCACAGAAAGTAGAATAAACTGACAGTCATAGTGCAGGTCCTTTAAAAAAAAAACATGCCAGCAGCTATTTATTACCATCCAGTCCTCGTGTGACGCACAGTGAACATCTTTACAATTTTAAGACACAATGTCTTGTAAAATTACTTGACAAGATCATGGAGACAACAAGAAGACCAGCACTGAGAACATAATTTCCTCACGGCACCTCTGTTACTCTTAAACACCAACCTCTGCATTTTCATGTAATATTTCAGAAATAGATATGACCAATGGCCCTAATTTATTCCCATTTCACCTTGTGTTAAGATGATTTTGAGTTGCTGTGTGTTGATATGTTATTTTTGTTGCTTTGTGAAACTATTAATACCTGAATGTTGATCTTGCTGTATTCCAGAGGTTGTTCAGTGAAATTTTATTTGGTAAATTCAATGTAGAATGTAAAAATATGACAAGAGACTGCAATGTCACCTTCTTATTATCAACATTTCAGAACGTATTTCTTACAGGGGTTTAACTGTGAGGCACTAACAATAATTCAATGACATACTCACATCTTATTAATACAGATAGGACTTACAAGTCGTGGCATGCTGCTGTTTGAGGGTGACTGTGACAAATGTGTAAGCAGGATTTTGTAGACATTCAGTCAAAGTGATCTTGAAATAATTAGGTTGTAATGAAAGAAGTGACAAGGGAAAATGGCAAAAATTATTCTGGAATAATGGCTAAGAATTTAAGTCTCCATTTTTGTGGGGTAGCCGTTGGATGTTTGGCAGCTTTGTTCCCGCATTTCGACTCTGCTGACTAGAGCTGTGACCTGGAAGTCCCAGGGATTTGCGAGACAAAGATTATAAATTGATGGTGCAGAGCCACCCTTTGGCCTTTTTTCACAATAGGTAGTCAAATGGTGAGCTCTTTGAAGATTCTGTTCTAATTAAACTCAAACGTACTTCAAAGAAAATCAAACTTGCAAAGTACTCTAACACTGAGGTGTTTCTGGTTTGAATTCTCTAAGTCATTACAAGATATGACAGTTCAATTTTGTAATGAGTGATGAATACTTGAGATATCTTTTAGAGAAGCTAAAATGATCTGTTTATAATATAATTGCTTCTTCCTCTTTTATCACTAAGTCTAGCACACATTCAAGCTCTGAAGTTACTATGGGATTAAATTAAAGACTTGCTGATACGTTTTTTACCTAGGTATTTCTTTTCATACACACATTTTGCCTCCTTATCCTTTCCGATTATCATTACTGTTCTTTTTATGAATTTTTCTGTTTCTTTGGGTTCCATATACCTGTTTGATATATCCATTTCTTTCTTTTGGGATGTACACAGAGCCCAACTGTGAAGCACAGGGTTCCAACAAATGCAGCGGAAAACCAGGTTTGTGTCCCGCCGTCAGCTGCAGACGCTAGCAAGGCACAAGCAATTTTTGCCGGTTTTTAGGGCAGCGGTGAAGGGCACAGCACCGACCCTCTCCTGCAGCCCCGTGAAATCTCAGCTGGGACAGCCAGATTCCAGTGGCAGAGAAAGCACAGGGCAGTGGCACCTACTCCTCCTGCTGCCTTGGCTGTCTGCCGAGGGCGATGTGACATTTTGGTCAGTGGATCCGGCAGTGATCATCACAAAAAACGCACTCCCCAGCATGAATCTGATGTTGACGATCCACTGCTAAGTCTTTAACAAGTTAGAGTGGAAACCTTTTGTTTCCAGGTGTGGGGTTTTTTTTTTACTTTGTCTGAAGAATATTGTATTTGGCATTTCAGGTCAATTTTTTCAGCTTTTCAGTGTCTCTGAAAATTAACAAACGTTTCAATAATTACATTAAGTTCACAATTATGTGGCTAATTTTTAATGATTAAACTACTGTACCCAGATTGTCAAGTTATATTAATCCAAATTAGAGGTATTTGACGGCAGAATTAATTAAAAGGGATTTTCCAGTTTATAAAATTAAATTCACATAAATGAAATGTAAATAATTTCTTCTTGATAACCTTTAATAGTTTCCTGCTTCTTTTCTGTAAATAATTGTTCTCTTTTATGGTGAATATTAAGAATTTTTCCTGCAGACCTTTTTTCACAGATGATTGCATTCATATTTAATTTTTATCAATTTATATTGTAAATCTTCTCCGCATTGCTTCACTTGCAAACACAATTTGATATTTTATGACTGCTGATTTTTTTTCAAGCAGCGATGACCTTAAAATGAAGCTAGAATGAGGAAGCCAGGGAAATATTTTTGCCAGTTCAAATGATAAAATGTGTTTACGAATCTTAATACTGTAAGGAAAAAACCCAGAAAGTAGTTTCCTTTTTAGGACTGTTGATTATCACGTCGGGTAATAATTCATCCTGTGCATACTGATCAGGCTAATCTTTAAATACGGCTTTTAGCAGTACTTACACACAGCTGTAGACATTGATAAAACATAGTGAGCTACAGGCATTGACAGTGGTTAATGGTTAATTTAGCTGTTGGTAAACTTTCATTATGCTTTTCTCCTGCAAGCATCTTCTTCTACTGCGCTGAATACTGAACTCAGGAACAGAATTTACTCATTATAGGATTAGGACTATAAGCATATTCATGTAGTGTGCCTATAACTCTGTCCTTTTATTAGGTAGGTTATATCTCGCTATTGGAAAAAACCTGAAAGCAGTGGTGTGGTTGATACCTGTGTATTTTTTACTTCCATTTCATTAGAAGCTCAAAGACATTAAAATATAGACCTATTTCAAAACAAGGCTGGTGATAACAGCCAGGCAGGTGGTCGGGAAGACTCTGAAAGGGCAAGAATAATGCAAGTTTGTTTTTGCAGAGACCGACCAACCGACATGTCTAGTGGCACTGCCGTCCGATTAGCTTTAATCTAGGCTTCACTTTCTCTGGGCAAGAGAAGAAGTACGCTAAGGACAGACTTGGAAGAAAAGGAAGTAGAAGGTTTTTTGGTTTCTGGGGACTGGGCTGTGGTAACTAGAAAGATTTATGTAGGCTATAATAATAGCAAGCAGTTTTATCCCACAGTTGTAATGTAGAATTTTCTGTTTTACAAGGAATAAAATTCAGCTGCATCACATGAGGAATGACTCCTTTGTTGTCATCTATAATGAGACACATTAGCATTGCACATTTTTTATATTTGAAGTCCTCATGAATAGTTTGGCATACACAGGGACTTTGGATCCCCGTTTATTAACAGTGCACAGACAGGAGTTACTATAAGGAACAAGTAATTTCATGGAAAAGAGGAAAGGCGTACTGCCTTGCTCTGTTCTAACTATCCGCTCAGTATGTGTATGCCCAGATAAACTGAAAAGAAGACAGCTTTATCTGAATAACTTTATGCAAGTATATATTGAAAATGCTGTTCTTTTTTCCCATACAAAAAGTATCCTCCCTGGGACCTTCCTCTATAAATGCTACAAACACGCCAGATTCCCATTGTCATCTGCCCCTGTCCACCTCTATGTGACTCAAGGATTATGGCACTCATCATTAATATAATTCTTTTATTCCACTAGTGTTTGTGGTAGGCAAAATTCTGTAAAGCACGTGGGCAGTCCATCCCAACCCTAAGGAGCTCATAGTTCATAATACCATAACTCTGTATCTAACGTATCGTAACTCTTTATTTCTACTGTATTCTTTATTTAGTATTTAAATGATATAAATAAATATTAGTAGATTAGTTCCTTTAGATCCATTTGTCACAAACAATGTGTAGGACGTTAAGAATAATTATCTATTCTTTCTGTAATTGTCTCTGAAGTACTTAAGATGCTTCTTTATGAAATTCTGCCTCACTTTATTATACTGCGCTGAGGACCGTCCTCTCACCTGTTCATAAGAAAGTGGAAGCATCCCCACACCATCTCTAACTACTTGCTCTCTAACCCAAATATACTACCCTTTTATTGTGTGGAGCCCTACAGATCGGTCGCAGTGGATGCGTTCAGCGCCTTGTTGAATGGGCAGATCTATGTCTGTCAGTCGTAGGACAGTCTGGAGGACCGAGGACGGTCGTTCTCCTCAGGAGAACGCCCATCTCCTGCTGCTCCCAGCAACCATCAGCTCAGCAGAGTTTCTTTCCTGCAGGTCATTGACTGGATCCCAGGTCAGTTTTTTAGACTAACAGTTAGTCTCGTTATTTTATTCAAGTCCTAGCCATATCTAAGGACTTAGTTTGATTTCTGTGTGGATTGTCCCCTTGGTTCTGTTTCTTTTTACTCCGACTTTCCAGCAGCTAACTTCTCTCTTTCAAGGAATCAGTTAAGCAGAACAGTAGTCTCAGTCATCACTCTTCCCTCCTTTACTAATCAGCTTTTGCTGGAACTTCACTAGCTCTCCAAGTATAGTCCAGTCCACAAAACCCAGCTCTGCCAGTGATAATGAAGCCCAAGCTGGGCCAGATCAGCTTGTTCTTTCTCCCAGCAGAGGCAGCTAAGCCTGGGAGATATTATCCATGAAATAAGCAACCTCTACTCATGTACTCAAAGGATGTGAAGGCAGAAAAACGTAGGAACAATCAAGCTTCTATACTGAAGATGGAGAGCGTCATATATAGCAAAGACAATTCTAGCGGCATAAAGAGCCTTCACTTCCCCTTCCACTCATCGCCTCAGAAATAATATCCCCTCTAGTTATCTCCGTACTTGTATCTCAGGCTGAAACCTGTAGCAGAAGTCAAGCACTGAGCAGGATGGAGCAGCAGTCCTTCTCGGGTGGCTAGTCTTGAACCTCAGGATAGTTATCTTCCTGAAAGACCTGGGAAGGTTCGTGTGATTGAAGCAGTGGCCAAGGATGAGATATCTTCTGTGTAGTTCAGGGGGACGTATCCTAGAATTGAAACACAGGAGTTGAGGGAAAGAGCGTGAAAGAGACAGTTGGAAAAAGAGTTAGAGACAAACGTAGGGTTTCAGAAATAATCATGGCGAGCGCAGGAGGATAGAGGCAAGATGTAGCGTGGGTCAGATTCCAGCTTCCATATGAGATCGAGGGGAAAAGTTCATGCCATTTTAGCAAGCAGGAAGGAAAAGGACACATTTTTCGTAGCCATCGGCATAGGCATTTGCAGCTGCATACAGGTCCGTAGAACCACTCGCACATTTCAGAGCCAGGCAACGTCAACAGGAGCTCTCTCAGTGATGTCGGTGTGCGTAGCTGGGCGTGTGGGCAGAACGCTGTTTGAGGCTTCAGGTCTCATTCTGATAGCAAAACTCTCCACTGTCCCTGGGCCTCACCACTGCATGGAAACAGTTGGAGGATAGTCAGTGGCGCCTACGATGGTTCAAATCGCTAAGGGGATTTAACGGGGGAAGGCAGCTGCAATCCAAGGTCACCGAGGCCGTCACACTATGTCACGTGTTGGCGGATGCCTGCAAATACAGCAGAGAACCTACCACATGTTCCTAATCACATTTTTGTGTCATTTAAGGATATTGGTTACTACCACTATCCAGAAGATGAAAGTCATACTACTGTCATCTCAGGCCAGTCTTATCACTGGTCTGTCATCATGAAGGACAGAAAGAAAATCAAGTGTATACTTTGGTAGTGTTCTTGCCAGATAAGTAGCA
This sequence comes from Aviceda cuculoides, assembly GCA_035590195.1. Classification (NCBI taxonomy): domain Eukaryota; kingdom Metazoa; phylum Chordata; class Aves; order Accipitriformes; family Accipitridae; genus Aviceda; species Aviceda cuculoides. The sequence continues at coordinate 3,403,725 of JAVJGG010000027.1, read as the reverse complement.
ATTAATTAAAGAGATATCTTTCCATATTTTTGCAACAGCTACATTCTTTGCATGCTTTCAGAGCCATGTTTGAAGTCAGTGAAGTATTGCTTCATCAGGATTGCTCTGTTTTAAAATTTAAATTTATGTGCTCTTTTCTGGGCCTGAGTCTGGCATGGTACAATTGTCCTGGTTTTGGCTGGGATAGAGTTAATTTTCTTTCTAGTAGCTGGTATAGTGTTATGTTTTGGATTCAGTATGA
>JAVJGG010000027.1:3331935-3402122 GCA_035590195.1 Aviceda cuculoides | reverse complement strand
CCCCCCGACCCCCCGGCCGGGCGGGGGGGGGGCTCCCCAGAGCCCTGCCCGGCCTTGCCCCCCCCCCCCCCAGATGCCTGCTGCCTTACAGGGACCCTCAGCCGCTGCGACCAGCCCTGCTGAGTCCCGACACCAGCAAAGCCACCACAGCGCTTCAGCAGCTCGCCCCGCCGTAACCGAACCACGTCCTGCTTAGAGCTTCCCATGGGGATCAAGATATTGGGGAAAGTGTGGGATCGGGGGCAGTTCTGCATCAGAAACAACTGCAAGTGTCTCTGTCCCGTACGGCTGTGCCTCGGTGGTGGGTAGCTGGTAGGATATCTGTCCTGCCTGGTCGTGGGTGCGCTGGATGGCTGCATCCAGACAGGCGTTCTGCGTTTTACTCTGCTGTACCTTTTGTCAGAGGGCTTGTGCTAATCCTGTATTTTCATTCCCAAGGCTCGCAAATGTGGGAAACCTGCCCACCCTTCCCGACCTTCCTGTTTTTATAGCGTTTTACCAGTTCCGTGTAAATATCCTAAAAGAAGGGACCTCATCCGCTGCTTGGAACATGGAGGTCCCCTAAATCCTCGCGGCATTGCTCTCACCATGGGCAGGTGAGCCTGAAGGCGAGGACAGTGCTCTCGCAACAACTGGGAGAACGTGGTGAGCTCAAGAGGGAAGCTGCGCGTCCCTCATTCTCTGCAAGAAAAAAAAAGCTTCCTGCATTTCTCTGCCATGTCCGTCTTGCACAGAAGAAACAACTTCGCTCATCGTAAATCAGTTGGTGTAAAACTCTTTGCATATAGGACTGAAGTGTCAGTTAACTTTTCTGTTTAGGAAACAGAGCTGTAACCAAATGACCAGGGAGGAGCATGCTCTGACCCTCTTGGCCAGCTCTCGGAAGTAATGTCGGAGATAGAAAGGAGGGAACGGTGCTGTTCAAGGTACGCACCTGACTGTAGTGACTTTGTCTCCTAAATCTATTTAATTTACCACTGGATCTTTCGGTGTTTCTATTTCACAGAAGTCTGCCGTCACAAAATCCTTCTCTTCAGAGAAGTGATTATTATATGCATACCTCTGAATTTTATTTTTTTTAAATACATATATAGGCTGATGAAGAGCGCCTAGCTGAACCACCTTGGTAAACAGCTGAAAGAGGGCTTTGCACAGCAGTTTCATGCACAGGTCTTAACGTGGATGTGAAAGTCCAGTTCTCCCTAGTCTGTTGTTCTTAGAACACTAAAAGTAAGTTACATACAAATCACTGTATCAAATGCTTTTTCATAGCATCATGTTTATTCCAGTTGCACAGGCTCATAGATAAAAGATCTTGGACTCTCATACTGCATCTCATGACACCACTCTTGACTGAAGCCTTATACAAAGTGTCATTAATTATTAGAGTATGACTCCAAAAAGCCTTCTTCCTGGCTTCGTGTTGAGAGTAAGGTGGAAGTAGTGTTTTTATGGAGTATAGCTTGCTCTGGGTGTCTGTATTTTGAGCATGTTCTTGTTCCTATTATGGAGAAACATTTTTATGAAAATGGGTTGTAATGAATCCCAGCACAAACAACAGAAGAAGAAATCTGTATTTACTTCAATAGTTTTTGAGAAGTAAATCCTATATATCTTGCTCACCTTGAAGAAAATGCTTCATATAAGCAAAAAAATTTTTTGTTTGTGCTGCAGTCAGGCTTTGCGATGTAATAGCCATGTTGTGTTCCATCTCCACAACAGTTTATTACTGCTGCTTCCTATAACAGGCCTTTCTCATTTCATTAATACTGGACTTGGGACTGCTAATAAACTCAATCCTGTACCTAAAATTCAATTAGCACTGTCTTACTTAATCCATTATATTAACTTTATAGTCCTTTCCCAAGCTGTACATCATGGTCCTTCGTGAATTTTCATCATAAGTAAGGATGCCACTAAAAACTTAATATATTCTCTGCCCCAGCAAATTAGGTTCCAATTAACAAAATTTTATCTTCTTAACATGGGAAGTTTTTAAGTCAGAATCAGTCAGTCTGCTAACACATGTCTACGACAGAATTATGGAGTCAACTGTAAGTGTCCACACTCAGTTTCTAGATGCCCTTTTAAAATTTATCAAACTTACAGGTTGTAAAATTCACCTCTTTTTCTGTACACCGTAGTACTGGGGTAATTAAAATCAGGGAAAACCAAGGAAAGTATTATGAGACTATCCCAGACTTTAAAACGTGCATGTATTCAGACAGGATTTTGATGTGTTCATTAAGTTACAATTTTAAAAAGCCATTCCTATTAACACAAAACTCTGAAAATAAACAGCCAATAGAATTTCCTTTCTTGCTTGTGCTAGAGTCTAACTCAAATTTCAGTAAAGTCATCCCGAGTACTCTTCAGCTTTCCAGATTTTACAAAAGCATGTATTTAAAATATTTCTTTTGCATCTGGTCCACTGGTAGCCATCAGCTTATTTGGGCTTAAAATACTTTAGTAAAAGGAATTTTTTTACTTCCTACCTACTACACAGCACCTCACTTTGCAATAGAAAAATATTAGAGAAGACTGAGAGCGGTAGGTTTTCTGTTTGGGTTTTTTTTTTTTTGCAGCTACCTGTATATCTGTAACAGCACTTAACCTTTGTTTGAAGTTTGTGACCATTTATTATCAAGACCAAGTTGAGGGCATGTCTGGGAATGTTTTTACTGATCGAGTAAGAATGTCAGAGTTCTTGAGTTGTTTGCTCAAGGTAAGTCAAAGAAAGAAAACTTTCTTATTTGTTTTTTGTGAGGTTTTTTCTTAAGTTCCATGTTATTTTGGAAGAGTTGCAGTGCTAATTTTTGCATTGTGCATCTAGTAGCTTGGAAAGCAATTTCTAATTCAGTGGGTTTGCTTCTCTCTTCAGTCTACTTGGAATTTACTCCACTTCTGTTTAGTTTTAGTACTGAAAGTTAATTTGCTGTTTCTTTGGCTTGTTTGGCCATTTTTTTTCCGATACATCAGTCACTTCAGATTAAACATTTTCATGACCAAATTTTCTGAGTGTCCACATTTTAGTTTTGTTAGTAGAAAGCATAGGTAAAAGATGCCTTATGCAGAGAATGGGATAATCAGGCAAAAATTAGCCTGTAATACCTGATGTGATGACATAAGCTCTCACTGAGGCAGAACAGGACATGACGGGGGTGCCGAAAAAGCAAGAGTCAGTGGGAAAACCTGTATTTGAAGCTGAACTGATGTTTTCTTACACAGTTTTGTATTCAGCAGTACAGCAGTACTGGGCTCATCCTTTTCCACGTGAACAAAACAGAAGAGCTGTTACAAAGAAAAGAACAATTGCATGAAGAAAGAATAGACTGAGTAATACTGAGCCAGTCTTCTAAACAGGCACCTTTCGTTGTTTTAATGCAATAACTGTAATGACAAGTAGGTTTTTGACCTGAGCTTGCTAAATTAAAAATTTATGGGAGCTGTAGAATATTTTTACATATATTTCATAGCCACTTGAAATATGCTTTTTTTTTCCTACATATGAAATACCGTGTACAATTAGCATTGCTTTTTTACTTCATTTTCAAAAGTTACATGAAGTTAATCAGATTTTTCGTTAACATTTTTGGAGTATATAATTCTGTCTTACACAGAGTTGTGGTGTTAAAGCTGTATTGCCATATCTTTTTTATTATGTTTGCCTTTAGAATTTCCTTTTGGTGTGTGCTTAGAATTTCAAAGATTGATAAAGGAAATCCCCTTTTCTGTTTATTTTACTGTCCGTGTACCACGGTCCCTGACACAGTCTCTTAAAAGAGGTATCTGGCAGCTAATGGATGCTGAGCAGAGCAACAAGAGAAGTCAAAGATTCTGTTGTCATCCACCGAACGGGCAATTTATATTTTTATGCATGAGGACCCGCTGACTTGCAAAGACCAGTTGTGAAAACAGGACACTAATTACCTGTTTCATGGAAGTTCCAGGTGGGAGACATTTGGGAGCCTATCAGAGTAAACAGATTGTGCTCTCGAGTCAAAAAGCTTGGCTCCCTTAATTGCTTAGGTATAAATTAACTAGGCTTCCTGGGACGGTGGCGGGAATTCCCAAACAGTAAAAAGGTAAATAAGAGATGAAAATTATTCCCCAAGAAGTTCAGAACTACTTTCAGTACAACAGCTTTCTTATGGGACGGGGGACTGTTCTATCCATTTTCGAGAGGTTAAACCAGAAGTAAATACTTGCAGGTTCAGGTTCATGGACCTGCTCGTTGCAGCGGGGGTAGCGGCGCGCAGCCGAAATGGAGGCAGGGACCGGCCGGACCAACTCCTTCTCGGAGCTGCATCCGAAGGGTGGGTGCTCCGCCGGGGAGCAACGTTTCACCTGCCCAGCCTTCGGAAGCACATTGGCATCATGGCGTTTTCTCGGAAAATGGTTCACGCACCACGCGAGCACAGGATTGGCAGTGACGTGTTTTCTGATCTTTGTACGTACAAAATAACCCAATGGCAAAATTAAAAATTTAGCGTGTTCGGCCCGGTTATTTTTGGAGCAGACCTCTTCCCACAAAACACCACTTCCCTTTCCTGCTGAAAAGAATGTAAGAGAAAGATGTTCAATTGGGGGGGGGGCTTATGGGATGATACAGCGTAAGCAGGAAAGAATTACACTTGAGGATTTTTTGGTTCTCTTAAGATTGCACTTACATGCATTTTATATATATTGTAGCTGTAGTAGTTGAACGTGGTCTGTGTCTACTCCATTTTATGTGAAAAGGTCCATTCTTCTGCTGTTTCTTTTTGGTAACTCTTCCATCCCAGCAGACTACTCAGTAGAGTATGTGTAGCTGCTTTCTAGCATGCGGTGCAAAACTTAGGATTTGTATCAAAATATCCTTTCATCCTCCATGCTCTTATACAAAGGTGGGGTTTATCCCAGTCAGTAATAGAGTACCCCATCACAGTTCAGTAGGAATAATGTCCCTAATGGTTGCTGAGGTTAGAAATAGCTTTAAGGGGCATTATATAGCTTTATAACATGGTGATATAGTGAAGCTCAATAGGCACTACAACATCCTTTTGTTTTCATGTTTCCCCGAAGACTCAGTTCTGTGACAGGTGGTCGAGAAAAGCTATTCCTGTGTAAATTTACCCAATTATATTTGTGTAGCAGCCCAGAAAAAGCATTAATATATTAACCATTAAAAATAGCCAACAGTCTTTGGAGAAATGTTTTAGTGTGCCTATGTGAATAGAAGGTTTGACTGATATGTTATTTTTTAGATAAATTATAAATACGGTATTTAGTTGATGAGTGCGAATGTGATAAAATATGCATCTGCCATTGCATATTCAACATACTCTATTTTTCTATGAATGTTTTCACAACAGCAATGAGGCAGAGGAAGGAAATTAATTCTTAGGTGAGCATTTTGTTTTGTAAGCATTGGCGATGCAAAAAGTTTAGGCAGTTTTATTGAAAAACAATAGTTTCAAATACTAAATGCAAAATTGTCTTCGCTGATCTTTAGTGCTTATCTCTAGTGTGAATTCATATCATGGGAGTTTCCAGTGTGAACAAATACAGAGTATACAATTGAAGGCAGCACTTCAAACAAGAAATAAGGATGTTTAACTTAGTGATTAAAAATGGAAATGTTATTATTGAGAGTCCATTCTTCTGAAATTTTCTGATGTTTTTTATAGCCCAGAAAGCTATGGGCTCTTTCAGATTAATCAAAACTTTCTTTATTCATATTTTGTGGTTGTAGGCTTTGGCTCCAAATTCAGTCTACCTATTCATCCAAGATTTGGAAGGCGTTTCTGTAGAATGTATTATAGCTACAGAGACTCAAACAGAGCCAACTCGTAATATAAAAGGGCCTCTTTGCCATTCTGAATTGGGTGGGCAAGAAAATAAATATAAATAAAATAGTGCCTTGAGGCTGGAAAACATTTTTAAGATTTTTTAAAAAACTTTTAAATAAGTGTATCTCCAGGGTAAATAGACTGCTATGAAATCTATTACTCAGAGGCAGTTTCACTTTATTATATGTTTTAACCTTGCCTTTGCCAGTCCTGAACCTTTGGTATATAACGAAAATGTCTACCATGAGTATAAATACATTTTATATAGTAGCTGCCATGGCAGATGTTGAAAATACCGCATAAAATGAAATGGTAAGATGTGTAAGGATATTAGAACTAAGTGGTATAGAATAGGCAAGTTGTTTACAGTAGATGAGGAGAAATTATCTATTGCATAAAGAAGAAACGCTGTTTTCAAAGGACGCTTGAAGCACCTGCGTGTGGTTGAGGTGTCTGAATTTACTCGGCAGCGTCTTCCTGACGCGTTGTCCGTTGTTACCCTCATCGGGTCAGCAGTCGTCCTGTTCTGTTTCAGGAGCTCTAGACACCCAAACCCATCCTTGTATCTGGCCCTTCCATCTTCGGTCAGTTCATTATCTAGTCGGTACTCATCATTAGTAAGAAAGTAAATAGTAATAAGTCGTACTTTGAGTTTTCTCAAATCTCCAAGCCCCCCCCGTAAAATTTTCTGTGGTTACTGCCGTTGGCCGCAGGGGTACGAGGCGTTGCTCTGACGCGGGCTCCCAGAACTCGGCTTCGCGGGGCCGAGCCGCCGCTGCCGTGGCTGCGGGCAGAGTCAGCGGCAGCGCCGTGCTTGGGAAGAGCCGCCGAAAAAGCAGGACCGGCAGCAACCCGCGCAGGGTCCTGGCCGGAGCGGCAGGAGAGGGCGAGCGGCCGGAACAGCGGTAGGTGCGGGGTGGCGTGAAGGGAGGGAAAAGGCCTCGGTTGAGGCCCTAGACTGGAGAGGTTGAGAAGTTCCGGCAGCGGGACCCTTCCAGGTTTTTGGTCGGTGTCCGTGGCTGGTCTCCGTCCCCGGGCTGCCTTCTGCTGCAGCCAGGTCTGTCGCCCGGCCCGTGAGTGGTTTCCCGAGGTGCTTCCGCCGCCGGGGAAGCCCTGCTCTCGTTGCCGGCGAGAGGGCAAGGGACGGGTCGTATTGCCTTGACAAAACGGAGGGGTCTTCGCTAAGTCGGAAGCGCGGCCCCTGGCGAATGGCAGCGTCGGAAACGGAAGTATTTGTGGGGCGCGTGTGCTTCCAGAGACGGGTAACAGGCGACGAGGACATTTTCAGGATCGCAGCTCCAGACCTGGGTTCCCAGAGCGTGTTCTGTCTCATTTAACTGGGCCCGCCTTATAGATAAGGACGTGACAAGGAATCCCATACCTCATTTCTGCCTGAAACACTGCGTGCGTTCCTGCAGGATTTTAGATACTCCTCTGAAAGCCAAGCATTGCAGTGTCGGGCACAGGAACACAACGCTTCTGCATGCCGAAGCCCATTTTGCTGAAACAGACCTTAAGAAACTTCTCTGTGGTGACACAAGTCTTTTGTAACAGAGTCAGAAATTTAATAAAAAAAAAAAAAAGATAGTGTGTTGGGTTTTTTTTTTTTCTAAACTGCAGTAGTTCTCCGTACATTGATTTGTCCAGGACCCATGAAAACTTAAGAATCTTTTTCCTCTTAAGTAAGTTGAACACCACTTTTGAAAGGTTATCTGCTGTCCTTCCCAGTGTGCTGCGGCAGCCAAAAGCAGCATTGTCCTCCCATCAGAGAGGCCGAGGCAGGGGAGCACCGAGTTACTGGTTGAGGAGGAGGAGTGTGGGTGGGCTGGTGTCTGCTTCTGCGCTGCGGGGTTTTACTGTGTCTGCTCATTACCAATAATCTGTCATAAAGTTCTAATTAATAGCCATTGTGCCCTTAGTGTAACCTGGAGGAGTCACTTTAGCCATTAGAGATAACAATGAAAAATATTGATGAGTGTCCTGGATGAATCAGTGACTCAGTAGAAAACATTTTGTTGATTTTTCTATTTGGTAGGTAGTCAGGGGATACTGCGGTCACCCTGCAGCCAGCCGCCTTGCCGGCTGGCGTTACGAGTGGATCAGCATAATTAATTTCAGAATCAGTCAGCAGATGATACTGGGCAACGTTTTCTCCAGAGAGAAACTTTAAATACTAGAAATCTTTGGAGCGCCTCAAGTCTCTCCATTCCATTATTTCAGCAGCTTTACAGATTTCTTTGTTTTGCGTCTCACATCCCCTGGCAGTGATGGTATTTTGCCTGATACGTTAACAGATGCTGATGAGTGTAATAGTTTGCTGAAAGCCGAACAGAAAATCTCATGCCGAGCTGGTGGGAGAGCCCCGCTCTTGCAGCCGTCGGAGAAGAAAGATGCGGGATTTACAGCAGAACAAGGCGCTGGCGCATTTCAGACACCAGCAACGGTAGTGCAGTCCAGTGCAGCGTTGTGATGGTGACACGTTTCTCAGGCTGTCGTCTGCCTTCATGCGTTATTTTCATCATGGTTTAGGAGATTCGTGTTTTGTATATTGTTGTGTCTATCTAGAACGCTGGACTATGTACTTCTGCAGGCCTCGGTAATCGAGCCTGCTTGGCAAAGAAGCCATAAAGGTGGATGGATGTTCACGCTCGGCGACTCTGAGTTGGGCAGTTCTCCTTGGCCTTCCTGAAAATTTGCTTCCATTCCAAAAATGCTTTGCCTTTTTTTTTTTTTTTGAGTAATACAGCCATTTTTGCCACAATTATCTTCCTTGAAAATGAACTCTATGGTATTTGATTCTTCTAAAATCACCTTTCTTTCAGTACGCACTGCATGATGCACTGTATCTGTGGACATGTTTGTATTGCCTGGTAGTATTATAACAAGAAGGTACATCATGTAGCTAAATAGAGCTTATTTCCTCCTTGCTAGAGGAAATACCAGGTGCTTTTTAGGATTTTGGAGGAATTTATCATCAATGTGAGCACCAAGTCACTCGGCTGTAACAAACGGTTAATCCTTCCCTTTCTTGGAAAGACACTAAGGACACTGAAGACCCGGGGTCGGTGTTGGGTGGGATGTATGCAGAGGTCTGCTTTGCATATGAAACAAACAGTAACTCCAGTGTGAAACTGATCAGGAGGCAAATTGTGTGAGTAAAAATCTTAACAGAAAAATAATAGTAGAGTTGATAGAATATATCATAGTATTGATCTGAAGTAATACATATTTAATATATTTTCTTTCAGGAGAAGCCACTGACCAAATCTCTGCAGCGAGGAGAAGACCCCCAGTTTGATCAAGTAAGACGTTTGAAATGATATTATTTCCACTCCTCAGGCTGTTAGACAAATACTTGGAAGGCAGTTTAGTGTCCTTGTCCTATCATTGCATACTGCAAAAGCAGTGTCTCTCGGTGTGCTTCCGTAGAAGGGCGAGTGCTTGGCCTAACCATTCTTGGGTTTAAATTAGGAGGATTCTTCCACCGTTTTCAAGCTCAACAATTTTTTGCCATAGAACTTTTTACTTTTTACAGGGTATTAGGCGCAGGTATTGTTTCCTGGCTGTTTCCCCTGATGGAGGTTTTGAAGCAAACTTTGTATCTTTTCAGAATATCTGGGTTTTGAAACAGGCGCATGGCCACCAGTCTTTTTTTAATGGGGTTTTCGTAGGGTTAGTATGAGGGCCTTTAGAATCATTGCCATTGCCGTCAGTCTCATCAGTCTGTTTTGTCTCTGTAGCTGCGACCCAGCATGACTTACGAGTATGCTGCACCTCACATAGGCTGAGCCAACCTGTTGTATTTAAAATTAACCGTAAATTCAGTTGTCAGGATAAATGTCTATATATGACAAGGTAAATAATAATTAGAGAAAAATGATTGGCAGGGAAAAATTAATTAAAAACTAAAATAGAATTTATATCATAAATTAGATTTCATTTAATAAAACAGTAAAATTGTAATTAATAAAATTCAATTTATATCTGACATTAGATTAATAAATTTATTATGTAAGGGAAATGGGACAAGTGTAAAAATAGACCAACAGCAATATACACACTTGTAGTGATGCTGTAAGAGAATAAATTTTTGTCAGCAGTCTTGCTTAAAAAAAAAAAAAGCATCTACAAAAAATTCCTACATAAGTAACCCATTTGAAATAAAGATAGCTGCTAAAGAGTTTAAGTTGATAAGGGATGCCAAACCTCACAAAACTCTCTCCCAACAAAGAGGAAAGAGAAACTCAAGGTATGTCCTAAGCAACAAAGTCTCCTGCTGCTCCCCCGTTCCTGCCTCGGCTGCTGCTGCTGCCGCCCTTGCCGCGAACTCCGTGGCCGCCCGCACCGCTGCGCTGCCGCCGGCCGGGAATACGGGACAGAGACAGGGCAGAAGCAGCAGCACCAGCAAGAACTCGGAAAGCAGCCGTGGCTAATGCCGTAAGCTGCAGGTACCGTATTGATTACCTTAACTTTGGGAGAGGAGGTGGGTATGAGTAGGACTTCGGAACCCGAAATGAATTTAACACACGTTGAATTGTGTTTTCTGGGACATTGGGTACTTTGCACCAGAAGCAAAGATGCCTTGTGAGACCCTACTGGCGTTCACAAAGGCTCGCTTCGTAATTTTAGCTTGACGAAGTGATGCTCTCCAGGTTGTTCTGGAGCTGCTTTTTGGGGCGAGGTAGCCTGCTGAAGGGCTGTCCAGAGCAGGAGCTGAGCAGTCGGACTTCTGCGTTGCGCTGGGGCGCTCCTTGCCCACCTCGCTGACCACAGAGAGACCCGCAGGGGAGCCAGCCGCTGGAGGCTGAAGGAGGCCGCTTTGTGAGTACTCCCTAGCTGCCTAATGAAATTTTTTGTGGTATTCTGACCTTAATTTTATGTATTTTTTTTTTCCTTCCTGTGGGAAGAGTGTCACACGTAAATGGGAAAGAAAAACAAATTAAGCCACCCATATGCAAACCTTGTGATACTGTTCCTGCAGTGTATTAAACAAACACATAATGGGTGGCCGTGATTTGATGAAATATTCAAGGTTAAGCAAATTGTGGCCCTTTACAAGGAAGAATTAGAAGACTCGTGCTTTTCCTAGTTACTAGTAAGTAGACAGAAAATTGAACAATTAAGTCCAGATCAATTAATGAGAACAGCGAATGCTTCCTAGAGTGAAAGCTGTGTATTTCCTACTGTAGCAATTTACTCTGAATGCTGGGCGCGGTGAAACCAAATGCAGACAAAAAACAAAGGCAAATTTTCTTACACGCACCACATATATATTTCTAACCACATATCTAGAGTCCTACCTATGTGTAGAGCTGATTGATAGAAAAATAGGGAGCTGAGATTGCCTTAGATGTCCTGTCAGAAAACCTTGAAATTTTCCAAACAAACTGTTCAGATTGAAATTCTCAGACTACCTGTGTGCCTCAGCCTAAGTTGTCGGGAATGTTTCCCTTTTCAGGTTTCACATTGTTTTCTGCTTGAACATCACAATCATTTTGAGATGTTCTAGTGCTCCTGGGATTGATGTCCACCTGTGATTGGGAGATAGGACCTGAACCTGGCTGATGAGCCTGTTTTCAAGAACATGGTTCATACTTACCAAAGTCATTTTGCTTTGGCTAAATTGTAGTTAGATTTTCATTCAAAAATTTGTAATACACGGTAGAGATTTGAAAGAACTCAGCTAGAGTAGAGACAGGAAGACAGAGCAAAAAGTCTTTCTTCACTTGGCATGTTTCACTCGGTAGATTAGGTCAGTACCTCGCAGTATTATAAAGCTGTTTTGAAAATGGTAACATGTCAGTATTATAAAGTTGTCACAAAAGTACGGGTAAGTTTGCTGATATTAAAAATAAAGGTGTGGTCTACCTGGAAAACTCTGAAGAACATGATTCCACGTGATACTAAAATCCAAGCAAGAGGGCATGTGCTTTTAAGTCAAACAATTTAAGTTTTATTTTTTAAGTTAACTCAAATATTTAAAGATTCTGTGGGCTGAAGGAAGACCAGGTTGATAATCCCTTGCTTCTCCCATTCATGTAAGTTGTGGAAAGCTTTGGTGTTTATTCCTGGAACACAGAAAATCATCTCGCAAAACCAGAAAAGGCCACACATGACATTCCTGACATTTTTACTGCAGAAATGAAGGAGGAGAAGAGGTTGAATCCCCATGAACAAACATTTTTGAGGGGTGTCTAGTAATTTTGACTTTCATTTTTAAGGCACCAAAAGTGACACACTGTCAAAGGAGCCTAATTTTCTTTTTTCGACTTTATCAAAATTACCTCTGTTCAATTTGAATGAAACTGATAGGTGATGCTGAAGTGACCAGGTCACTAGTTACTTTAAGATTTCTGCGCTGCATCTTCTAACTGTAAATTAAAAAGCAGCAAAAGTAAGGCATGACCTGCTTTAAAATTTGCCTATTGCAGGTCAGCTTCAGAGGTGGAAAAAACCATCCAAAAAACCCCCCTTTGCAGTAACTCAGAATGAGCAGAATGGAACTCCAGCTGGCCAGAGTGATCAGCATCAGGTTTAAGATTAACCCCCCCGACCCGTTTAAAACGATGACGAGAGCGTTGCTTCCTTCCCCGGGACAGCTTTATCTCTAGCTCTCTGAGAACCAGCGTTTTGTCCTGCCCCTTCTCCCGCGCCGTGTTGGGAGTGCTGGTTGTGATGGTGGTGATGGATCCAGCATCCAGGCTGTGCGCGGGCTGAGCTGTTTCTCCCCAGATGGGTGTAGTGTCGGTGCCTCCCGCTCGGCAGGCAGCGCTGTCCCGTGGGATCTGGCTGGCTGCCCATTGCATCGCCCTCCTCGAACTCATAACAGTTTCTTGAGCAACGTCTGAAGTAATCTTACTTATCCTGACTTGTAGAATATCTCCCCATTAGCCTAACAAACTGGATTCCTTGCACTGACTGTATCTTCCTTTTTAGGTGTGCATGTATAGAAAGAAAATATATGTGGGAAATTATGTCATTGTTTTCATATGTTTTTAAATGTCTTTATAGTATATTTAAAATCAGGTTTTAAAAGTTCTTGATTAGACAACTCTAGTTGCCTGTTGGCAAAGAGCATTACTGCTTTAGTATTAGCATGCTCTGTGTCCCCAGTTACAGAAATGTTATTAAACATTGTGCTACTGAACTATGACTTAAACTTCCTATTACAGGAAACCATAAAGTTGCAGCACATGAAAAGATCAAAAGCTAGGGTGAAAAAAACCATAATTATCCGAGAAGCTTATCCTCACCCAAGGAAACATTTTTATTAGTCTTTTCTCAGCCCCTGCTGAAGTATCTTCTGTTCTTACCATGGTATAGAAATGTTGCATGGACTGACAGCACTGGAGGCGGAAAAAGGGCACTGTGTAATCTTGGACCAACCTGCAGACATTTCTCCATATGAAGATACAAAATGAATGTAATGTTTTGGCCGTCGTAGTGAAATCTTAACACCAAAGCTTAGTTTTCATATGGAACTGTCTATATGAGGTGCCTGTTGCAGGAGTTTTAGCATAAACTGCACAAAAAATTGTGCTCTTTTTAATTATGCTACACTCTTCTTTAGAAGTGCACTTGGTTGGAGAATACAGATTGGAAAGCAAAAACATTTAATGTTTTATATACTTTCAAGAGAAGGAAAGAAAAAATAGGTCAAGCTAAAAAAAGGAAAATAAAAATGAATAATAATAAAAAATGTGGAAAATATAAACAAAGAAGACACTAAGCAGCAACCTAATAATTAAGTGTCCCTTTTTCATAACAGCCTAAACGTGGTAAATGACATGCTGATAATTATCCTCATCCAATATTGTAGTTATTAGATGTAGTAAGTGAATAATGGTATCATCATCATTGCAGTAGCACTGCAGGTGGCCACATGGTAGAGGAAGTATAAGAAATGGTGGTGATGGGGTCGTAGAACAATCCTTGGCTCCTGATCAGAGGTTTCGGTTCAAGCAGTGTGTGAAGAAGTAAATCTGAAGGGAAAATTAAAGGTAACGTGTTCAGAACTAAACTTGCTGCACATAGAAATAAATGGGTTTTCATGTAAATTGTTATCCTGGCAGTAAAATAGCTATAAACATTACTAATTGTATAAGCAAGCTAGGTGAAATTACCCAACTACAAAATTATGGTATAAAAAAGTCCTGGTTTTTTACTCACAAAACCAAGGCCATAGATGAAAACTAGTAAGTCCATCTTAATAGTTACCAGTTTTAACCGTTCCCAGGGAGATTTAACTTCATAGCACTGTTGGAAAAAATGCTTAACACAAAGATGTGAATGAAAGATCTACACAAACACGACTGCACTAGTTGCTCCTAATGTTTAATTTTACAGATTTTTCACTTAGAGTTGACTTGTCTAGAAATCTATCATTAGCAGAAAAAAAATGTTTTGTCTCGGAGGGTCCAACAGAAGTAGAGCGTGTGGCTGCTTTGATTAGAGCTTAGGGCAGTTCATCTCTCTACCTTCCTCCTGCCCCAGTCTAGAGTATTTGGAATAGGAATTGTTAACTTTATCTCCTTAATTTCGTATATTGCATATGAAATCCCGGTCTTACTGTGGTCCATGAGAGTTTTGCTGTTGATTTCAGGGAGCAAGGATTTCGTTGCAGGTGTTATTTTCCTTGAATCTGTATCGTTTGTAGTTATGGGGCTTTGTTACAGACATGCATGAAGTGGAAAAAACCATTGAATGAAGAGAAGACATTATTGCATGGCTATGGGTATCCTAAATATAGCTAAGACAATGTCAAATTCTGCTTTCAGTAGCATTGATAGAAGGTGTAAAATCTTACTCCTAATGTCCGTTATTTGGAATCTACACAACAACGATTTGAAGACAGAATATGCAGACACTGTGCAAATGATAGACTTACAAAAATAAACCAACACTATGCAAAAAATGAAATACTGCAATTCTGCATTATTAAAATGTCAATAAAATGCATTTTTAACATACATGGTGACATATATGGTATATGAAAAGAATGCAGAGCCAAGAAATCAATGATACTGTTGGAAATTGAATACAGTTTTGAATATATTTGCTGTTAAAGCACATAGAAATTCATATGTGAAATAAAAAAAGTAATCAGCATATATCAGCTGTTAGAGGAAACATTTCTTATATTTGTATTTTGACAATATAGCAAGACTTATGAAAGTATATAAATTGTAGCAAACTATCTGGGCAGAATTTCATTAAATTTACCCTTACATATTAGTCCAAAATAAATATCAAGCATTTACATAAAGTGTATTTAATGCTCTGCGAACCCAAGTTTTAAACAGCTCTCTACTTGTGCAGCTTTCTTATCCTTAAGCTATACAGTAGGTAGTTCATTTATGATGGAAGAACATGATCATTTGGCCGACAAGGATGTATTTGTACATCTGTGCACTCCCTTTCAGGAGCAGCACAGAGCTAGAATTCATCTCCCTCCTGGACTTACTTCCAGTAAATAAAAGGGTTGAGTAACCAGCGCGTTGGCTAGACTTCCCTCCCTTCCTGTTCCCTGAGAGCCAGGTCTTTGCCCAGTCCACCCTTCCTTCCTGTCTTAAAAGTGCAACGACAGAAAGGTTAAAAAAAAGCTATATTGACCTTTTATCCCTACTAAAGACACACACTGTAAATTCAGCGGAGAGAAAGTACGGCTTGAGGAGATTTAACAGGAATCACTTTGACTTTTTGCAGTGAGTGAAATTGCGTAGCTGGGATTTGGAGAACAGCGTTGATAAATCTGTCCCTGATCGTGCAGGAAGACCTGACTGAAACAACTTTTCACTTAGAGTTAAATATTGTGATCTCCTAAAAGATATTTAGGTCTATCTGGGGACAGACTTTTTAGTAGGGCCTGTAGCGATAGGACAAGGGGTGATGGTATTCAACTAAAAGAGGGTAGGCTCAGGCTAGATGCAAGGAAGAAATATTTTACGATGAGGGTGGTGAAGCACTGGAACAGGCGGAACAGAGAGGTGGTCCATGCCCCATCCCTGGAAGTGTTCAAGGTCAGGTTGGACGGGGCTCTGAGCAACCTGGTCTGTTGAAGATGTCCCTGCTGGTTGCAGGAGGGCTGGACCAGATGGCCTTTAAAGGTCCCTTCCGACCCAAACTATTCTGTGGTTCTATGATTCTATTCTAGTCTTCCCCAGCAAACCCTTTTTCGCTGCATCTCCCAACAAGTGGTGTTACGCCAGCTTCAGAAAAACTTTTGGAAGACAAGAGAGGTGTGACTGAAATGCCCAAGTGCTCTGAGTTGGTGGTGAATAGTTTGCAGTGACACCAGGTGATTCATGTCTTCGAAGAATTTGCCTGAAGTATTCCGCTTGAAGGCTGTGGTATAATTGACGCTGGGCTGCTGTGGTAATTCTTCATTAAAAGGCCTCGTGTCACTGCTGCAAGCAGTGCCTTCAGGCCATCTTCCACAGCAACTCGTTTCATATTTAGGTAATAAAATAAATCGGAAACGTTGGAGTGAAAGCTTTCCTAGAGTAGTACTTTTATAGAAACTTTTATTTTTACAAGGGCAGTTGTTATAGCTTTCTAATGCTCCATGTTTAATTTCAGGCCATAATATCTGGACAGTAATACTTTATTCTCAGTGTCTCATTAACTTTAGACCACATCATCACTGTGAATTAGTTAAATTCTGAGGCTGAAAAACTGCAAAAGAGATCAGAGTTATTGATCTAAACTAACTGTCATCTACAAAAGTTCTCATTTAAGGCTTTCTTAATTTCTGGGAATTGTATGTGAGGTGCTCGGTCTCCCAGTTTTGCTCTTGTCTTATTCACAGCTTGGTCTTATACGAGACATTAAAGTGTTGCTGCTCCACAAGCACTGAAATGTGCTGGTTTAAATTTAAGCATGCTGGTTTAAATTTAAGCTGGTTTAAATTTAAGTGGATACTACCACTCCACACTTCGCAGGATGAAGCCCTGCATGATCTTGAGGTGATCACAAATCTCCAGATCAGTCATTTATTCCTATTTTAAATAGTTGTTTTCTATGTTCTTAGGATGTACACAAATGCTGTAGCTGTGACCATTCAGTTGCAATACGTATATAATCTTATTGTGTAATAATGGGGTTTTTTTACCCTAACTTTCGATCTTTTCATGTTTTGCAGCTTTATGGTTTCCTGTAATAGCAAGTGCAAGTCACAGTGCACTAGTAACATGTTCGGTAACATTTCTGTAATTGGTGACACAGTTTATACTGAGTGAGCAATAAACTTCTTTTCCAGTATGCCACTAGAGCTGTTTAATCAGGAACTTTTAAGGAATGGTTTTAAACTGTTTCACTTATTTGTGTGCACAAAGACACAGGAAGCTGTAAATATTTTCCGATGTATAAAAGAGAAGTCTAAGTTATCCGGTGTACGAGCCTAACAGTGAGATGGACGCATCCGCACGTTCAGTTGGTTAAAATGATTGCAGAGCTTAGGGGGTTTCTCAACATATTCTGAGTTTCAGGAGGGGCTTCCAGCAGTCAGATGCAACCCATGAAGGCAGTACCTCTGATTCATCACTTTTTCTTGCCTTCTGATCTGCTCAAACTCAAACCAACGTTGTGTAACAAATAAAATGAAAATAAAACACCAAAAAACCCCCTTGAAGAACTGGATAGTTTTCTGGCACGTTGTAAGATGCGTTACACAATTTTAATGCATTTTAGTATCATCAGTGGAAAGGCACTATCGCCATACAGCCCATTATTGTATTTCTGCTTATGTTTCAATGGAAAATGCAGAATATTAAGTTACTGCTTATACCATGGATCTCAAAAATGAGATGAAAACAAGAAAGAACATGTCTAACCACTGAATTAGTACTTTTTTTTAAGGAGGAGGGGAAACTTGAACACCAGTGGGTTCATTGATTTGTTGTATTTTCCCCACAGGTAATAAGCTCAATGAGCTCCCTTTCAGAATATTGTCTACCCTCTATCCTGCGCACTTTGTTTGACTGGTATAAAAGACAGAATGGCATAGAAGATGAATCTCATGAGTACAGACCAAGAACAAGCACTAAATCCAAAAGGTATGATTTTGAATATGCATATATACATTACTGACAGATTCTAAGGTAAAATGTATTACATTTCACCCGTCAGCTTTTGTGAGGTTACAGCTGCTTGAAAGTTGTTCTCCTCTTTTTCTGCTTGTTCCTGGATCTCTTCTCTCAGCTTTTAGATGGATGGAATAATTGTGTCTTTAAAATTATGCTCCTGATAGCTCAAACACTATTTCTTAGTGCTGTTTCGGATGCTGTAATGTCATTTAAATAGTGGTTTGTATAAACTGCATCTGTCTTCTTTACTTGTGTGAGCAGGCAATAATTCTGTGACACTTGGAAGGATTTTTTTTATACAGCATCCTGCTTAGTCATAGTAAGTTCACATACACCTATTCTCAATCCAAAAACTTGTGAATCGGTCAAAGAGCTTTAGCAATAACATTGACTTAGCTCTTAAAAGAAACAAGCAAACAAAAATAAAGACCCCGAAAGAAATATATTGATCTCTTATGATACCAGCAGTTCTTCAGTGGCAAGGCAACAGATTGGTCTTTGGTTTATATTGAGGTCTGATGGTTTGATACGGGTGTATTCTTCAAACTTACAGTTTTTCTGGATACTTTGGTACTATATATTTACACACTTCAGTGAAGCAGCAGGAGAATCAACACTGGCAGACCTGGTGTTTGGAAATGCATAGGCAATTCTTCACATTAGGATTACATTACAATCCAGTGACTACTGAAGGAAATAGTTGCTGGAATGGAGGCGTAGGAGCTAGTTTTAGAATTCAAGGTAGACCTGAACCCAAATCAGAATCTTCCAGACTCTGTATGTCAGTAGAAGTAGGCAATATGAAGGCATGATTCATCAGTTCGGTGTCTGCTTCTGGATGAGATGAATCCTTGCCCTGAAGTGCCTCTTCCTCTCAGCTTCTTGCAGGACCACCTGCCCATAAATAGATGTCTTCAGGAACTCCACCCAGAATCTAGGTGGAAGGCAGCTTAGCAGTCAACCGAGGCCACTCTGTCAATTTATAAAGTTACCGAAAGAACATATAACCAGTCCTTTCTCCGGTTAATGTGAAACCAAGAAAACCAAAATGCAAATAATTTACTTCATCACTGATCAAGCGGAACTCTTAAATGCGTGTTTTAATATAAGCACATAAGTACAACTGAAATCACTAAAGCTCTTAATGTTTATAAGAACTGTGCTGAATTTACGCAAAAATCTCGCCAAAATCGGTGGTAACTGCTTCAAACAGACTGCAGAACTGTCCCTTTAACATTTAGTTTTACAAAAAGTATTGTATATTTCATGTTATCTTTTCAGTACACTTTGAAACTGTGATCAGGTGATCCAAATGGATATATTTTGTATTTATATTGCAAGCTACTCACTTCAGACATTTATTCCTCTGTGTTCTGCACAAGGAATGCATTCAAAAGTTTGAAAAGTGATGCCAAATTTAAAAAACTAACACTGGAACGGTTTTAAAAAGAGAATGTAGTTTGGTTATGAATTCTCCATTGGTACTTTTAAGGCATTTTTTTCAAAATCCGTCACAAGTCTAAATACAAATTTGATAGCACAAAATAGATTATTACATTTGCCTCCAAAGTGTAATTGAGAACTGTCTAAATGGTGCCTTCAGCAAGGAAACTGAAATGAAATCCATTTGTTAGAATATAGAATCCAAAAGTTTCCCTGGTTTTGTTTTGTTTTTTCTTCTTGAAAAAGGTTTGTGTTGATCTTAAACTGGAAAAAAAGAGGGAAGAAATGGAGAGTGACGTTTAAACATTTGAAAGAAGGTGAAAGTAGCAAGTTAGATTTGGTCTATTTATCTCAGATTTTAAAAGCATACCAGTGCATTACTTTCTGAAATGCTGGACCACAGTTTAAAAAGTAGAACACAATCTCCTGTTATCTGTATTTCTGTATTTGAAGAAGGCATGTAATATGAATTACAACATATCTCCTAAATATTATGTTTCCTGGTTTGATTTTGCAGTGATGAACAGCAGAGGGACTATTTAATGGAGAGAAGAGATCTGGCTATTGATTTTATTTTTTCTTTAGTATTAATAGAAGTTTTAAAACAGGTATGAAGTTCTTAAATTACCTATTAACTAATAAGTGATGGAAATCACCAATACAAATGAATTTTAGGATTCTTTTTCTATTTCCATCTTTAAGAGTCTAATAAAACATGAGATACATCCTGCATGCTTGTTCATTGCTGTCTTTCTTGTATGTGTAGAATACGTAGTATTATGTGTTCATACAGACTTCGCTTTGCCAAATCTTTGGAGCTAAAGTATTACTCTTCAACACAAAATAAACTTTAAATAGCTGGCTCATTTCAGCTGTTGTGTTAGCTAGATGCTGTTTCAGCTGATACCATACTTCTGTATGGAAGATACTCATAAGTAATACTAGCACTACAGTATGCAGCTTGAAGTGTCATATATGTGTACTCATTATGTTTTATTTTGTGTTTTCAGATTCCACTTCATCCTGTAATAGACAGTTTGGTACATGATGTTATTAACTTGGCTTTCAAGCACTTTAAGTACAAAGAAGGGTAAGGATCTTTTTCCTACAAAAATTCTGTGAAAAAACCATACTTTATTTTTTAATAGAAGTGGTTTAACCAGTATGCTTTCTCAGCCGAGAATTCTTTCTTGTCTTTTCCTAGGTACCTTGGTCCTAACACTGGAAATATGCACATTGTTGCGGATTTGTATGCAGAAGTAATAGGTGTTCTAGCTCAAGCAAAGTAAGCAAAATTGAATATCGTATTTTCCCCATAAATCTGAGAAGTGCTGCTTGCTTAGCATGTGCGTATTCTGATTTTCTCACTTTCTTAAAGGACAGTGTAGGAATAAATCATTTCAGCTCATTGGCCCTCTATTTGTCCAGATGTTCTAGAGCATACAGCTCCAGGGAAGCACAGGCTTTCTGCATCTAGTCTGGTGATACTGAGTAAATTCAACTTGACTACAGCAGCATTATTTTCTTATCTCAGCAATGACGTCTGTGGAAAGCCCAAAGGGCTGAAGAGAACTATTTTAATTAGTTTTTTTCTACATGCTGTATTTTCTCTAGCCAGGCAAACCTAAAAATGGCTATCCTCCAACATAGCAACATTTTCAAGTCTCTCTGCAGTTATTTCAGTTCAGAACTTAATGCAGCTACTTCTGAATCCTTCATCCTGCACTTCTTAGAGCAGATGACATAAAACACTTTGTGGATCAGGTCTTGAATTTTGAATCTGGAAGCAGACAGATTCAGAAACTCATGTACCCAATGTAACATTTCATCATACATTTACACCACAAACTAAGGAGAGGGTGAAATTCACTGCCATGACAGAGTGTTCTCTGTCTCCTGACTTCTTGGTGTTGCTGAGAGTGACTCTGCTCTACGAAACCAGTGAACATAGCTGGATGTAGCCAAAACAGTTTGAGTTCCTGGAAATCATTCAACTTTCACAGACTTCAGCTGAGGCCTTGCCTGGGTTTCTGAATTGGCCGCGTCAAAGGCAAAAGGGGAAGTGACATCTGGATCCAAAGCTTCAAGTTGACTGTCAAAGATAGAACATACCTGTTCTCCATAAATAACTGCTTTTCTTCTCCCGTTCTGAAGGGTCTTGCTAAGATGTCGCTACCACTAAAGGGCTGCTTCTTGCCAACCTGTTCCTTTAAACTCTCCTGTGCTCTCCATCATAGGTGATAACGAAAGGTTGTTACATGCTACACCTGTCCAGGAAAATGGTGTTCTTTTCATTTTGTCTCAAAAAGAACAGGAGGTCCTGTTGGATGATCTTCCTATATGTTATGTTTATGGACAGTGTGTCTCAAAAGACACCTACAATAGATTTGTGGGGAGATGAAAAATGGTCACAGACCCAACCATCCCAGGTTGTTGTAGTTATTGCCTAAGTGTTACTGTAATGGCTATTAGAAAAAACCTGAAGGGAGGAACAGCCTATTTGAGTATTTTCATAGTTATCATTTCAGCATTTTCTTTTGAAAATATTACATGTACTTGCAAGAAAACTATCTTTCATCTTGGATTTTTGAAAAACATGTGAGGGGGTTGTTCTAATGATATTCTTAGCTCTTATTCAAAAGAGGGGCATGGTAAGAAACTAATTTGAAAGATGTGGTTATCTGAACGGACTAACATCAGGCTGTACACTTTATTTTCTTTTCTTAGTTTATCAAAAGTGAAAGAAAACTGAACAAAAAGAAACCTATTCACATACTGACTGAAATGGTATTTTACAACCAACATTGAATCTTCTTTAGGTTGTTCCCCATTTATATAGCTTACAATACATTTCAAATATTAATGTGTACTTTTTTTGTAACTAACCAATGTGAATTCACAGGTTTCCTGCTGTAAAGAAGAAATTTATGGCAGAGTTAAAAGAGTTACGACATAAAGAACAAAGCCCATATGTAGTTCAAAGCATTATCAGTCTTATAATGGGAATGAAATTCTTTCGCATTAAGATGTATCCTGTGGAGGACTTTGAAGCTTCTCTTCAGTTTATGCAGGTAAAATTCTTAAGTATATAACTATGATTCCCAGACTTTTTCGAATGGGCTCCTCTTCATCTTTCCTGTAATACTCCAGGAGATTTTCCATGTGTCATTCTCACATAAATGTATGTGCAGCTACTTTCTGCTTGTTCTGAACCTCAGCGCTCCGGTCTCCAATCTCTGGAGTGTATCATTCCATACCAACTTTTCATCAGCTGTATACCCCTCGTCCCTACATCTCGCCCTCCAACAAAAGGAGGTTTTGTTCTGTAGACCCCAGAGCTCCCACCCTGCCGTCCTTGCCCCATGTCCCTGCCTCGCTGTGTCTCCCCAGCTGCTCGCTGCCTCCAAAGTGAATCCTCCACCATTGACATAGCGGCCGGAGAGGAGAGGAACTCCTCACGGAGAAGAACGCAGAGGAAGAGACAAAGAATTGGAGGCAAAAGCTGGATGGAATTTCCCTTGGATATGTTGTCTCCTTCCACCACACCTTCCCTCCCCTTCGTGTAGGGTACATTCTGTACTCACCTGGTTTGAGAGCCACTAGTACAGAGCATAGTTTGACTCTGACGAATGCTTTAAATTAATAGATTACATAATTTTGTAAAAGGAAGGAAAATATTTTATGTTTAAACATTTTAAAAGTCCACATTCTTGCTGGTAATGTACAATGGGTCTGTCCCATCAGCAGGGTTATTTAGCTTAACCTTTTTACTCCTCTGTTTTTCCTTGGGCCCACCCTCACAGCTACATGGTTTTTAGCCACTCATCCAGTAAAATACATGCTTTATATAAACCTCCATGTAAAGATCAGCTTATTGATGGTGTCAGTGGAGTAAAAAATCAATGTTAGATGCCCACAACTAAGGATTTGACTTTGGAATACAAATACACAGGCCTATAGACACACAGAGCCATTTCTCTAAGTCCTGAACAGGAAGCACATTCTATTTCAGTTTTTCAATGTGTTTTAAACCATATTTAACAACATATTTAAAACATATTTAACAACACAGAAACAGCTCATTTTTCTTCTTACCTTACACTTCATTATATGAACACATCTTAGTATGTGTTGACTTAACGTAAGTTACCCAGAGTTGGCAAGATACCAGAAGTGGTACGTGTTCAGTGCACATGACTAATGTGAGTCTGACTTTGTGGCACAGCACTGCTGGGATCCCGTCTTCAGGGCTGCTGAAATCAGTGGTAAAGCTCCCGTATAGTAGCACTCGAAATTTGGACGCAGATGATCTCTGCCTTCCCCGACTATAGTATCTCAGCACGAAAATAATTCTTACGTATACTACAATGCATCATAAGGTGCACTGTGTATGTAGGAAAGCCAGTTTTGCTCAGTTTGGTGAAACACAGTTTGACTCTTTGGGCGATTTCTCTGTTAGTTTGAGTATCGACATGCAGTGCTTCAGCTACAGGCTCTTGTCCCCAGCTCTGCTCTAGCAGAGACCCACTTTCAGAAGGTAAGCTAATCTCAGGAGCCAGCTCCAGAAGAGCCTCTCCGCCACCATGGAGGGCAGAAGCCGCGCGGGAAGGCTGCCGCCTTTGGGGGGGGGCCGTCGGCTCTGCAGCAGAAGTGGCCGGGGCGACTGAAGCCACGTGCTGTAGAATCCCGATTGCAGCCAGGAAAAATCATGAGTGGTCTGAAGTGTAGACTGCTGTTCTGTTGTACAGAAACACGAGTGGGGTGGATGCTTACCTCCCCTCCCTCGCTTCCTAAGCAGCACAGCTGTGTGGATAGTAGTTCGCTGCATGTTTAGGGCAAAAGTACGTTTCTAGTTTCTCTCTTAATCCCCAGTTGCAGGCTGGAAATGGTGGTGGTTTGCACCACAGGTCTCATCCCTCACATAGCAGAGTTCTATATTGACCCTTAATCTGCAGTGGATCCTAGCAGTGAAATTTATCCCAAAATATTTACAGTAAGATTGTTCCTTACCAGAGGAATATATTCCTTTTCTGGCCTCTCAGAGCACTGTGTAAAGCAGTCCGTGTGGGCTGTTACTCCTGCTCCTGGCGGTGTACAGAGGGAAGGCATGGGGTCCGCCCCTGAATCCAGCTCCCTTTCCATCCCCAAAACACCACTGGGCACAACTGGAATCAGTGGAGAGTTTGTGGATTATCGTGGTTAGAGTAACAGATCCTTGATTTTGACTTGTGTCCTGCTTTGTGCTTGCTGCAAAATGCGGATTTAGAAGTTAACAGACAAATGTTTTCTGTGGGATTTGCAAGATAAAAAGTTGTTGACACTCGAGGTGCATTCAGCAAACATTTAGAGGTCTTTATTCCAGCTGATACACAATTATGATTCTTGTTTTGTTTTGTTCTGTTATAGGAATGTGCACATTATTTCCTTGAAGTTAAAGACAAAGATATCAAGCATGCACTGGCAGGACTGTTTGTTGAAATTCTTGTCCCCGTAGCTGCTGTGAGTTTATTTTTTAGCTTATTTACATAATTTCTTCAAATTGGATAAACCAGCTTGTGAAATGGTGGTTTATTAACATGCGATTTTCTTTCAGGCTGTTAAAAATGAAGTGAATGTCCCCTGTCTGAGGAACTTCGTTGAAAGCCTGTATGATACAACACTTGAACTTTCCTCACGAAAGAAGCACTCATTGGTTAGTAACCCTAAGAAGCAGAGGCTAAAATTCTTTGTCAGAAATATCTCTGAGCAAGACTCTTGGGAAATTGCAAAACTTTTTCCTGCGTTTGGCTTTATAACCAATACATTTCTATTTGCAGGGAAGGTTGTTGTGTTTGCAGAAAATAACCATATTTCTTTTATTCAGAATATGATGTAAATCAGTCTGAATCAAACAGATGTTTTCTGCTTCTGGTTCTGTGATTATTAAATGGTTAGGCATTCTCATACTTGTTATGTGTAAACATTAGGAGGAGAGGAGAAAGAATAGAGTTCACTTCTTGTCAAGCGAGAACAAATGAGGCATGTGGGAACAACTCTTTCACGGGGCTTAAATAATACATTGTAGGAACGAAAAAATGTATAACGCATGCCCTTTTAAATCCGTAACTTGGCTACTGTGCAGCTCCCTATTTCATTTTTTTCTTGTGAGATGAACAGTGGCACTGCAGTGTATTTTTGGAAGCATGAGTTGATCTGAATTAAATGAGGATCTGAGTCAGTTTGACGCTGGCCGCCTTAAGCAGTCTGTCTCTCCAGCTGGGTCAGTGCACGTCAGCAATGCGGCGTTAGCTAATCCGCTTCGAAGTCCTGGACCTTCTAAGTGAAGAAAGTTGTCGTTTGTCCTCCCTCGTTCTATGGGAAAGTCAAAAAGACTTCCCTGTTCCCAGCACTCTCGGCAGACGGTCACTGGTGTTAGTGGCTCTGCTGGGAGGACTGCAGGAGTGTGCTTGAGCTCTCCGCCGCCGTTACACCGGTCCCAGGGGAGAGTCAGAGCGGCTCCTGCGGTGCGGTCCTGGTCCGGTTTGAATTAGTGGGAGTCTTCGGATGGGTTTCTGATTTAACTCTGCTTATGTTTGTGTGGCTCTACTCCTCTCTGCCGACTTAATAAAACATTGCTGAAACTGCAGCAGAGTAAGAGCTTTGCTGTACGGTTTTTCCACTAAATAGAACTTCCCCAAGCTGGTGGCCGCACTTGCCAAAGTCAACACTACGTGCTTGAGAAAGGGTTGCACAGCTGGGGCTTGGCGTTTGATTGCTTGTCTCCACATACCACGCTGGAGGCTACATAGTTAAAAGTGACAG
The DNA here is from genome assembly GCA_035590195.1 of Aviceda cuculoides. Taxonomy (NCBI): domain Eukaryota; kingdom Metazoa; phylum Chordata; class Aves; order Accipitriformes; family Accipitridae; genus Aviceda; species Aviceda cuculoides. Next base: position 3,375,964 of record JAVJGG010000027.1, on the reverse strand, counting down.
AATAGATTCTTGTGAGGGTGTGATTAGAAATACAAACATTGCGAGGAGGAGGAGGAGGAGGGGAAAGGCAAACAGTTGGCAGAAATAACTGCAGTGCATATTTCCAGGCTTCCAGGAAGAAAGCACGCTCCTCAGAGCCTGAGGAGGACCTTCCTTTCCCAAGATCAGTGTTTTGTGAATCGGTGCAGTCACTGTACCGGCAGGATAGGGTTCACAGGGATTCATGTTGCCTCGTTTTCTATCTAAAAGTATCCGTCATGAGCTAGTCATTGAGGTTCTCTTGATAGTGAATGGAGAGAATTATGAAACTCCAGGAGATGGTTTGTATCTTCCCTCCTAAGGCTCTTCCTTAGGATGGGTTGTAGCACTCTTGGGATGTTACTAAATGCTGTGACCCTGTCAAGTACTCAACTATTATAGTCATAATGGTAATATGGTAAGAAAGTCTTGCATGAGAACGCTTCAGTTATCCTCTTCCATATGTATTTTGGACATGAAGATTATACAAATAAAAATTAATGTACATTTGCCATTTGCTCAAGAAGCTAGGTCTAACCTAGCTATAGACGATTTGTGTTATATATTACAGGAACAGAAGTTGGGGTTTATGGTGTATTTGTACTTTGAGCTGTGACTGAAGTTAGAATTTTAGGGTTAATTTTGAGAATCATTGGTCTTTAAGATAGAGTTGCCTTATTTTTGACTAATAACTATGAAGTCCTGACTGGATATATTAACATGATAACTGAAACAGAAATGTCTTGCTGAAATAGCAAAGTCATTTTCAAAATTAATAGGTGCATTTTAGCTTATATTTTTTAGTGTAACATTTACAAGTTGAGTGTCAAAGTAAGTGTTGACAAAGAGACCAGGTTCCAGTATTTGAACTTCTATGTTCTGCCTTGCTTCTTTTTATTTTTCACTTTGCAAGATGTAACTACCAGCAGATCCAGGCATTGCCTGTTTTTTAACACAATTCTTTGGGGTGTTTGACATGTCTCTCAGTAAATATTGTGACTGCAGATTTTGAGGAGTAATAGGCATCTGAGCATTCACAAGTCCCAACAATCTCTGCGGGTCCTGCTGTTATTATAATAAAGTTTAGTTATTTCCATGCTTTCATTTCTCAGTTAACTGACTGTGAGTCTGTAAAATTGTGGCCCATCTTTGGATTTATTACACTGCTGTAAGCGGGTATTTGGTTGGTTTTAGTTCATCCAGAAAACATATCTGTAGCAGCTTTAGAGAAAGGTTCCTTTTACATTGTACTACTTAACAATGTGTTTATGTTGGCTAACATGTATTGCACAAAATGGAGGGGTTGGAGCTTTAAGTTTACAGTAGCTCTATTAAGTTACTTTTATGATGTGTAGACATGCAAATAATCTGGTATCGACATCGGTTTCCTGTTTAGGCGTTGTACCCTTTGGTAACGTGCCTGCTGTGTGTCAGTCAGAAGCAGTTCTTTTTAAACAGATGGCATGTTTTCCTCAACAACTGCCTGTCCAATCTCAAGGTTAGTATCTTCTGGATTTAATATTGTATTAAAACCTCAGTATGCACTGTTGCAAATCTGTTTTGTTTAAATGTGTTGGATTATTGCTATTATCTGATTCCATACATAATTTTATTCCTGACAGTACAAATTCTTTAGCTGTGCAGATTTTTTCAGTAACAAAAAAGTATTCTTGTGCCTAGTTTGAATTTCTACTGTTTCTCTAACTCAAACCAAGCCTGACTCAAACAGCTGTGAAACAGGCAAGAGCGTTGATGAAAGTTATTAGCTTGAGTGACATACCAAAACTGACCCACTATTAAGTTGCTTTTTTCCACAAAGGCATTCTCAGACAAAGCACTTGTTATTACTCTATCAGAATGGAACTAGTTGCAGGACACTGATTCCGTTGCCTGTTTCACTCTGTTAAGTTGCAGTAAAAAAACCTAAACTATTTTAAGTTGTTTCCTTCACAGATCCATTCTTACTCCTTTACTATTTGTTAGATCTTCGAAGTTTAAAACTAACTGTGCACTGCAATCTGCTGTGGTTCCCGGCCGGCACGTACTGTTCAATACACACATGCTAGTCATTGTTACAACTCCTCCCTGTTTCTTTTGCTTGCGCAATAACTCACGTCCCATTCCACGCTTCATGTGCGTCCATACGAAAGGACGGTGCTGTGCCAACCTGAGATGGCCAAATTAAGAAGGACAGTGAAGTGGTTAGCTAACGAGGGGCCTCTGAACTGCCGCTTGATGAACCAGTGGTTAGGAGGCTTCTGCAAACGCCACAGGTAGAACATGCAGCCATGTCCTCAGCTCAGCAGCAGACTGAGGAGGGAATCTCTGTTCTCCAAAGGCTGAATTCCCAAGCTTGTCGACAAGGTATATATTACATCCTTATTGTTGTTGCTTTCTTGCTGTACTTTGCCTCTGTCTTAACGAAACTATTTGTATTGACTCTCTTCATACAGATCCTACTATTAGAATAGCTCTTCAAAATGTTCATAGTCTGTCTGAAGATTTCTTTCCACCTGTGTCTGAATTATTTACTTTTCTCTTGAATTAATAAAGGAGACTCCTGCCAGGACATGGAAATATTTGACCCTGGCCAAATTCTGGCCAAAGGGTATTTCATACACTCCTGTTGAAAGCGGTGTTAAAGTTAATGAGTATCCTGGTTTTGAAATGGAACGTTTATTGTTAACTGAACTTTATTTACAAAAAAATATTCAAGGCAGGAGTTCTATATAGGAGAGAGTCAAAGCACTGTGTTTCACTTAGAGGCAAAATTTTTCAGTGGGAGCAACAGTTCCTTGTCTCCAAACCACATGGGACAAGAAGAAAGCTCCAGTACAATTTGAGCCGAGGTTACAAAATTTACTTTACAAAGAATGAGTCAAACAATGCCTATCTCAGGAATGAATCCATGGGTACCAACACAATATCCCTTTGGCCTGAATGGGCCAGACCTAACGCCATATTATTGGAAAACAGAAATGGAGGAATTAAAGAAAACGAGCCTCACTCCTGGCAGTCTGGTTGCTCCTCTGCTAATCGCAGAAGAAGAGGCAGAGGCACTGGAAAAGAAATTTCTAGAAAAGCAACAACAACGAGTAAAAGCCAGCAGCACTTGCCCATCGAGAAACAGAGCAGATCCTGTCAGAGCTGTTGCCAACTGCTCCCGTGTTCAGAAGGACCACGCTGACTTTGACAGATTCTTCGGCACCAACAGCAAGTTGGGCGCTGCCGGCAGTAGTAAAGGAACCGCATCCAGTGCCAGTACCTCCTGTTGGGAAAGTGAGGAGGATGTCAGCTACATTAGGCCAAATACTCCGTGTCCTAATAGCATTACTGATGGGGGTTTTCTTGTTGACAAAAATCCTCGAAATACTAAAGGGGCTCAGTTGGTGACGGACTTCTCAGTTTTCCAAAGGAAGACACGCTCTGTGCTTTCCAAATACTGGGCACCCAGCCGCCATGCACTTGGACAGACCTTGCCCGTGGACATGCCCATGATTTCCCTGGATGTTTCTCAGGCTTTTTATCTTCTTCCTTTCAATCCCGCTTCTGCTATGCAGCTTGTTGTTTCTGATGGAAAACTGGTCTACTGTTTTCAGAAAACTCCAATGATATGAGTCTCAGCCCCTTTCTCCTCCATCTCTTCCCAACTGCCCTTGCAGCTGGACTATCTCGTTACTAGAATATTTCGACTTTGGCTTATGGGGATGACTTCCTCCTCTGCCACACAAGCTCTCATTACCTTAACTCAGTTAGCCAGTGTCTGCTGTTTTCTTGAAAGCTTTGGGGTAAGAATAAATTTTGATAAACGTACTCCATCACCTGTTGAAGAAATCAAATTCTTAGGTCTGAAATTTACAAGGACTGACATGATGATGCCTGATGAAAAATGGTTTGAAAGTAAACAGGTTATTAAACAAATTGATTGTAACCAATGTTATGATGTTAAAGTGCTGCAAAGATTAATAGGCCATGTAAACTTCGGCATTCCTTTTACTACTTATGCAAATCATGTGCTACAGCCATTGCGTACTGCTGTAATAAACAAAAAGGATTTTCCATTTTCTGTTCCGTGTAAAGGCTTATTGTATAAAATGTGTTGGCAAGGAGTTAAATGGAAATTGCAACCCAAGGACGGTGTTTCTATTCCTAAGCTTGTGACAGGTGCCATGTTGGAAGTTGGAGCCATATCCCATATCATCGTCGGGTTGTCTTCCTTCCATTTTGCAGGACCTAGACCAATACACGTTCAAGAATTATCCATGGCATTGGTTGCAGTTTCTTTGATCAAGCCACAGTCTTTGATCTGTGACTCAACTTTCATCTGCAGACAAAAATTCAGCTCTTTGCCCTGGAGATTTGCACTGTGGGGCAGGCAAATCTTCTCTCCGGTCAAAGTGTACTGGACTCCTTCAAAGTTTAACCCAACGGATGGCCCAACACGTGGGAGACCATCATTGGACTGCATATACTTGTACCCTCCTCAGAAAGCCCTTAAAGCTGCCACAGAAACAAAAACCCCCATATGACCAAAGAGACCCAAAGACAATCTTGTACTAGTTCAAAAGTTTCCAAAAATAACAGCGATCCAGAGAGAGAATCCGCTTCAGTCCAGCTGATCCCAGATGCCATGTTAATTAGGCCAGCCTAAGCATCCACAGATTTTTGTCCTTTCACTTTTGAATATCATTTATTTTTCTTCTGTGTTCTTCATGCCAAATTTTCTTTTCAGAGTCAAATTGAGGTGGTTTTCGAATAGAGATTTTAAATCGTAACATGTATCTAATGTAACTAACTTGGGTTTTTCAACAACTTCAGTAATACAAGGAGAGGTAGGTCAGATGCATAAGCGTCCTGCAGCTACAGGAATGGGGTACGGGGCAGCTGTGAGGCTGTATTTTCCCTGAACCTTGACATCCATGAAGTGCAGAATTTCCTTTCCTTTCTGATTTGTGCCTGAAGTTTATTCTTACATTATACTTTTGTCTAGAATAAGGACCCAAAAATGGCTCGAGTTGCACTGGAATCTCTGTACAGACTACTGTGGGTTTACATGATCAGAATTAAATGTGAAAGCAACACGGCTACCCAAAGGTAAGATGCTGTATTTGTAATGGTAGTCAGGCCTTGTAGAGTGGATATAGCCAGTGAAGAGCTTTTATAGTTCTCCTGAATTCCTTTGAATTGAACCTATTCCTGTTGTGAAATAAAAACTTAACCGTACACAATAAAATATTCCCTTTTGTGGCACCATCAGTTAGTCTCCCATCTGTTAAAATTACTGTATAAAGCGTTTCTGCTTTTGGAAGAACTAGAAATCACTCTTTCCCTGGTTATAGTTAGAAATATTTGTGTAGTGGCATGTCATTGACTGGTTTACTGTTACTTGTAATGTAGTAATGAAATAAAATAATTACATTGAATTTGTAGCAAAGGATCAGAACAACATACCCCATTACATTTTCATTTCAAAGGAAATACATTCTAGTCTCTCTGAATGGAGGAGGATTTCCAACTTATGTTTCATGGTAAGCGAAGGTCTGCAAGGTCCAGAAATGTCTAATGCTTTTCTTCTTTTACAGTCGGCTTATTACTATTGTCACAACACTTTTCCCAAAAGGGTCCCGTGGTGTGGTGCCAAGAGATATGCCTCTAAACATCTTTGTGAAGATAATACAGTTTATTGCACAGGTATGGGAGAACCATGCATATGTCTTTCCAATTAATGAATAACTTGTTTTCCCAATAACAAATTAACAAAGAAGTAAAGTTCTGTTGTCTGAATTTTTTGCAACCCCACTGTCAGTATCTTTCATCTGGGCAATGATACAATTATCGATTGAGCTGGGGCAGACTTCTTTTGAACAACAGCTTTTCATTAACTTAATTCCACTGAAAATGGATAAAAATGTTTTCACTTCAAATCACATGTATTTCTTGTCAGGTTTTGGAATTGCCAACAAGTCTGAAAATGCATTTGTTGACAGGCTCTGACTGTCAATAAAGATCAAAATAATAAGCCATATTTTGTCCTGATACTGAATCATTCCTACTATATAGGACAATGAGTTGCATTGCTTTTAAAGCAATAAGTCAGAGGAAAACCAAGTTCCACATGTAGCTGACACATTTAGTTTTCATCAGTACAAATGGGAATTGCTAAAACAAACTAACCTTCAGTGCTGGAAGTTTCATCTCTTTTATTACTTAAATTCAGAAAACACTCCCATTGAGCAAAGCACTTAAGCACGTGCTTAAAGCCTGTGAATAGGAATGGATTAAACAGATGCTTAAAATCTTCCCTGAACTGTGCCATCTGTGAACAAGCTCCTTTTATGTAAAATACTATGTTACTACCATAATTACCACAGTTTAAATGAAATAATTAAAAGCTTTATTACCAAAATGGATCATTTTCTATTTAAATGCTGTAAATCTTTGAATTTGTCAACATACAGCAGTGTTGAAAGCTTAGATCTGATAACATGTTCTGCATACTTCTGAAAATGTTTTTCCGAACATTTAAATAAATCCTGGTTAAACTGGTTTTCAGCATTCTGTTGCCTTAAAGAAAATAAGTAGCAGAAGTGAGCAGCTTCATGATTTGTGATATTTTTACTATTTTAGGAACGTTTAGATTTTGCAATGAAAGAAATTATCTTTGACTTCCTTTGTGTTGGAAAACCAGCAAAAGCTTTCAGTCTCAACCCTGAGGTATGATGTGCATCTCCGGTTTTTTTAGTTTGTGTATATTGTATTGTGCTACATTTACTTTCTGATTACATTCTCAGCACGCTTTCACCTTTTTCCAGTTTTCAGGCCAAATCTTGAACTTGATTTATTGGTAAAATACATCTGTGGACTTTGGTCTGTGAAATGTCACATTGTTTATGCCTGCCTCATGTTTCCTCAGTGAAGAGGATCCAATGTGAAGTAGTGCAAATGTATAAAACAAAAAGATAAATAAAACTATTGATCGCAGTATCTCCTTATCACTCTGCTGTTGTTATATGCAATGCCTTAAACTATTTTAATATAAAAATAATTTTTTGTAACAATTTCAGTGTTTTTCAAAAGAGTTTTAGTGAAAAAGAGGACATGATCCAAGAAGAATTGAAGTTGACAAAAAAGAAAAAGCTCTAATATTAAAGTTTTACTTCTCTGACCGGTAAAGCTCCACTAGTGTTAATGTCATGAGGCAGCTTCCTAGTGCCTTCCCTAGAGAAAACAATCAGAAAGTGGAAAAATGTAAAAAAAATCAAAATAAAAATCAGTGGTAAAATAATGAAATATTCTTTTGAAAATAATGTATTTGCTTATAGTTTTGAAAACATTTTCATTTGAAAAGTAAGAATGAACACATGAAAAATAAAAAGCATTTGTGTTCATCTCATAAAATATGTCTGTATTAATCTTGCCGTATTAAACAGTCATAGCTATTGACCAAGATGTTAAAATAGAACGAGTTGCCTTACAAAAATTATATTTGACTTTAAAAAATTTCGGAAAAGGAGATTAAACTTTTTACTGTCAAAAGCGGCAGAGGTGAAAGGCGAGCTTTACCTTGAGCACAGCTTTCACCTTTCTTCAGCAGCGTAAAGAAAAACGAAAGAGAATTCCCGCGCAGGCAGCCCCCCGCGTTCCGGGTCGCTCACCCGCGGGGTGCCTGAGGAGGGTCCCGCAGAGCACGCTGCGTGTTAGCGCTGCACGGAGCCGGGCTTGTAGGGATGGAGCACCTGAAATTTTACTGTTGTGTAAATCTGAAAACAGTGAAATAACAGAGCTGCTCTTTGGCGTACATAGGCTTCAGCATTCTAAAAAAAAATACCCATATCTATGTAAATGCACCTCTGGGAGACTGTCAGTAGGACAGCCTCTGAGTTTTTTGGAATACATTCCTGGGAAATCAAAACATTCCGGTCTTTTATTCATTGTTGCAATGCAAAGCTTGCAAGTTTTCTGCTGGTGAATTCCCAGAAAGCGTTCAGGTCACTTAGCCTCGCGTTCCTCATGTTTTCACGTTGCCGTTGTGGCGCCCAGCACCGTTCCAGATTTTTCGCTCCGTATGGTCAGCCCCGGGGCCTTGCGAGGCAGTTACTGGTCTTTTTTTGTAAAGGACCATATGGGACATTTGTGTTTAACCGAAGGTCCAGTTCAGGTGCATTACTAAACACCAGGTCATATCCACGTGTTTTATCCTGAAGATAAAAAGATAATGTACTAATGAAAATAGTTAGAAATAAAGTTTGAGAGGGGAGAGCACTGCTCACAGCGCAGATACGAATTCACTATTTTGTGGGCATTTTTCATAAAATACATCAAACTAATCAATGTAGCGAAGAATATGAGTAGAATGTGATTCTTTGATTATGATACTCATTCATCTTCTGAATTTTGCAGAGAATGAATATTGGTCTGAGAGCTTTCTTGGTAATTGCTGATAGCTTGCAGCAAAAGGATGGCGAACCTCCAATGCCAGTGACGGGCGCTGTCCTTCCCTCTGGAAACACTCTCCGAGTGAAGAAAACGTATTTGAGCAAAACTCTTACAGAGGAGGAAGCTAAAATGATAGGTCAGTAAGAGAATGGACAATATAGAGACTTAGATGAGAATGAATGTGAAAAAATTCAGTACCTGAGCAGAATAATTTACTATTGTTAAGTATTCAGTTGATTTCTTTATTGTAAACATTTACTTTAGTGGGCATTCTAATGAAATGCATAGTTTAGTTTGGCAAATGCTGCTTTTTTAAATTATTTCAGGAAAAGTCCTCAGTCGTGCTCCACAAGTGGTAGCAACCCTGTGTTTGGGGGGGCGGGGGGGGTTAGGCCCACAGGTAGTTAAGAACTAGCTTCTTTCGCCGCTGAATAGCTGTGTTTATTCATGAATATTCATCTTATTAGAAACAGTGCCTGTGCTCAGAAAATGTACCAGCTCCGAAAACCAGCAGAGATTCCTTTGATATCTTCATTTTAATTGCAGTATCTCACACCAAGTGAAACTTTCAAAATGGCAGAAACTTTTAGATGTAAAATAAAGCTGAAGTGCCTGAGTTAAAAGCATTGTTACCTTCGGCTTCCTTCATAGTCAATGTAGAGAGAGAATCCTGCGCTGCAGGAGAAGAGCTTCTCTGTCATGCCCTGGAGGTGCCTGGTTTTGCTGGCAAAAAAGAAAATTTGGCTACACACCTTAGCACTTCGTTAAGTGCCCAAAGTTACATGAATGAACCAAAATGTACATATTTCTACACCGGTGACAAAGACGTGTGTTGTACTGTTGATAGACCGCTGTAGTAATGTCAAGAAAATCAGCAGTGTAAGCCCCGCTGCTGTTGAAATGTGCAACAGTCGTAGTACTGAGTGTTGTCACTGGTTCAGTTCATTTTGGTTACTCCTCATGTATTTGATAATAAAAGTTGGCACTATTGAATTCTTACATTTTATTACCAATTTCTGCACTATTTTATGATACAATATTCTAGTTTCCATGTATAACATGTAAGATTAAGCTAGGAAATTCCTGTAGTTTCTTTTGCCTTCTATTCTGCCGTCCAACGTTTGAACATACCAGATCTGAAAATTGATGTCATTTTGAAATTCTAAGCTTACATTATCTTTATCAAATAGGAAAAGAATTGACTAGAGAATAGATGATTAAAAATATGTTGTTCGGTGTAAAGATATAAAATTTCATTAAGAAAATGAAAATTTTAGCCTTTGATGAGTATAGAAAAAGAGTTAATTCAAGTTCTATTTTTGAAGTATGTGATGTCCATCAGCTGCTGTAAAGCTTTATGTCTAATATTATTTTGCGCATAAAACATCATGCCGTTAATTTCCATACCAGATACGTTTTAGGAGAGCTCATTCAGGTTCTTTTTTTCTCGCTGCTATGGTTTTTAAACCTTGCTACTGGATCAGAGCTTTTACTTCTGTCATGAAAGGTCACAAAATATGTTGTATAACTTAGCAAACTGCAGCTTCATTTGACTATGTAAGGACATATTTTGACTAGGTATTTTTTGATTTTTCCTTCAGGAAGAGTATGTGGACATATCTATCACTTGGGCTATTTTTACATACAATAGCATTCTTTTTGGAGAGGGCAACATATTCTGTCTTGGAATCAGGATATCATTACTAGTGGAATATGCTATCTCATGAGGAAAACATTCTTAATTCATGCAGCACAGCATGATTAAACAGCTTTCTTTTTCAAAATATACATATCTATAAATATCCCAAATTATACAAAATTGCATGTTATTGCAGGTATGTCATTATATTATTCTCAAGTAAGAAAAGCCGTGGACAACATACTCAGACACCTTGACAAGGAAGTGGGTCGGTGCATGATGCTAACCAACATACAGATGCTTAACAAAGAACCTGAGGACATGATTACGTGAGTGCTAAAGAACAGTAATTTCCGTAAAATATTGAACTGTAATTTCAGAACTTTTTCTCTACTTTTATCTATCATGAGTCATCAGAGAAACAGCAAGAAACAGGATCATTTAGCTTAGTTAGTTGCAAAACTGTTTATGACAAGTTGGTTGTGTTTCTTTACATGTTGCAGTGTTTGGAATTGAACTGATGCTCTCGATGTAGCCAAAATGATGTGTGGATCCTATGAATGTTTAGATGGTAGAAGCTGAAAACCCGAAGTGGAAAACCTGTCAGCCTTCGCTCAGGACACTGTTTCAGTGTATATTTGCATCACTGAACTTCAAAATTAATGCAACAAATTCTGTAAATCCCTATTAATAATAATATTTCAGAATTCCCAGTACTATTCAAGTCTGTAATCAAAATCAAATCTTAATTACAAACCCAAGTCATTTTGTGGTAACAGTCTTGGATTTAAGCAGTACCCCACTGGAACAGAATCAAACCAGTACATCCCAAGCAGCGTTGAACAGCAGCATTTTACACTCTCATCCAAAATTATTGATGAGGGAAGTTTCCCGGAGAGAGTTCCAGTGGGGTGGATATCTAGTAGACTTCAGAGGCACAGAGATACCATTTGACACGTGCGGAGCGCAGGTCGAGGAGCCCCAGCTGTGAGGAGACCTGGCATATCGTTCCTGGTAGAGGGGTGGACATGGGAGTTGTGCTAGAAGAGAAACAACCCCTGGAAAAATGTTTGAGGTGTAATGAAAAGAACATTGGTCTCTTCGAGATTGTTTTTTTTTCATATACTGTCAAAAAAAGAGAGAACTTGCTAAAAATACCATGAGTGGTAGGTAGACTGCAGTGACTGGCCAAATTCAACTACCTTTTACAGCAGATATAATCTTTATGTTTTAATGTCATTCCTCTGCCCTTGTTTGTTGCTGTGACTGTGTAGATGAGATTGTAAGCTCTTCGTGTCTGTAGCATTGCCTTACTTTATTTATATTAAATGCTAATATTACTATCTGATAATATTTCATATTTTTCTTATAGTACTACCCAGTATACGGCTCAGAGCTCACAGCCAGTTTTCATAACCATTTCGGGTATCCAGGCTTTTGTGAGAGGGGAAGTGAGTTTTGAAACTCACATTTTATTCCCAAAAGATAATTGCGTAGTAAAACCTTGAGCACTTATGTAAGAAGTGTGCTTGACCTTAGCTATAAATGTCCTTTCTATGGTTTCTCAGCATCACCAAGGTGGTGTTTATTTTTAGAGTCAGTGAAAAAATAGACTTAAAAGAGTTTTAGATTTCAGGAAGTCTTACGGTTTGGTAGTAACTTCTGTCAAGAGACATAAAGATTTTAAAGGTTGGAAGATATAGACATGTAACTTAATGTATGTTTGTGTTGTGGTTTATATCCAGATGACCTGTAACTTAATATGTACACTTGAAAGAAAAAACACATTAGAACACATTTTTACTTGTTCTTCTAAGGAAAAAAAAATCCAGGATGCTTAATTATCAGTCGATCTAAAATCATGTGGACTCATGAAAAACATCATTAGCTGTTACTATAAGCATTTAAAATGGCCCTTTTAAAAACTGCGTTGTGCGTGATAACTGGAAAAGCCAATATATTGGTTTTATGTAGTTGGTTATCATTTTATTCACAGAACTTCATGCTTCACTAAAGTTACGTATTTATTTTAGTTCTTATGGGCTTTAATACATAGATACCACACTACATTTATCTATATTTTAAAGTTATGGCTTTTGTCATATTTTCATATAGTTAATGTAACTGGATATCATAGTGGTATTTTTAATAACAAAATAAGAATCAGAGGGAAGCAGCTAGGCAATGAATAGTCATAACATTTTAAGTATACAGATTCTGGAATTTTCTCTGGCAGTGTTAAACATGCTTCTGTATTTAATGACTGATCCTTCAAGCATTTATTGTTGAAGTAGTAAATGCCACTCTGGAGAGTCTTACTAAAATCCTGACTAAGGATCATCCTTTGCATCCTCCACTGGGATAGGAATTTCGATACTGGTTATAATTACTTTCCAACATCTAGTTAGGATCAGGCATCCATTTTTTCTAACGTACAATCCTATTTTTGCAAGTACTTCCAAGATGTTGGCTGACAATACCTAACTAAAAGCTGATACCGCTGGTATGGAAACACCAGCTTCCAGGTGAGGACAGCTGTTGGTGTGGTCATCCAGAGCTCATCCCGTGGGATTCTGCATCGGGCAGAGCCCTGTGAGGCCCCCCCTTGCCAGACACTCCGCATGCTGGGCCTGGTAGCTCAGATAAGTTTGGAACTTGAGCCTCAGATTTGGATCTTCTGCTAGTCTTCTGAGCAGCTGATAAGCCAGAGAACACCCACAGATTTTATATTTATAAGTAATTACTCATTTGCCTTCAGAAGAGTTTCCTCTCAGACTATTATTTTACGTGCCTCCATTTTAAATGCACAAACTGTTTACCCTCGCTGGGACCTGATAATAAGGAAAATCTGCAAAGTTCACTTTCTATTTCAAGTCAGCAAGGAAGTCTCACTGGTTTGCCTGCAGATAAAATTACTGATAGCACTTTACTGTTTACAACTATAAAAATATAATATTTTGCACTAGTTATTAATCCAACTAGTATTTGCATTAGCAGTAATAGTTCAAATGGATTTGTTTATAACCAAATTCTCAGATGAGATGTTGTATTTAATTCTTTTTCAAGTCAGTTGCTGACACCTTCTTTCAAGTTCTGTCTGTTAGGATACAGTGAGGCAGAGATAATTCATTATGAAAGTAGTTTCCCCTCATTGTACAGTTTTGGTCAGTAGATTAAAATCATATCATTTTGTTCATGTAGTATATATCCAAGCTGATAAGTTTATAGGGTGTTAAGAGGAAGAGTGGTATTCACTACAAAACTGTCTTTAATCTTTGAATTAAGTAAGCCTAATGTCAGTTGCCCCGGTTCTTTTCTAGTTTGATCAGAAGCATATTAAAGCAGGAACAGTCTTTCTCTGCATGTTTATAGTAAGGTCCCTAAATAGGCCCTTGCTTTTTTGATTCCTCCAAAGCATATTACAGGCTACTAGTTAATAATACTGTGGGAAAGACTGTACAGTTTGAAATGCTGTTATGCTTTGGTTATTTCCTCTATACTCAATCATCAAATAATAAATCATTGAGTTAAAAATGAGCAAATTAAAAAAACACTTTTAGGGGTCTATCTGAAGGACTTCTTTAATGTGCATTCTTACAAAAAAATACTGGAAATAAGTCAAAACAACTGCATCTGTTGTGAAAATAATCAGCAGCTGAAATGTGAGCTACTTTTAGAAGACTTAAGGACTCCCAACCTATTTGGTTCATGCGGAACTTTAGACTCAACCACTTTCTCAGGCTGTTAGGGAGCAGTTGAGCCATTCCGCAGGTCAGAGCAGCCTTGGGGCTACTAAAACATATTTTAGCTGATAATGGTTGCTGAAGTGCTGCTATGTCAGGCAGGGATCAACAGAAACTCTCTGGCCATACCTACCTCTAAATTATGCTTCTTTTTCAATGTAATAACGTGTGGCGTGTGATTTCCACTGATCTGTGCCCTGTTGAGGCGAACTGCCTGGATCTTCAGTCTTGTTGCTTGGGCTTCTTACCTCTCTGCTATTTGCTTTATGCAGGTGGTGTAATATAGCTGCACTGTAATGGGGAGCACCCCAACATTTTCCTCATTGCCTCATCCAAAGCTTGCATCACACAAATGCTGATCTTGATGGAGGAATCCTACACTGTAACTCCCATCTTGATATATCTGCCAGTTCCTCTCAGAAAGAAACAAATGAATCAGTCATAATTGATTTTTCAAGTACTGTATAGATACAATGCATGAAAAATGTTGAAATCAAAACCATTCATTCGATGGAAAGATTTATTCATGTTTCCTTCTTATTTCATTTATACTGTCTAGCTTTCTGTCCTGATGTTCTTAGTAGGCCTCTGGCACTCCGTTATGTCCAGTTCTTTTCTGAAAAACTGTAGGTGGATCATTTAACACAGTTACTTGTTAAGCTTAGTCAAAATTCTGTTTTAATTTTTCAGTGGTGAAAGAAAACCAAAAATTGATCTGTTCAGAACATGCGTTGCTGCTATTCCTCGATTGCTTCCTGACGGAATGTCAAAACTTGAGTTGATTGACCTGCTGGCAAGGTAAGCTGTTTAAGCATTAAATGATTGCTCAAGGGGAACAGAATGAAAAACTGAGCCACAGTGTCACTGTTTCTTAGACAAAACCATATGCTTGTAAAAAGTAATCTGCTATTAATGGATAAGATATAGAAGTCCTGGCATCTTTTTACAGTCATTGTGTTTATATTACAGACTCCTGGTTTTATAAGAGAGTGCATATATACATATAATCCAGAATTCTTTTCCAGCAGTATGTAGGTTACATGATAACTCACCATTCTTCATGATATTGACCATTTATTATCTTTTTTTAACCATCACAGCATTCTGATTAACAGGAGAGAACATCTTTTCTGTGTAGTGGAAAAACATGGATACCTGTTCAGTTTTGATTTATGATTCCCACATGTCTGGTAAAACAGAATGTGCTAGATGTGGTATCTTCCCAAAGCTTTTTAAATTATTTAATTATTTTAATTTTATTATTATTTTAAGACATAAAATAAAGAAAAGGATAAGTTTAAATATCCTTTCCTCCCTGCTTGTGGTCCACTGAATTTATCTAGACAAACTTCACTTCACTGAACAGGGCAGTCACAGCACTTGACTGCTAAAACAGTTAGGTTTCAGGATGTCAAATCGGTGACTTACTGCAAATAATGATGATAACAGTAGAGAAAAGTCCGTTACATTTCAGTTCTAGTATCCAAGTCAAAGATTCCAGTACGTGTTATTTATGTAAGTGGATTATGGTAGTGAATCGAGCCGCAGGGCCCTTGCAGCGTATTGGTCTCAGGCAGCTATGACAAAGCGATCTTGGCCACTCCTTTCTTGCTTTTGGAACATCTGTGAGGAAAGGCAGATGTGGGAGCCAGAGGGTTACATGCAAAAGCAGGTTTTTCTGCTCTGTGAACACCCAGCTCCCAGTGATGTGCTAAAACAGGGAAACCATCAGTGCTGCTGGTGGTGAAGAGTACAGACAGCTAAACCAGCCACAACTGCAGCCCGCGGTAGGTGTGCTGCGGTGCGCGGCCAGCTCGACTTCCTTGTGCTTACACCCTCTGCTATAAATCACTTGTGGGTTGTTTTAAATCATTACATTATCAAATTATACAGATACCATATTAAATGGTTACATCAGTTCTGCTTAAGGGAAATGAAAAAGGACATGTTTTCCTTTAATCCAATATTTTAACTAGCTTTCCATCCTTAGTAATGGCCTTAACTGAGCTGGCAGAAAGCACGTATCCATTCTGGTCACAGCTCTTCAATCTCAGAGGATTGTCCAGGTCAGACCTGTCACTACTCTTAAGACCAATGTGGATTTCTTCATAAATTAGTGCTTCCCTCCTTAAGTCTCGCAACTGTCAATATAACCACTGGTCTATCTTTATTCTATCATCAGACTTCATGCAGGAATGGTCAGTTGTGATTCTTTGCCCATGATCAGTTTGTAAGCATTTCTTGGGTACTTTCCATCCTGGGACAATGCAAGCAGTAGGTCTGCTGGGTTATCTGGCTGTGACTGTGAGAAGAAGTCGACACATCAAGAGGAGCTGAGGGGACCATCTCTAGAGCAACTGCGGAAGCAATTACGTGCTCAGGCTTTCGCCAGCCGGGGCGCTTTGGGAAGCTCTTCTCATCTCCTACGTGTACTCATGTCACAGCATCCTTGAGACGCCGATACTGTTTTAAGTCAGATTCTCAAGTATAAGCAAGGGAAACACAATTTAGGTCAAAGTAAGTGGATGCGTAATAGGTTGGAAAGCAGCTAACAGGCAGTTCATGGTTCAGGAGACTTACAGTGTGGTGTTGAAATAACCGGGTAAGGTCTCAGTGTGGCAGAGCAGGATCACAAACTGAACACACAGAAAAAAGTGATGTTCCGATGAAATGGCAAACCTTATTCACATGTATAAATAGGAATAAATCTAAGAGATTCCTGAAAAAATTCTTCTGGTCTAATCAGTACCATGGATGCCTGATGCGGAGAGCAACGTTCAAGCTGGGGCATTGCGGTTGAACAAGAGACTGACCAGAGAACAAGGGAAAACAAGATCAGTGGGTTGAAAGAACTAGGTCTTTTTAATCTGGGACAGCATGGACTGAAAACAGTCTACAAAAAATACAGCTTCAGAGAAGAAAGTAATAAGAAAGTTTAAGGAATGAATATCTGGCCTAATCTTAATCTAAGTCTCCAGACTACCCCAGCACCAGAGCTGCTTCTACATTCTCTATACTATTCCATGTTTATTTAGGTCCAGACTGACTGCTTCTCCCATTGATGAAAAAGTAGTCCCAGGAGGTAGGTCTTTGCTGTTCTAGAGAACACTGCATTAAAATATTGTGTCTTTTCTGGGTCAGAGACTAAAATACAAGGATAAAAAACTTTGAAGAGGTGAGGTTTCAGTTCCGCCATGTTTTTGAAAAGAACGTGAGCAGCTCTTCTGCCAGGGATTTGTGTGGGGCTCTGTTGTTGGGATGGAAAGATGTTAAATATTTTCTTTTCACTAAAGCTAAAATAACTTCTTCGGGTTAATGGGTTCTTTTATTCAGTTTGATTTGAATTTTTCATCCTCACAACAGATGTGTCTTTTGGTGGTTTCCAGAAGGAGTCTGTAACTCACCAGCTAGACTTTGTTCCAGGACAGCTGTATTCAAATTATAATCCATAAAGCAGATGTCAAGTATATACTGTACCTTTTGCCCTTTCACTGCCCACTGAAACCATTCATTAAAAATTCCCAAGTAGGTCTTAAATTTAACTGACTCAAGTGCAAACAAACAAACTAACATTTACTTGCTTCTACAAGCTGCCTGTCATATAGTGGTAATACACAGATGCATTCTTATGCTCAATTTGAATTTCATCTCATTTGATAATGTAGTTGCGCAGTAACTTGGGCTTTTGTATCCTCTTTTCCATTATTACTTTCTGTCATTGCGGAAGTCATTTCATGGATGACTTAATCATAGTCTCAGGGGTTTTGTGTGTTTTTCCGGTTTGGCATTCCAAAGAGGAGACAGAAATGGTCCTCTCAGCACAACAAAATACTGTGTTTCCAAATTTATATAGAAAGTCATGTGGTTATTAAAGCATAACAGTTATTTTTGGAGCCATATTGACCGAGGGTGAAGTTTCATGGCAGTCACTTTCCTTTGACTTAAATGAAACGTCCCCTGCCTCCCAATTAGGCAGCTGTAATGAACCAAATTTGTTATGAGCCACATCTCATCATACACTTCCAACTGAATGGAATTTGGTTCCACTCCATTTGGCTGTTTTGGTTTTTTCTCCTAGCTTTCTGTATATTTCTTCATAATGCGTCCTCATTTTCAACTATAGATTAAATGTAGATAAAATACTTTGAAAATGAGTTCTAATGAGTTCACACTACAGAAAATGACAGTCTCATGGGTGATTAAAACAAAATACATCATAAAGGCAATGACCCAAAAATTGCAGAACACACTGATCTGAATTTACTTTATTCTGCCAAGCTGCCAACACAGAAGTGATTCGATAATTTTTGTGTCAAAAGAAAGTATAAAGAATTTTTATGTTCAAAAGAACTTGAATGTGATGCAAATACAGAAAGAAATAAAATCTGAAAATGGAGTCTAAAATTGCACCATCTTTCAGAAGGACTTTGGGGGTGTCTGATGGGATTTTAAAAGTATGGAAAATCCTGAGGCTGTTTTTCCCATTTCCCTATCCTAAGTTGTTGAAAACGTAAAGCAGTTTTTTAATTCAAATGCTTCCTTTTATTTCTTTTGAAGATTTGCTTTCAATAATTTTGATTTGCTTCTTGGCTAAAGATTAATTTTAACTGTTAGGCAGCTGAGGTGTTGTGATTCTTTTATTTTTATATTGAAAGTAAACAAATACATAGATTATGACATTATGTATTAACCTGTAAGCCTTTAGTTATCATAACTAAATAGAAGTTATTTTAGAAGTGAGTAGATCAAAAGCATACTTGGTTGACAAGCTGCAAGACAGCAAAGTTGCTAAATTATGTACTTGAAAGATACGATCTTTTAGGAGTGGAACAAAGACTTCTTTTGGATGCATTAATATGTTCAGGGGCTGTTGTAGCAAGAATTACAGTTTAAAAACAGGTTAAGGATGTTGGCTGTGGTCAGTAATAATGAAACCATGATAGCATCATTGAAGTTTGCATTGTCTTTGGGAATTTTCCATCAGTGTTAGGTTACCGAGAAACATATGCCCCTTACCACAATAAACACTCCTTAGATTTTTATTACCTGACATTTTCTTTTACTTACAGGCTGTCTATCCATATGGATGATGAACTTCGACACATTGCACAGAATTCTCTTCAGGGTCTACTTGTTGACTTTGTTGACTGGAGGGAGGATGTACTCTTTGGTTTTACTAATTTTCTGCTACGTGAAGTGAATGATATGCATCATACCCTTCTTGATACTTCACTGAAGTTGCTGCTACAGTTGCTTACACAATGGAAGCTTGTAATACACACTCCGGGAAAAGCTTCTGAACAGGCAAAAACCAGATCCGCAGAGGTATGAAATCAAGAGATCTGTGTCCTAACATTTATACTAATTGAAGGCAGAAATTATCTTCCTTGGTATTGCTGTGGTTTACGTATTTTGTATTTACTCACCTGAGAAGAATTCACTACATGAGATTTTTTAAGGTAATTAGTTCAGGTGTCTTTTGAGGACAGCTATGTCCTTGTGTAATACAGCAGATGTTACTGTTGTTGAGCAACATAAGAGAATGCATGTCAAACTGAAAAACGCACATCAACAAAGGCACATAAAGTGAAATATGTGTATGTCGATGTGGCAGAAGGACATTTTCGCAGGACTGAAACTGATTGATAATGCTAGTGGGAACACTGAGAAGAGAAAAGTGGATCTTCCCTTCCCATAGCCATTTCATTTGGTTGATTCGAAAACATCAAAGAACCCAATTGTTCCTACAGCCTGCTATCTCTGTGTGTTACAAACATTCCTGGGAACTGAGCGGTTTTGCCTCTGCCTGTCCCACGGATATTTTCATTATTTTCAGGCTTCATATCTCCTAACTCCATCACATTGGAAATGTTTTCCTTTGGGCAAGCATGATGTCTGCTTTATATCACAGAGGACCAGCAATTAATAAGTAATAATAGTATTACAAAAAAAATGTAGAAAAGAGAAATCCTCACATACTTTCCAGTAAATATTGTTACACTTTACTGGTGGGGTCAGGTTCTAGAGGTCACCTACCTGAGCTGTTGCCTGCTACAGGATCAAAAGACCTGAGGCCCTACTATCGGGAGTAGAGAAAGTGTGAAGTCTTCCCAGTCTGACCTGCCCATTCGTTTTTTTAGTGGAGGATGGAACAAAGCAGGTAGTTGAATTGCAAATTAGAGAGGTTTGGACAAAGGACTCTGCTCATAGATTGGTTTTGCAGAACAAGATAAAGCAACAAAACTTGGTTGTTAGAGGGAATGCTGTCACTTTCCTACTTCAGCATTTACATGGCCTCTGCATTTTGTTTCTTTATATGCCCTAGCTAAATAGAATATTTCCTGGAGACCTGGTTTTCAAACACCATCACTCCATTTTTTCCCCCTTGCACTCTTCTACAGTTGATACCAAATGGATCCAGCCACAGGATACAGTCTGAAAGAAGCCCCTATTCTAATGTACTCCATGCAGTTGAAGGATTTGCACTGGTTCTGCTGTGTAGTTTCCAGGTTGCTACACGTAAACTAGCTGTTTTAATCCTCAGAGAGATCCGTGCTTTATTCCTGGCCCTTGGCCAGGCAGAGGTATGATTTTCCTTTTCTGGAACTTTGAATTAAAATTTTTTAAAGATAAAGCTCCAAACTGCTATTACAGTTGCTTTTAAGATAATTGCTGTGGTGTAGCAGGTATGCACTTAGTTTACAAAAAAAACCATTTAGTCTGAGTTTACCATTTCTATTTGCCTTAGCGCTGCAAACCTTTCTGTGTAGTCAAAAATGTAACATTAATAACTGTACCCCATACAAGAATCTGAAGGGAAACATGTACAGCAACTTAATATTTTCTCTTGGCATGATGTGAATGTAAAAGATGCTGTAAAACCTTTTTTTACTGCTTGGATCATTCTTGTATTGTCAGGATTATAAATTTGTACTGGAAATGAAACTCATTCCTGTAACATACCATTTTCTGAAAAAACACAGCATAGGACACATTTAAGATTACTCACATACATTTTCCTTGTATAGTAAAGACCTCTAAGTCTTTTTTATGGTTATAGAAATACGGAGAGTCATGTGTGTTGGCGGTCACAGCTCAGTGAGCCATCTAAATGCCTAAGAACACAAATATGTGTGTTCATGGCAAAGGAATGCTTTAGTAAACAGTAAGCTAATTTTCAGTGTTTTGATACCAGCTATCCAAAGTCATTTGGGATTTTCTGATATGTGCTTTTGTTTGGTAAGTAGTGCGCTACAGCACAAATTAACTTCATTTCAAACCACAGCCTGGACTTGGTTCTGAGCTTAATATGAAAAAGAGAAAATACACCCATCATTACCAATGATTTTTTTTAGCCATTTTAGATTCATGTCACAGTTTTTAGGTGGTTCTGTTTCCTATATCAGAAAAATAAGAAGGGAAATAATTTGGTCAGTAGAGCAGTTAACTTTACTTCTCTGTGTTATGCAGGATGATGACAGACCTATGATTGATGTCATGGATCAATTGAGTTCTTCTATTCTTGAAAGTTTTATTCATGTGGCTGTTTCAGATTCAGTAAGTACTACTTTACTGTTACTGCTAGTAGCACATGGACATAACAAATATCAGACATGAAATACTAAAAATAAAGCTGCTAGAAATCAAAGAAATCATACAGCTTTAAGGCCCCAGACATCTACCCAAGAGCTCCAAAGCTCCACAGTGTCCCAGACAATCTGTTCCATGAAAAAAATCACATTATGGATATAGAAGATACTACCTATAGAAAAGAAAATTATAACAAAATTTATAGTCAAAGCTACCTAGATTCTGGACCTGTAACCTGCATCCAAAAAAACCACTGAGAAAGTCTTATTTCCAGCACCACCTAATGCTTGGGGCGCTTGGAAGTCACTCGCTGCTATCGTCTGTTCCAGAAGGGAATAAGCTTTAGCTCCCTTGTGTGCTCCGAAGTGGCCCTGCCTGCACACCTAAGCCTGAGCTCTAGAGTCATTCGCAGCAGGGATGAATCCCTGCTTTTGCTCTCTCGTGGGTTCAGTGTGCCTAAGGTGCCACCAGCGGAAGCGGGGATGCAGTGAGTATTTTGAATGAAAAAGTAATCAGCAGCAGAACTGACACATAGGGCAACTTGTTTTGCATACTATCTTAGAGATTAGTGCCCTTGTCCAGAGCGCAGAAACTCGCAGTTTGGGGCACTTTTCAGCCTGATTAAGTTTAAAGCAGCAATCAGTCCTTACCCCATGAGTGCCCTTTCCTGGGGTAGGAACGGGAGATGGAACTGGTGGTGAAGTTGGGCCACTGTGCAGCTGAAAACAGGAAAGTTGAGGGATTAGAAACTGAGCAAGCTGGAGACATTCTGACTGTAACCCAGGAATTAGGAAATTCAGCTGAAATAACAGCATCTGGGTTTGGTGTTGCAGTTTCTATAGGTGAAGGTTTGGATTTTGTGCTTTAATTCTATGTATTAATAATATAGCAAAGCAAAGGTGTTGCCTGTGTACCTGGTTTCTGACAAGTACAGTAGGGAGTGGTAGTTTAGTGATTACTTTTGTAACAGTGGATGTGGGCAACTGTTACATCCTATTCGAGGTCTGACAAGTGAATATAAGGATGCCAAAATGCATGTCTTTAAGTTTTCATTTCACGAAGTTGTTTCCTTAAGACGAAATTTAAATTACAGGAGAGAAAGAGTTTGTTGATAGGAGAACCCTACTTGCCACTGAAGGTAGCAGGATTTAAAGTGGATTAAAACTGCTTAAGCACCTGCTTCAGCCTCTTAATTCCCTACACACATATTCAAATATCCTGATGAATTCTGAAGAATATTTATTAATACAACTGGTATTTATCACATTTTCATAGCATGTAGGAGTCTTAATGACGGGCTAAGGCTCTGTCCGGCTGTTCAGACAATGAACATAAGGACAGTCTGTACCTATTAGGACTGCAGCGTCATACAAGAGACAATGGATGGGTGCAGGCAGCGAGGATAGAGAGTAGAGTACAATGAGGTTATGTTGGTTAGCATAATCATGAGTTATTGTAGAGTTTAAGGGCAAGTTATTGTGCCTATCGCAGTAAATAGGAGCTTTAAGGAAGAACCAGAGGGGAAATAATGAGGGAGCTCTTATCAGCATTTGTAAAAAACTCCTTCTGAGTGAAAGGGCAATGTGATGGGAAGCATAAAAGTGTTGGTTTAAAAAACCCAGCAGAAGTTGGCCATGGAGCTTGAAAATAAAGACAAGCACTGAGGGGGAACATGGCAGGGAATGAATGACTGTCGCTGTGATTTTTTGTCTCTTCTCTCTGTAGACAGCAATCCCATTAACACACAGCGTGGATTTGCAGTGGCTGGTGGAATGGAATGCCGTCCTAGTAAATAGCCACTATGATGTGAAAAGTCCTTCCCATGTCTGGATATTTGCACAGTCCGTTAAAGACCCATGGGTTCTTTGCCTCTTCAGTTTTCTGAGACAGGAGAATTTACCAAAACATTGTCCTACAGCTCTCAGTTATGCTTGGCCATACGCTTTCACGAGGCTACAGCTGATAATGCCTCTTGTGGATCCAAAGTAAGTGGCAATCTGCATTTAACTTTCATTTTTATGGGTTATGTGACTTTAATACAAGCTTTTTTTAGTCTCATGTTTCAGTATCAGTTCATAAGTCCTGCAAGGTACTACCCAGACACTCAGTTTTGAGTTTCATAATTGCAGCTTGTAAGGTGGAAGACTCAAGTTTTCTGCCTCCGTTGATCTTTCCCATGTACCATGTCATGTTGAATTGCAGCTGGTGGATACGTAGCATGTTTTATTCCCTTTCAAAATATTTTGAGATACTGTGTAATTAAAACTGGGAAATTATTTAAATAATTTTAATTTATTTTTAAATTCTAGTATTCCTGTTAATGCAAAGAAAACAAGTACTGCGAGCAGTGGAGACAACTATGTTACGTTGTGGAGAAACTATCTTATTCTCTGTTTTGGAGTAGCAAAGCCCAGTATTATGAGCCCAGGACACTTGCGTGCTTCAACACCAGAGATCATGGCTACCACTCCTGATGGAACAGTGAACTACGATAATAAGGTGATGCATCCTTTTTCAAACAAATTATTTAGGAGAGTTTTAAACTGCATCTTCATGCAAAATCATATCTCGATGAAAGTATTTCAGTTAGGGGAATGTTTTGATATATGCGAACTGCTTAAGGCACATAATTAAACAGTTAAAACATCTGTATAATCTGTATCGACATGTGTCAATAAATACTTGGCAAAAGCCATGGCATTTTCAAAATACTACTTTTTTTTTGCATTCTGGGTCATGTATATTCAAAATATAGAAGTTCTGGCCATATGTGTTGAAGTGAACTTTAGTTTGTCATCCCCTTTCTTTCCTTGCAGAGCACTCCAATAGGTAAACTTAGAACATTATTAAGCAATAAGGCAGATTTCTGAATAAACATTGTACTGTCAGACATGAAGGAATATTATATGAAATACAGTTTCATGTAGTAGCAACCTGAGAGGAGCATTAGCTCCACAAATGCAATTACTGGAATATTTTAATGAAAGAACAAATTAAGTAAATTACAATGATCTGAATGAAAGCAAAGAGATTTCCCAGATGTATTTACTTGTTAGGCCTTATTGAGATGATTGTGATGTAGTGGACATCCAGTTAGACTCATGCATTGATACCCATAATTGTAAAATCATTTCAGCATGTTTTTAGAATACATATTTATTCTTGGACAATGTTTTTTTGTTAAAAAAATTATAGTTTTTTATAATCCGGACAATTAAATTTCAATAATTTCTTAATATATTTTAGGCTATTGGAACTCCATCTGTTGGAGTCTTACTAAAGCAGCTAGTGCCTTTGATGAGACTTGAAAGCATAGAAATAACAGAATCACTTGTATTAGGATTTGGAAGAACAAATTCCCTTGTTTTCAGGTACTTCCCCACTTATTATATTCTCGATTATTTGCCTCTAATCCAAATGCATTATTTTCGTTGTCATTTAAATATACTCAAATTTTTATTTGCACTTCAGACATTTGTTTCTATATATTGAATAAAATATTGATGCTTTTCAGAAGAGACTAGATTTTGTTTACAAAGGGGTTTTTTTTTTCATTTAGGGAATTAGTAGAAGAACTTCACCCACTAATGAAAGAAGCCCTAGAAAGAAGACCAGAGGTTAGTTGCAGAAATTAAATGTACTAGTTTGTTTAAACTGCAAAATTAAATTAAAAGTAGCAATTCCACCTCTTTGAAATACAAACATATTCTTTTGTACTAAGTAACAAGTTAAGTTCTGTGTGCAACAAGAATTTTACTAATTGCGCGTAAGAACGTAACTTAAAACAATTGCATTAAACCCTAGTTTAATTTAAATTCTATCAGTGGTACAAAACGTACATTATAGAAATCCATTCTGAGGAAAAATTTCCAATCAAATATGGAACCTCCTCATATGGAACTCAAATATGTTGGAAATGCACTTTCAATATCTAGGAGAAATACCTTGTGACACAGCTGGGCTAGAAGAACATTGCACAGCAGTGTTCAGGTGTGCTTTTTATTTGCAGGGTAGGCAGGGTCATCTATTTCAACTTCAGTCGACTACATTTTTTCATTGTAAATAAAACAGGCTAACTGACAAATCTGTAGTCCGAGTAAGCAGTTCAGTCACAGGACGTGTCTCTGCGGCTAAACGGGAGAGCCACGGGAGAGCTTCAGTACTGGACCCCAGTTGCCGTTCTGCTCAATTTTCTCTCCCTGGCTCAGTTTTGGACCATTCCAGCTGGCTCCAAGATACAAAGCTGAGATGGCTCTGGAGGTAGCTCGCTCCCAGGAATAAGGCCCAGAAGGCACCAAGCCACCAGACACAGTCCTCCAAACTACCCCAGCTGCTTCTGCTCCGCGTCCCCTCATCCCCTGCCTCCCTGCGCGCAGCAGGCTACAGGCCACGCTGCGAAACCGCTGCGGCACAGCCCTCAGGTTAGAGTCTGAGATAAGAAGAAAAAGCAGTGATAACGCCTGGGGCCGGAGGAGCACTGCATGAGTCCCTCTAGGCAACATGGACGTAGCCAGCCTTCCTGAGGTCTTCTGGAACAGTGAACGGCAGGCAGCCTACGCTGCTTGGCTTTAGGCCCATGAACTAGGCCTCAGCGCAGACACAGCCGTTTTGTCCATGCAGCTCTGCTGAGAAGGCTGCGCAGCTGCGTTCAGAAAGCGATGTTGTTGCATTAATACTGTCCTCTGCCCAGGCTTGTTCACCTGGTCCTCAAGCGATTTCAAACTGTGTGTTCACTACTCTGTCCTCCACAGCGGTTTCAGTAAGGTATCGCCATGGTGACCTGCTGTGCTGTCCTCGTCTGCCAAGTCATAGTCTTTGGTGCAGAAGCCATGCAGAAAATGGTGGTCAGGAAGAAGTTAAATCATTAATAGGTGGACAGAGGCTCTCAGCTGTGCCCAGTATGGAAATAAACAAAAATTAATTCACTTGTCGGGTACTTCATTCATGTTAAATTTTATGTGGACAATTTTTAATAATTCTGTCTCTAGCAAACATCCACTACCATTTCCACTCTGTGTTGCTTCACACGTCAGTTCACTTTTGCTCCTTCCATCCCTCTGAAGCCATTGATTTGAAGGTCACTTGTTTTGGTACTGGGCAGAAGTGGATTGATACACATTAGTGCAGCCACTTGCCTCTGCATTTCTCCCCGTGCACCACTGAAGACAATTTGGACTTGAAAGGCCTTTTCCGGAGACATACATATCCAGTCTACCCTCAGGAAAGGAATCACGAGAATGCAGAGGTTTGCAGTATGCTGTAAGAGCAAATTTAGCACATGGAAATGTCAGTAGAGGAATATGAGAACAAGAGACTGCAGTGTTAATTCCTGTATTGCTCCTGATACGAAAAACTGGACCACCTTCCTGCAAGCAGTGCCACCAGTAAACCCAGGAGTGACTGTATGGGTTGTGTAGCTGTAGAAAACATGGCAGGCCTCCGTGTCAGCAGGCAGGTATCTAACACATCAGAAATAACATCCTTGAACTGACACGTGCTATGGCTAGGAAGAAAATTACCAGCACGGCCAGGAACCGCAGGGGTAAACCAAAATGGACATTACACAGGATCTGCCGTGCGGGCACTGGCACAGAGCTTGCCAGATCCCCTCTGAGAGCGTTGTAGGAAGCAGCTGTGCCTGTGAAGTGCTGTGTTACAATAAAACTGCTTTGTTCTCTACGCCTGCTTCCTGGAAGCTTTAAGGTGTAAAGGTAGAAAAACAGCTCTCTGAATAGGACACATCGAATGGCATAATGATTTGAATAAAACCTTTGGCTAGGATGGTGCAAACTGCCAGTGCTGGGTCAGAATACCAGGGAAAATATGTTTCCTTTTCCCAAGCATCTGCTACTGGCTGTCAGCAGAGCCGGAGTACTAGGTGAGATAAGCCTTTGATCTGACTCAGTATGGCCATTATTACATTCTGAAGAGGAAAATCTGAGCTTTCTCTGAGCTTTTCTTGTTCTGGCAGCAAATTTCTTGGAGTGCAGCTTTTTGACCTTCTCACATTTTTTGCTTAGTGGAGATGCAGGGTACAAAGAAGTCAATTTAGCCCTTCAGCAAAGAACAGGCCGTGTTGCATTCACATCCTTAAAGACAAGACAGAAGAGAGAAAGGACAGCTTTCTAGAAGGTAATGAGACACAATGAACCAGTTAACAGCAGTGCAGTCCTGCTCTATGGGAGGAGCGTGTTAACTGGGCGTACAACCACTGCTGTCAACGCACCCGAGACTCTGCTGGAGCGGTGTCTGCTAGGAGCCAACTTGAATATGGGTGACCGTGTGGCCGCAGCATTGCCAAGTTCAAGAATGGCTGATCACTAAAATATTTTCCTGGGGTCTGGATATCTGTTCTGCACTTTACAGTGCTTCCAGCACCCAGTGTAGATGGCGTTAAGCTAACGTGAATATCTCTGCTACCGGAAGTTAGCATGTTTTTTGGCACAGGAACCTTGAATATTAATTAATTAATTAATCGATCAATCAAGAATCATTACAAAGACAAAAAGTTGATCATATTTAGTTCTGTGTTGATGCATAAGCACACTGTTATGATGAAATGTCCAAAAGCAATCAAGGTCCTTCATGAAGAAAATGCTTGAACTGGAATTCTTAAATCTCACTACTGTACTGACATTTCTGAAGTTACTACGTCTTAGTGTATGCACCTATGCATATAAAATATGGTTGTTTTTTTAAATTCCAAGAACAAGAAACGTCGAGAACGCCGAGATCTACTAAGACTGCAGTTACTGCGAATTTTCGAACTACTTGCTGATGCTGGTGTTATAAGTGACAGGTAGGACGATCACTCATCATAAATACAGATCTCTAAGTGAAATAATTTTCCGTGTTTGCAACACTGAGTTTATGTCAGTATGTTCTTTGAAGAATTGTGTAATCTATCGGATATGGAGAGTTTTTTACGCATTTCTTCATAAAGCTGTAGTGTAATACACTGTCACTCTATATTAATTACAACTTTCCTTTATACTAGTACAAATGGAGCCTTAGAAAGAGATACGTTAGCCCTTGGAGCCTTGTTCTTAGAGTATGTTGATCTGACTCGCATGCTTCTAGAGGCTGAAAATGATAAGGAAGTTGAAATCCTGAAGGATATGAGAGCACATTTCAGTGCAATGATTGCCAACTTGATTCAGTGTGTGCCAGGTATGGTGCTAAACTATCTCAATATACTATGAAATTTCATTTAATATATGTATTGGAAAAGTAATTTTTTATTTCTTTTTTTTCTGTGCTTTTTTCATTCAGTGCTTCTGAATTGTCATATAATGAATGTAAAGGGGAATGTGGACAAAAATGTGTTCAAAAGTCTATTAAGAGTCAAATAAAAAACAGTAAAGCTTCATGAAGTATTTAATATTCATGTACAAGAATCACCTTTTTAAAAGCCCAGCAAAGAAATTGTCTGTGATCTCTAGGGACTCCAGATTTCTTTGACATAAGGCTTTATTTTCTTCCCTTTGACTTTCTTGTCAGACTTTTCATAAACTCAGGCAGGCCTTGAAGCATATAGGTAGGTGCAGAAAATGTACAATACTAAATGTAGTGAAAAACTTGCCTGAGGTGTTGAGACTGTATCCCATGTTACCTGACTCCAGTTGTATAGCAAAGATTTCTTCAATTGACTTCATGCTTTTTATATATTGCAAGATCACTTCAGAAATGTAATATAATTACATTAGCAAAAAATAAAGGAAAAGTCTGCTTTAAAAGCCTCAGTGTAATTACTGGAAGATAAGGTCTGGAGTTCACTCAGTCTATGTAAATCTGCTGTCTCTAGATCATTTAGGACAGGACACAGCAGCATTGGTAGCAACAAATACAAAAGAATTCAAAAGAGTAAAGTAAGGGAATAAATAATGGGCAAATGCTTTCATGTCAGTTTCCAGTGTGCATATTTTGTCAAAGTTGTGTAATTGCTTTCAGCTATAAGATAAACTAAAATTATGTAATAGTTGAACAAAATAAGGAAAAAATGGCATCCCTGCTTTTCCAATTTAAGGCAGTAAAAAAAACTTCTTTGAACTGAGTGGTGTCGAGTTCTTAGCTGCTGATAACAAACAAAATACTGAATTTCTTTCCTTTATTCCTCTCCTAAGTGATGCTCATTAACAATACAGAATTTCTCTAGTTGTTACTTCGCCATGAGTATTTGGAAAGGCCTTCCTCTTTGCATTCATTCTCGTGTTCTACGAGGCACAAAACCAATGTCTGCATGTTATGTGAATTTCCACAATGAAACAGCCATGTTGTATGTTTTTAGAGAATACAATAATAACAGATGCATTTCAATAATTCAGAGATGTATTTTCTGCTAACAAGACAGCTTTAAAATGTATCAATAACTTAAAAAGCCATAACATTTAACTCCTATCAAACAAATGCTTATTGTGTCAACATCTATCATCTTTAGCCACTGTTCATATTGATTTGTATTAGTATTGTCCAGTTAGACTTTGTTGGCTTCCAGCACAGCTTCTAGGTGAAAAATAATTGGCCAGTAGCATTTTAGCAGTCTCTTTAATAAACATAGTACCACATCTGCCATCATGTTTTGCTTAGGGGAATTAAAACTATTGTTTAAAAAATGTCTCTTTTTTTTCTCCATGTGGTTAAGAATTCATAGATATTTTTCATTTGCTCAGGTAATTTAGTTGTTCAGAAAATATTCCACATCTTTGTCATAAACAAGCAGGCACCAAGTTTCTTTTATTTCTTGTCCCTACCTATTACTGTATTAGAATAAGACATATGTATTGTTTGGGCTTGCATTTAAAGGATTGGAAAAAACAAGTAAATATTTGCCACTAAAGGAATGCAAGAGGCAGTGAAAAGCCTGATTCTATAATTAGTTTCTCGCGTGCTGTTTCTGAAGTCAGATGTACATGTTTGTATAACGACACATTAATTCAGAACTGAAGGTTCTTAGAAATACAGTGCATCTTATTCACTTCCTTAGATTCTTAAAAGGAACTTAGATACTTTGGAGTAAGTGTATATTGAACATTTCAGAAAAACTTCCCTTTTGTAGAAATGTGAAATTGATGTCATCATCTCTGCCACATGAATGCGTATTTAACATTAACAAATCACAACTATTTCTGTTTCTGTTCGCTTAGTTCACCACCGGAGATTTCTCTTCCCTCAGCAGAGCTTGAGGCATCACCTGTTCATCTTATTCAGCCAGTGGGCAGGACCTTTCAGTATTATGTTCACACCACTGGACCGATACAGTGATAGAAATCATCAGATTACAAGATACCAGTACTGTGCATTAAAGGTATTAAAGTTTCACTGTCAAAATCACTAACAGCAATTTTCCAGTCAAAATACAAGTAATTGTGAGGTTTATTTCCTTTTATTTCACAGACATTTGAATTGAGATACTTGATGCAATCTTGTATACTCATATGTACATGTACAGTGATATCATAGAATATAGCAGTATGAGCCACTGGAGTTACGCACTTGTTTCTTCGCAGACAGTTTTCAAGGCTAATTATTTTCAAAACCAGAATGCATTTTAAAATTTTACTTAGCTGTTAATTAACAGGTTTTCAGATTCAGTGAGAGGATCTTAGGCTCTGCGATTAAATATAGTACCAATTCAGTATCACACACACATCTGAGGACTGTCTCCCACGCTCGCCTGGAGACACACTCAATAATAATGAAATACTTCTGTGGCAAAACCAGTTGCAACTCCCCCACATAAGTAAGCTGGGAAAATAATAGCTTATGTACTTATATAAGATGCATCGCTTAATCTAAAACAGTTTTAATTTTTGCAGAAAGATGCTGTTGAAACATCTGTGTACTTTAATTGTTTTTGTAGTTTGATTTGTGAAGACAAAGTGTATCTTGAAAAATGGGGAAACTGGGCTATAGTATTCCTTCCAAAATGCTTAAACTGAACATTATCTTGAATCCAGTAACATCTATAACAACATAATTATTGAATTCTAGCAGAATCAGCTGCTACCATTTTCACCATAGTTCCCTCAAAAAGAAGAACAAGTGGCAGTCCTGGTAGCCTGGATCTGGGCTCAGATCATTCTGGAAGGTTCACTCTTGTTACTTTTTTGTGTAAGTAAGGTTTCTTGTGTTTTTAGGCCATGTCAGCTGTGCTCTGCTGCGGACCTGTATTTGATAATGTTGGTCTTTCCCCTGATGGATATCTTTACAAATGGCTTGATAACATTCTGGCTTGTCAAGATTTACGTGTAAGTACACATGGAAATGCAACACTGATGAATAATGTTAATCTCTGTACTGGGTGAG
Source organism: Aviceda cuculoides (assembly GCA_035590195.1). NCBI lineage: Eukaryota > Metazoa > Chordata > Aves > Accipitriformes > Accipitridae > Aviceda > Aviceda cuculoides. Next base: position 3,344,233 of record JAVJGG010000027.1, on the reverse strand, counting down.
TAAAGAGTTTGTGACTGTAAGAACTGTGACTGTAAGAACTATGACTGTATATGTTCTAATATGAGCGGGAAACAATAGCTTTATGCAAGGCTCTAATGCAAAAGCGTAATTAATTTAAAAGCATTTAAAGAGTAAAAGTATTACTATTCCTGAAAATATAATGTAGGTAAATAATAAGCTTAAAAAATTGCCTTATGGCTCCGTGTTTCTTGTAGCAGAAATTTAGGCTTTTCATCTGCTGAAAAAGAAAGGTTAAAAATGGCACAAGCTCAAAAATATTTGTATTTCTATTTGGAGTACTTCCACCCACCTGCTTCAAGTTTCTGTGGAATAAGAATGTAAAATCCCTTCCTGCTTGGTAACATAGAAGCTGGTGAAACAAATCTGAGTGAAAGTGGGTGGGTGGATCTTCCAAAGAAGTCAAGAGGATAAATGATTCAGGAGAGGAAAGAAATATTTTTTTTTTCTTTTTAAAGAACATGTATGTAACAGACTAGTCTTGCAATTTTTTCTTCCATTTCTATGAAGATGGGTTTTGACTTTGTAACTACCCAGTCATATTTCTGTATCTATAGCTGATTGGACTATCTCTTTGATTAAGGAGGAATAGATTGGTGATTTACATCAAGTGGAGAGAGAGAGAACCATGATCTTTCCCTTTGTGGTGTCTTGCACTTTGACCTGCTGTTCTCCCTAAAAGTCTCATACCAGCACAGGTGACTGTGATTGCTAAAAAATACAGACAGCAAACCCTAGAGGCTTGGGTTGCAGCTAGAGGATACAGGCTGTACAAATGGTAATTGATTAGGAAACAAAGGGCTGGACAAATTAGAAGGAAGAAGGGATAGCTACAGAGAAAATCTTTCAGAAATTAGATAAGATTTTGGAATGGTGGTAGGGATGGAGCTATAAATATATGCATAAGTGATATGTAAAGTTGAAATTCTTATGGATATGGGAAGAAAACACACAGAACAAGAGGCAGGAAGAAATACACTTTTCCTCCTGACAAGTTTTCATTATCATCAACAAATATTATATCACCACGTCTAATAGATCATTAGTATATACTACTCATAACATAACTGGGGAAAAAATTACCTTGTTTTAACTTTTCCCCTTGACATTAAAAATTTGGATATGATAGATGAAATTTGTTTCCCCTAAGCTAATCGTTATAATTCATGATTAATCATTGTAGTGCAGGACTGTAACTAAACTGCATGGCCTATACAGCTCGTTCAGTTTGAGAGGAGAAGGATCCTACCCAGTCCATTATCATCAAATATCGCTTGCAGTCTTCACAAGTAGTTACCTATACTTGGTGACAGGATATTAATAGCATTTCTGTTTGGTGTTCCAGTACTCTCCTCTGCTGAAGGAACACAAAGGCACAGTCCAAGCCGTAGTTGTGATGTTTTTGTAGCGGCGGTGCCAGCATTAGGGGATACAAGGTCTGCAGGGAGAGCTGTTAGACTGCTTGATGTAGTTGCATTAAGCAAACTTGTTTTCATACCCCCAGGCTTGCAAAAGGTGTTTGTCTTTGTCTGCCTTGCTTCTGTGTTAGTCAAAAGAAGGATAAACATGAAAGCGTGTCACTTTAGGAAACTCACATGAAGTAGGAAATAAACATTTAACAAATCAGTTAACCGATGTAAATGGAAGTCGCCCGAGAACACCTATCAAGTGTCTTAGGTTTTCCGAAGATTCTGCTTTTTTCCATGCTTAATTTTGGAAACCTCCTTTGAAAATTTGTTTCATTCATGTACATGCAATTTTCTTTCAAGCGAGGAGTATTGAAAACTGAGTCACATTTCAACTCTGCTATCCCTAAAATAAATTTATGATAAATATGCTGATTTCTTTTTACTTATTTTGAATACTCCGTTTTCCCCTTGTTTTGCCTATGTCACTCTAAGAATTGTAGAGAAGGAACATATCTGATCTCACCCGTCATATTTTGACATGTATTTATGTGCTCAGGTTCATCAACTTGGCTGTGAAGTTGTAGTCCTGTTGCTAGAACTGAATCCTGATCAAATCAATCTCTTCAACTGGGCTATAGATCGATGTTATACTGGTTCATACCAGCTTGCCTCTGGATGTTTCAAAGCCATTGCAACTGTGTGTGGAAGCAGGTATTAATTAACCTATTAATCTACACTTTCAAATGTAAAGAAAACTGGAGGTTCAGCTTGTGTTGTAAAGAATTATTAGTCACACTCTTACATTATATTCTCTCAGACAATTCTGGGGGACAGTATCACTCTGTTTCTGGGATCCTGAAAACAAAGTGATGTGCTTGGTAGAAGATGCTCTTACTATATGTATATTTGAAATTTGTGAAGTTTGCTCAGGAAGATAACAAAATAACCACAACACTTTAATTTGAACATAGGTCATAAATCTATTTTCAAAAGATTCAAACATTCAAAAAGAATGTTTTTCATTTTTTTATAGAAGGAAAATTGTTTTAAATGTTATTAGAGTGAAAGACATTATTTTGTTCTTTTCTAAGTGGCTTTCATTTGATTTGGTTACCAGTTCCTTTTCTGTAGGCTGGTATCATCATTGCTGCTAATGCTAAGCAAGAACAAGCTACATGAAGACACAAATACAAATATTGCTTTTGTGTCAGGCCTTCATAAAAATCTATCCTCTTTTTTTTTTAGTATTTTTTCAAGACAAAATTTGTAGAGAAATTCAATGGTAGTCTTAAAAAAAGAAGATAATTTGCATCATATTAAAATAAATCTGAAAATTTTTCTTTTGACAAAAATTAATTTGGCAAGACGTCTGATCAGCATAGTTCAATAGAGAAGTACTTGGGATATAGCAAATCCAAACAAGTCAAGTATTTTAGAATTTATCTGTAAAAACTTTTAGTTCTTACAGGAACAACGAGGTATAGACTGCATTATACTGAGCTTTTAAAAATATGAATGGAATTTTGTGTTTGCAAATCCAGTTATTTTAAGGGTTTTTTCTGTTTAATGAACACATGAATATACCAGGTTTTCAGCCAGTCTTTTTTCCTCGGATTGTGTTACCTATGCCACGGTGTCCTAAAAATTAATCTTTCCCATACCTACAGTAAAAATTGAGAGTATGATCTGCATAATTTACTTTGAAGGGAAAGTCCAATTTCTATGAAGTTGAGGATTTTTATTGATATTTGAAAGCCATTAACAGTTTTTCCTCTATTGTCTATCGACATGTATAGAGAGGCTGTTGCTTGAAATATTTGTAAAATGAGCAGTAATGTACCTCATTGCTGATGGCCATCTTTCTACAAAGAAGCTACTTCCCTTAATTTCTTTTTTATTATTATTTTTTAAACTTAGAGGAAGGACAAAGAGACCAAGTGTAGAGGATGGATTACAGCTAGTATTTGGAATTAGGAAGAATGTCCCATGCCACGCTTTTATTCGCAATATTTTTTAACACTAAAATGTCCAAATAGGCACTCTGCAGCCATCTGGGAGCACAGTAGCTCTCATCTAGGATGAGAAACTGATGGTTCATAATTGAATCAGGTGCATTTACAAATCATCATGAGAAAGCAGAAACTTACAGAGTGAAAATCCAAATATTGTGACATGGGAATTGCTTTTGTAGCAATATTCTCATTAAGTTAACACTTTAATATGTTACCCTTAGAATTAATGATGACTTTATAGATAGTAGACTTTTTGAAGCAGTTCTTTGCGTTTACTCGTTGAAAACAATTTTGATAGAACTGTCTAACATCTGGGAATGTTCATGTCAGAGATGGTGTCTTTTGTCCAAAGGGACTGTTTTAATTGCAGCTTGGCTTAAGAAGGACTTTATCCCTGGAAATTTTTATGCTACCCATCTTCTCTCATGGGTGTTGGCCTGTTCTGTAAACAGTTTATGTTATAAATTAAAATGAATCGACGGTTATAAACACAGGTATTGCGTTTCTCACTGTGGGTAACTCGGTGCATTCCTAAGCATTAGTCTAAGGTAATTGCAAATAATCCTTTCTTTCTTCCCGTTCACCAGATGGCCCTTTGATCAGGCAGCGTGTATTCATAAGAGCTCCCTTTCCCATATTCTGGTGGCAGAACAGAGAAAAGAAAGATGATGTTCTCTGTAGACCATATTACAGGGTAAATCAGAGTGAAAATAATCTGCATTCCTCTCCAACATTCACAAAAATGTACTGTTTATTCTTCTAGGAACTATCCTTTTGATATAGTGACACTTTTAAACTTGGTGCTGTTCAAGGCATCTGACACCAACAGAGAGATTTATGAAATTTCCATGCAACTTATGCAGGCATGTATCAGCTACATTTTTGTCCTCCTATCTTTGGGGTTTTTTGTGAATTTCTTATAAAGTACTGTTTATTTGCTTTTTAGTTTTGTTTTAAAAATAAACAATTAGTTTTGTCTTGGCTATAAATACTTATGGGAATATTTATATAAAAATGAATGGAAAAATATTAGTTATGGTGTCTTTCAAATTTGGAGAGTATACTCTGAAGCATATATATCATTCTCTGATACCTAAACTTGAAATGCTGATGTTTCCTGAATTAATGAATTTTTATTGTCTCATTACAGTATTTTTTTGTCTTTTCTAGATCCTTGAATCAAAGCTTTTTGTTTATTCAAAAAAGGTAGCTGAGCAAAGACCAGGCAGTATCTTGTATGGTACACATGGTCCATTGCCACCTCTTTACAGTGTCTCCCTTGCCCTTCTTTCATATGAACTAGCAAGGATGTATCCTGAACTTACCCTTCCACTCTTTTCAGGTACCTATATCTATTTGACTTACTAGCTACTTTACATTTTTGTACAAATGGTAGACTGCTAAGATATTTATTTCCACCTGTGAACAGCAATTCTGTTTATAAATTTAGCTTGACCTGTTTTTATTCTGGTTCAGGTCAAATCAGGTTTAGGAATGCAATATATATTTCCTAGAGGTACTTATACAAAGAACACAATAGCTATTTAAAAACACCGTTTAGGGACTCTGTGCCACTTGTGTCATCTTAGGGTAATTTTGAAATTACAAGGGACCTGAATAAGTTAAAGTGACATTGGCAAACTCTGCTATAATGGGTTCTCATGTTAAGCATACTGATTCTTCTTACACATATATTTATATAGATGATACTTGTGAGGACAGAATTCTTCATTTTGTATAAACATGACTTTACCTTTGGGAAGATGGATTGCGTGCGCCTGGTTTTACCAATGTTTCACATCATTCCGAATGAGTGATCTCTACCTTCTGTTATTTGCCACATCTGCAAGTCTTAGTATCATTTTAATTTTATCAGAAATACATTTTGCCAGGGTTACTGAGAAAAATGTTAAAGAGGCAGACCTGCAGGAGCACTCTGAGACCATTCCTGGGAACAACAACATTTTGAGACATATCTGTCTGTTTTAATCTATCTAATGTGTTGCTCTAGTTTTTAAATAACAGAACGCAATGTCTGTAATCGTGGGAATGCTTACTGGCTCTTAAAATCCCTTTCTGTTGTTTTTAGTCTGTAGGGGCTGGAGGAAGGGTAAAGGAACAATACATCATCCATTTCTCCATACCCAAAATACCATGAATTATAAATAACTGGTGTAGGGAATTTCTTATGGCTCATTTATCTTAAAAAACCCAAATGTTACTCATTATTACTGTTACCATCTATTCATGTTGCTGTAGTGGCTGTGTCATTTAAAAGGACTCAGATACACAGTCCAAATCAGAGCCCCTTTCTGTACGTCCAGAATCATAAGGAGAGAGAACAGTGTATGTCTTGAAGATTTTTAAAAACCAGGCAGCAAGGAAAGAAAGGAAATGTTAACTGTACTGATTTTACAAAAGAATTCTGGTAAAGAGAGCTAATGTGGTTCACCTTGGCAGGAAGCCTGTCACTATATTTCTCATCCCACATTTTCCAAACCCCTTTCCCTTACAGTGCCAGTTCTTTTTTTATAAACTATATAAAGTGCTGTATACAAGCACTCCTGGACTGGCAGCTGACTATGAATTTTATAGGCCTCCCCACAGGAAATAAGAGTCCTAATATATGCAAGGTGGTTTTGTAAACTCAGTGTACTAAGTGCCTTAAGATTTAAACTATAGCTTAGGAACATGGAGGCTGATGGGGCATTTGTAATTCTACAGAACACTTCTGTACTTTTATTGTGGTTCTCCAAAAGCTCTTGACATTCTAGAATAACTGTCAGTAACTGAATTATCCTTTTTCCTCTTTATTGACATCCATTTAACTTAATACATAGTATGGCACAGTAACAAGGAGTGACTTTCTGTTTCTAAGCTCAGACTGTGTTAGTTATTTTAGACAGAAGACCTGACCAATTGCTTGCTGTTACTGAACATTAAATTAATGTTTCTCTTCAGGAAGCTCAAGTACATGTTTTTGTATGCTTGTGGTTTGGAAGGTAAAAACCATCAGGTGGTCTAACACACGTCAGAAATCTGATTTAAACTGTGTTATTTATGGTTTCCTTCAATAAACTAACATGTTGTCCTTTTTCACTTTTACTGTTTTAGAGGTAAGCCAGCGGTTTCCAACAACACATCCAAATGGAAGACAGATCATGCTTACCTATCTGCTACCGTGGCTTCATAACATTGAACTCGTAGATAACAGACTGCTGCTCCCTGGTTCAAGCCCTACCACTCCGGAGGACGAACTCAAGGACAAGGATGGGGAAATGGCAGTCACGAGTGGACTAAAAGGCAATGGCTGGGGCTCTCCTGAGGCCACCTCACTGGTTCTTAATAATCTCATGTATATGACAGCCAAGGTAAAAAAGCAAAACGAACAAAGAAACCAACCTGTAAAACAATTTCTGAAGTAGTCAAACTTAGGTTTCTTAAGAAAAAGGTACTTAGGTTTCTTCCATCTGATACCAGAAATTTTGCACTGGAACAGTCTATACTGATCAGACGCAACCTTGTTTTTGAAGAAGTTTCTTCACTTTTTTCTTTTAAGGACAATGCTAAAACTGTTCTCACAGAGGAACTAAGTTTGGTTCCCTCCTGTATCACCTGCCGGGTTAACGTCTAAGGCAGCAGATGAAAGTTTATTTGGGGGTGAGAATGAGGACCTGGAATTTGTCCTACTGAAGCTCTTGTACTTTCTAGGAAACACTGTTCTTTGAGAGAGAGAAAAGGAAAAAAGGATTTACATTCTTTTGTAAAAGGGAAGGTATTTTACATCCCGGGTCCTGATAGAGGACCAGAGATTCCTTTTTACCAATTACTTTTTCTTGTAAAATGCCTACGCAGCTGGTGGAGAAGGTACTGGGAATCCATCTTTTCCTTCTCTTTGCTGAGTTGCAGGCTGCTATACTAGTGTGCCATGCCTGCTCTGGCACTGCTTTTGCCAGATTCAGTACCTATGTCTAAACTGCTAAATACAGAAACTCCAGGAAGTAATGCCTGGTACCTGTGTTATATGGGATAGAGTGGTTCACGTTTCCTAACCTGCTCAGGGTTAATCCTCTCTCGAGCAGAATGTCTGTGTCCATGCTACATAGCAGTTGATTCTGGATCTTGCCTCATGTTGAGGCCCTGTAAGTAAAATTTAAGTATTATTTTGTGTGCATTTTGTCACATGAGCATGGCTGAAGTAACGTGGGGGCTGTGCTTCAGCCCACCAGGATGGCTTTTTAATAGTTGTTGCGTACCCAGAGCATGATACTGCCTTGTGAATTGTCTGATGGTACAGAGTCTCTAGGATATTGTTAGAGGAATTGTATGGGTTGAAAACAGACGTGATGCGGTCTCACCTTTACTGCCTATCAGCAGCAGTCCTTGGAGTAAGTTGCTGCCAAAATCACACAGTTTTTGTTCCAAAGTGAACAAGTACGCTTCCTTCAAACCGCATCAATTGACCTAGCTTTGAGGCTGTATGTGTGATAAAGGGACTGGCACCTAGAAGTGCCAGTGTAGATGACAATAAATGTGGATGCCAGTGACAGTGTAGATGTAGCTAATACGTATTAAATAGTTTTCAGTAGAATAGCATGACCTGGAAATTGCCACTCCTCTTCTAGCAGAATGTCAGTCTGTGCAGTGGTTAAAACAGTCTTTTTGAAGTGGGGGCCAAAGATTTTACATAGGCAACACAACAGCTTAATTCTAGACTCCCACATCCTGGATGTGTGCACTAACCATTTAAATGACTGGACAAAAGGGAGTATTCCTATAACTGTGTCTTGCAAAAGAGAGCAAAAGCTGCTCGTTTCCAATGTGAAAGCAAAGGGCTGCCTAATGCTTAATTCTGCTAGGATTTACTCAGGAGAGAGGTGCCAAATTGTTCACTACTGTGAAGGCTGAAGCACTTAGGTGCAGACATGCAGAAACAGAACTTCAGTTGCTTGAACAACTTTAAAGATGAAACCCAATAAGCTGCTTGATTTTTGGATCAGCTTTTGAATTTACATTCGTGAAAGACTTTTTTGTGGGAGTGATTTAAGTCCTTCTGTGGATCTGAACCTAAATACTTTTAAATAGAATTTATGCTCTGAAGTCTGTCAGGGAGCTTTTGAAAACACTTTTATCACTTTTTACAGCATTTTACTGTTGGTTTTGCATGAGAAAATGCTCTAAAAGAGCATGCCTTAGTTTGGAGGTCTGCATATTTCAAGAAATGTATGCCTATGATCTTTTGCAGTATGGAGATGAAATTCCGGGACCAGAGATGGAAAATGTCTGGAATGCTTTGGCCAACAATGAAAAATGGAGTAACAACCTTAGGATAACACTGCAGTTTCTCATTAGTTTGTGTGGTGTTAGCAGTGATACCATCCTTTTACCTTATGTAAGTGTTTGCACTTTATTTTATTTGCTATTGGTTGCACAGGTTTTAATGAAGAAAACACCTATCACCTGCAGAAAATTGATTTCTGTTTCAAAAATAAGAAGTACCAACATACTCCCTAGCACCCTGTACAAAAATTAAATTGCGGGAATATATGAGCCAAGAAACTGAAATTCAGGGAAGGAATAGAGTAGTGGGGATCTGTTTCCACCAGTGGAGCATAGCTCATTTCAAGCAAGAGGTGGGCTCCTCTCAAGCAAAGAGCAACTTTACATGTCTATGTAAGGGGCCAGTAACATGGACTGGCCCTAAATTGCCAGAATGAATGAGAAAAAGTACTAGAAATATTGCATTAAAATATGCAATTTATATGTATATTTAAAATTCTATTAAAAAGACAGAATGGCTGTTCAGAGGTTAAATAACTTGCATGAAAAATGAACAGAAGTAAAATTACTAAATGCTTATCATTTTTCTCAGTAATCAATTAGTTTACTAAGCTATTAGTTAAATTTTGAAAGTCCTTTAAACAATGGATGACAATCACGTTATGTCATGAATGGGATATAATATGCTATGATCTTTTTAGTTTGTTTGTTGTAAAGATTTAGGTGTTCCTTTGGAAGAGCGTGTCATTTTAAGAAAGTTCTACATTCTCTTTTCCTTTAGCAGACTAAGGCTTTCTGTGGGACATCTCAAGAGATGCAAGATAGCTAACCTTTAAAAGGTCCTTACCATATCAACTTTTGCCTTTGCATGGCAGTCATGAATTATATAACTGTTCCTGCAATGTGCAAGTCACACTGTGCAGGATATTGTTATTATTCAAGTTAAAATAAAATCAGGGCTGTCTGAGAAAAGCAAGATAGTCCCATTCCCATGTTCCTTATTGCTCAGTTGCTGGGTGAAACGGAATCTAAATTTAGTAAATTTTCCAGCACAATTACAATATGCTGGTTTATTAGTCTCTTTCTATTGATTTCCCTGAAATAAATTTGAAATTACTATTAATGCGATTAAACTGATCTAAAAAGCCTCATAAACGTACTTCATTTAGAGTTGCTGAAATAATACTTTGCTTAAAGTGTTTACAATGACTGCTGTGCATGAAATACAGAAGGCCGTAAAATTTTTTCAAGATGTGGTTATTGTACCATAGACATCCTGTTGGTTTTCTTTTATTTGCAGGGTTTACTGTTCTGTGTTCTCAAATCAGTGCATATATATGCAAAGTCACTGTTGCCTAACTAATCAAAAGAGGAAAGATTTGAAAGCGGAGCTGCTGTAAGAACAAGCTTAAGGTTTATGTGAGAAGACAAAGGGGTTGATCCCAAATATTATGAGGGTAATGAAGATCTTGCCATCAGTTGTACAGAGGCTCTCCATTCGGCGTTGACCGTGCTTTGAGCAGGAGGTTAGATGAGAGACTTCCCAGGTTCTTTCCAACCCGACTGATCCTACAATCTGTGACAGACTTGGGATCAGGCCCAAAGGTGACCTCCGTCAGGAGCTGCGTTGGCAGAGAACAAGTGGAAATCCCAGAGATAAGAGGCAAAATGAGGGCTGTCGTATTTCTGACAGCTTACAAAAGAGTAGGGGCAGGTTTCTAAGAGGAAGCAGTCCTGTGCCGAGTATATGTCTCACTCCTAAATCTGTAGCCTGACTGGAAATGCCCGATACCCCGTCGCCTCTTGCCCAGGAGCCCCTCACACACCTCGTCCCCCCATCCAGATACTTGCCATCCCACAACTTCCAACACGTCCTTTTTCCAAAACTTGCCAACGCACAGCTCTGAACAGCCTACCTCAAACCCCCTTCCTACCCAAAGCACTTTTTCTTCCCATTCTTTCCAAACCCCCTCCCCTCGGAGCCTTGGCTCTCGCAGTCCTGGTCTCCTCCAGGACAGTGCGGTCCTCTTGCTCCAGGAGGAGAACAGGCTGTGTTGGCATCTCCAGCTTCATCTGCTCAGCATCTCCTGTTCTGCCTGGGGGACTTTGCTGCTCTCCCTCCCAGGCTTCCAGGGGCTCCTAACGAGACAACTAGGTCTTCACTGGTGGCAGCAGCGGACAAGGTTCCTGTGTTTTCTGCCTCCCTGTTAGTCTGTGTTTTATAATGTCGAGTTAAAAGTCTGATTCTCAGATTTTTGCGAAATCTGAAGAAGTTTTCCACTCCTGTAGGAAGCCTGACTGTGCTTATGAGTCACCCCGTAACTGATAGCTTTGTCTGGAGTAGGAAAATACACCCGGCTTATCACACCCATCTGCGTAGTGTTTTGATAACGCCCTGGAGTTTACAGATAAGAAATCATACCTAACTCTGCTAACTACACAAGACTGCTGGTACCATAAACATGTATCTTCCGTTATCATATAGATAACACATACACTTTAGCAAATAAAGATAATTTGAACAGTTTATCAGCACTGTTCCAGCTCACCTGGGCTCAAAAGACCAGGCAGTTGAAAGATCGCCAGTTTACCCATCTCCTTTTGGAGCCCTCTGTGCCCCAAGGCAGCCACCAGCTGCTTCGTGCCTTCGGCCATCTGTTCTGCCTGTGTGGGTCCAAGCCAAAAACATGCCTGACTTACATTTTTTATTATTTTTTTTTCAATCGGCTAAATTCATTGCTTTGTCTCTTAGAATTATGTTTCCTCTAAGCATTCTTTCCCAGTGCCCCAGTGCAAATTGCTGAGCTGTCCTTCCTTTCTTTCACATATGTACTGAAAGATTTCTTGGAATATTTAGTTCAGAAACCTCTTCAGCAAAGACTTAGTGTAGGAATGTGACCCCTTCTGGGGTGAAAGAAGCTGGAAGTGGTACTGTGAGCACAACTAGAAATGAGCCTCAGAAGGGAGGTGAATTTGTATCTGGAAAGTCCCTGGGAAATTTTTAGCACAGTAGAGTAAAAGATACTTTGAATATGTGCATTTTCTCTACTTTAAGCAAAAGAAAAGGAGAGAAAAAAAAAGAGGGAAAGAGAAGCAGTCAGGAAGTTATTTTAACGGAAGTATTTAAAAGTATAAGAACAGCAATACTTGGTGAGGCCAACAGGCAGTTCAGTCCAGTGTATTAGCTCCACTATAAGTATCTGTTTATGGACAACTTTAAAAACAAAAAAAAACAAGCATGGAGAGATGCTTCCCTGTATGGTCTCCTAGCTCCAGCAGTTTGTGAATCAAATGTTTTTGAGACAGAGAGAGCCTCTGCTTTTAATAGCTATCAGGGATTTTTTCCTCAAGAATTCAGTCTGATTTGATCTCAGAATCTCAACAGTCCTCATTGCTGTGGTGCATACAATAAGGTTTGAGGTCTTGTTAAAAGATTTATAGAAATTCCCAGAATTTCTGTAAATGGTACTCTGAGATTTTTCAAATCAGGATGCGTGAAGTCTCTATACATAGTTGCTCTGCCTTTCTTCCATGTGCTATTGCTTTGATTACAGATATAAGTAGCTACTCAGAGCCCAG
>JAVJGG010000027.1:3263377-3331835 GCA_035590195.1 Aviceda cuculoides | reverse complement strand
CAGCTTATTCTTTGCAGCTACAGCTACCTCTTTCACATCAACCACATCTGGAAATACAGGCATGAAGTTTTGGGTGGATCTAGCTGTCTGGAAGGGAATTTTCCTCCATTCAAGAGAGTAAGATTCATCTTTGATGGAAATCACATACTCAAACAATAAATACCTGAGTGTGATTCAAAGTTAACACTGATATCCTTAAATGACAGGTATAAAATTAAGGGGGGTTTGTGTATGTGTATGTTATATAGTTATATACCTAAACAGCTCATTTGTGGACGGTAAGCAAAAACTTTGGGGTAGTTAGAACACAGATTCACTCTGCTGGGGAAATTACCTTGATATCAAAATGAGCAATTTTATTTCTGTGTTAACAAGATGGATGCAGTTGTGTGGTTGTGGTGTCTGCCCAGGAGTAACATTTGCATTCTGGATCTTCTCAGTACTGCAGTGTAACATGTATTGATTTCTTTGGAAATTCACTTCGGACAGAGTTTAATAACTGTTATTTTCTTCTCTAGATAAAAAAGGTTGCAATATATCTATGTCGCAATAACACTATTCAGACAATGGAAGAGCTGCTTTTTGAGCTGCAACAAACTGAGCCAGTGAACCCAATAGTCCAGCACTGTGATAATCCTCCATTTTACCGTTTTGCTGCCAGTAACAAAGCCTCAGCTGCAGCTTCTGGTATGACCTAAATATACTTCTCAGTTATGCTCTCCTGCTCTTTTGAATCTTCATCTCTTTGAAAAAACAATCTCTTACTTTTGCATCCATTCAGATCTGTGTATATATAAAGTGCAAGTTTCAGGGCCTTGTTGCACATCTAAATTACAGTTCTTTTTGATTTCTAATGTTGCATATGCTTTGTAAACATATGCTTAATTCTCTCAACTGTTTTAATAGGATATTACCAACGTTTGGGGCTGTTCAGAACTCATATGAAGTGGTGGCTCTACCACTAGTTTCTCAGAACAAGAAGTCATCATCAATGCTGCCATCACAGCAGATAGACCAAAGCAGCAGTTTCCTCAAAACTGAGAGCCTCAGCTGTGTGGCAGTTCTGTTTTCAAAGCTATTTCCAAGCTGCAGTAGTCAAAGATACTTAAGAGACACCAATCCCAAATTTAATCTTGTCAGTGTTTTCCCAAATTCCTGAAAAACAATAGGTTATTTCACCTGCGAATGAGTTTAGTTTAAGGAGTGGAAGAGCATCTTATGTTAATCTGCCCCTCAGAGCATGTAAACTTGACACCATTCAGCCGTGCAAGCAGGTCCTAGTTCGTAGAGGTAACAGTGGTCATTCATATGCGCAAGTACTTGCAGGGTGATCTTAAATCGTGGGCTTTTATTGTTTTGCAAATACTGTCTGCTGCATGTAACGGGTGTTCTTATTGGCATCTCATGTACAGGAACCACCTCTAGCAGTAACACTGTTGTAGCTGGCCAAGATAGTTTTCCTGATGCAGAGGAGAACAGAATGGTGAAAGAGACTGATGAAAGGTTTGTGGTTTGTTGGGTTTTTTTTTTTTTCCAAAATGTTATGTGCTTTCCTAGGCTAAGGGTGAGATGCTGGGCAAAGTTCTGCATTGTTTTGTGAGGAACTCTGGTGCTCAGACTGGGCCTAAGTGGCCTTACCCCAGTAAGACCATTTTAAAATGAGCATATATAAAAGGTTAAGAAAAAATACCTATTCACGTGATTCTAGTTCCTGACTCTTGTTTAATAATACACTGCAGAGGAACATTTGTTAAAGCTACATTGAATAAGTTATGCTAAGTAGGTCATGGTTTTGTAGGAATTATCCACAAAGGAGAAAGAAAATCAAGAGTGTGTACCAAATAATGACTACTAAAACCTTTATGAAAAATCAGGTTTGATCACACCTTTTGATTCCATGGACAGTGAGTAGTATTTAGTATGCAGATTTGTATCCATGACTGCAAGGACACCTCCTTTGTCTGGGTAAAATGTCTTACAGAGGACAGCTATGTAAAATACTTTGCTTATATATTCAGTTTAGTCTTTTGCTACTTATGGTACATACTGACAAATGCTGAATGAATAAATGCAAAGCTTAAGGGCCATCAGATCCTCGAGCACAGACAGATATATATTTCTTCTCTCACTGAAACCCACTTACTTTTGTAAGAGAACATAATTAAATACCCTGCACTAACGTGTATGCATATTAGTAAGAAATGGAATCAAATGTTGTATAGAAAACCTTCCGTCTTGTTTTGTTTGATATAGTTGTTTTAACATGGTTATTTGTAATTAATTTCCTAGCTTTGCAGAAACAATGATGTTTTTACATCCTCACTAGTGTGTGAGCCTCCAGTATGGCTCCTCTGGCTCCACGTCAGGCCTGATGACACTCGTGGCACAAGGAGGTGGAGGAAGCCAAAGGAGATTACCAGTAAAAGTCAGCTTATTGTGGGTCTGTGGCAGATTTGAGGACAGCTGTGAACAGTTCGTTCTGGCTCTCGTATCCCTTAACTCCTCTGCTAGATCTGCTCTGGTGGTTGCTGGATTTTCCTAGGGAAGGGTGATCTGCTGCAGCTTTTGCTGCTTGATACCCGTGCGGGCCTGACTTTGGACCGTTCAGTCAGTTATTGCTTTAGCAGGTTGATGGAATTTTACCCATGAACATGGGCTGGGACAAAATACTAGCTGTGAACAGTTTATATCTCAGTTCAGCCTTAGCACAGTTTCTTGCTTCAAGAAAATCACACATTTGCGACACGAAAATTTTCCCTCTGCTAAATTTTAAAAGCTTGTGACACAGGAATGCACTGTTAGAATTTTCGGAAACTGGCTGCAAAAATCTTCTTTTGTGGAAGGAAACAGCATTACATTCACATTGCTGTCTACTCCCATATACAAGTGCATGCTTAAGGAAATGCTTTTTTTTGTAGAGTAAGCATGTAGTCCAGATGTTTAATGTCAGTTTGTGTTTATAATGAAGATTTTTCTTGTATTCGAAGGTTCGGTAATGTAATCAGAGCACATACCCGACTGGAATCGAGATACAGTAATAGCTCTGGAGGATCTTATGATGATGACAAAAGTGAGTTGTATTATTCAATTTGATGAAATTTCTGGTGTTTTGGTGGGAGACAAAAACATTCTTAAGACTGGTGGAGGCTCTCTGTTTAAGTTCTGTATAAACAGTAACGTAGCATCACCATACAGGGAGTGTCCTTATTTTACCTTTGTACCTCATTATTTAATTTCCTTTGTTTAACTGAGCTCAGTCAAAGCTATTTAAAGGCCAGAGAACTTCACAGAAGGCAGGAGCAGAGAATCCTCCAGACAGTAGCACCTTGAACTTTTGGTACCTGGCAAGGTGAAAGACTCCCAACAGCATTACAGCGAGTACTTTGAATTGTGCCCTTCACCAGTATTTTCCTCCAAATCAAGTGCTGTTATATAAGCATGAAGAAGAGATTCAGAAGTTTCCAAAAATGAGGTCTTCTCTCCTCTTTAGCTTTTCTCTGCTGTCTGCAACCAGTTTCTGGCTGCACTGTGCAAACTTGTGTTAGAGGGGAGAGTAAGATAGGGCTCCCGAGAGCACTTGTTGTTCTTTATGTATTTCTGCTAAACGGACTAGAAATGGACACTTGATGCTCAGCAGAGATTCCAAAGAAAACCAAGATATTTCCATCAACTGTTGAAAGACAGTGTAAATTTTAGGAGTTGGATGGTTTGACTTCATTTCTGGAGTGAACTGTAAGGAAGCCAATCTACAGATTTTGGTTAGGCCCTAACCAAGTGTAAAAAAGGCAAGACTTTTTTATTGACTTTCATCTCTGGCTTAATAAAGCCAGGTCAAATAATGTAGAGGCCATAAGTCTTGTCTTGGTGCTACGGACACCACTTTGGGACAGTATTTTGACTTAAAAAGTAAAGTTATTATATATTCTTTAATCCGAGTAATTTTTCGGCAGTACTCTTCTGCAAAATGTGGCAACACTGTCAAATGCAGTACGATAGGATAATTTAATAATGTATATCAACAGCTATTTTTCATGGTTATGAAGCACAATATTTACAAAATATTGTGTATGTACATACTGCAGTATTTAAATACACAAAAAAGTGTGCAACATATTGAACGCAGTGGGTTTTGATACACTTGTCTTGTTTTTCTTATGGCTTTCTAGTGCTGCAGCTACTAAAGATTCTTCAGCAGATGTTAATTGGAGCACCAGCACTAATCTGATCTGCATGAACAATCTTTCAAAACAGAACAGTGTTTGTATTATCAGAACATTCTTCGCAAGTAGCTGGTTTAGACAGGAGCTTAGAGTAATAAAAGGTTAAAGAATACTGACATTTTCTTTGCTCTTTTGGAATGTCTCCTCAAGCAGGTGCCCAGTGTTTTTTCCTGCCCGTACGTGCAGGCTTTATAGTACTGCGAATATTCATGCAAAGTTTGCTTCTCACAGGGGTTCCTTCCACAAATACATGAATACCTAGATGTAAAATAAAATACATTTTACTTAGCTGCTGACATTTATATAGAACTCTAAAAAGAAAGAGTAATTCTTATACCATTTGTCATTCTACAAGATAAATAATGCAACCTCCATTAAGAAAGTGCAACTGCTCCCTCTGGCAGGCAGCCCAGACTGTGAAGGAGTTGGTGGTGTGGCTTCTCTCTTCTCTCCACTCTACTTGAGCGTACGTGTATTGCTGAGGATATAAATAGGGAACGCAGCTCTGCAGCACAGAAACTCTTTTGTTCAGGCAAAGAT
Source organism: Aviceda cuculoides (assembly GCA_035590195.1). Lineage (NCBI taxonomy): Eukaryota > Metazoa > Chordata > Aves > Accipitriformes > Accipitridae > Aviceda > Aviceda cuculoides. Next base: position 3,327,075 of record JAVJGG010000027.1, on the reverse strand, counting down.
TGTGTGTTAAGGTGCAAATTGCTTCTCTTTTTTTTTCTCACTCTGCCCATAAACCTATGAAAACATGAGTGAGGAGCTAGGTCTTAGCGTGGGCTTCGTGAAGCAGTTTTATGTGAAACACTTAAATGGTAGTAACAAAGAGTGACTGTGCAGTGCTTTTTATGTGAAAAGCATCTGGCAAACATCTGATTTCTCCTTAGAAGATGAATATGTGAAAATGCTATACTTTGCTACATTATTAGGTCAGCATATTCTTCTTTATCTGTAACTAATAAATCATCCTCCAGAGGGTGAGAGGAATAAGTAGAGGTCTAAATCATAAAGATCTAAAGTGCTGCTTGCAAGACTAACATTGAAGAATGGGAATGACAAAGTTGGCTTTTTAGTAATAATTGGAGGAGTAGCTATTGCATGGAAGGGCTCCTGAAGATCTGGAAACCTGAAGACGTTAAAACCAAGAAGTGATGTGCATTAGAAAAAGCTGGCTCTGATACTTCTGTAGGCATCAAAACGGTTTTGTTTCCTCTGGCAAAGCTGACAAGCATCAGATACATGCTGTTAAAAAAGGGAAAGTGCTGAGAGTTTCAGACCTACCTAAAATGCAAAACTGTAACCAAAAAACCCCAGAGTAAAAAATAATGCTCTCGTTAAAAATTCACAAAGGGCAATGTTTGGATATATGTCAAGAACAGGCCTGGGAAGGATATTTTGCATGGCAGCGTATCACAGCCTGCCAGACCTGGGGAATAAAAACTGACCAATGGGACAATTGGGAAGAATGAGAGGGAACAGAATACAGAGAGATGGACAAAGCTGTGCAGCTGAGAGAAGACAGAAAGTAGTGCAAATAACTTACTTGACCCACATCATTGCGGATAAACAAGTGGAAGAAAAAAACCTATTGCTTATTAACATAAAGCAGCTGTCATACTGAAGCAAATTTAAATAAGTCTTTGAGAATTCAAGAGATAATTCATGCCTGTTGAAAGAAAACTACCCTGAAGATGTTTTTTGCATTCTGTGTGCCTCCTTCCTAATTCAGGACATTTAACTTCTGCCTTTATAGCATCCCTCGGCAGGGCACTGGTGAGGAGTCGCAAGAATGTGTCACTGGTACGCGGCTCCCTGCAGCAGATGGCTTCTGACAGCAGCTTCGTTGGCTGAACTTTTCTCTCATTTTTGAAGAGAATGTCTGTTGCTCGGTGCTTTGTGATCTGAATCCAGAGCTACTAAGTGACAGCAGGGATTCAGCTGCAGCGCCTACTATTCCGTGGTGTCTGCCTGGAATCTGTTTAATTTCCAGCAGTGTGAAAGAGGGATTAAAAATGCATCACTTGTTATTGAACGCAGGAATTTGCAAACCTCATGTCATTTTATCACATTATTCCAAACAGCTGAGCTGATACGTTAGCATAAACTCAATTTTATTATTTCTCCAAAATATGTAACCGGACTTGGTTTTTATGCACTCTGTTTTAATGCTTTTCCGTGCAGATGATCCTGTTTCTCCATATACAAGCTGGTTATTGAATATCGTTGAAACCAAACAACCACACCCCCTGCCCATGCCTTACAATGGAGGATGTTGGGCACCACTTGTGGACTACCTCCCAGAAACCATTACACCCCGGGGACCACTTCATAGGTGAGCAGTTTCTCATTCTGACATTTCAAACAAGTGGGATGCTTCCTCTTACTAGTTGACCAAAACCAATCCAACTGTCCCACCACTCAGAACATCTGAAAACCATACCTTCGGTGTCTGCTGATTTCCAGTGTTAAAATGAGCATGTAATGAAGGCTTTCTACCAGAAAGCCTGTTTACAGTGTAGGACATCACTTTGATAAGGGTCAGCCTGAGAAACAACTAAAACAGAAAAGGAAAATTTCTCTTTCCCAAGCCTCCGTGGCTGTTATTCATAGCATTTTTCCCCCCTTGTTTTTTTATTCTAAATAGGCTATGCATATTCTGAAATTCCTCCTTTACATAATTTGTATTGACAGTAATAGTGTTCTGTTCAGTAATGGGTATTTACCTGCTTAATACTGTAACTAAGGTGCTTCAGCATTAATCATACTGAGAAGAAATGCTACAAATGTGAAAATGCAGAGGTAGTTTATATCTTCAGAAATAGCCGTCACGTTACTGTTTTCCCATCTCCAAGAGGTTTCAGACTGATACTGTGATTTAATTTCCAGGTGCAATATTGCTGTCATCTTCATGACTGAGATGGTAGTGGATCACAGTGTGAGAGAAGATTGGGCTCTTCACCTCCCTTTATTGCTACATGCTCTCTTTTTAGGTAAGACCAACAGAACAAGAAATAAAGTATAAATGTACTCTGTCCTTTTAGTTTAGTTTCACTGAAGCTGTAGCGTTATGTTTTTTAAAAGGTTTTAATTACAGTTTCCAAAAAAAAAAAAAAAAGGTGCCTGAGGCAATTACAGTCTGTGAATTAGTCTCAAAACTTTGAAGCTTTTGAATATTTTGGCCAATTTCACCCAAATTTGAGAGGGGAGTAGAAATTCAAAGATGATTGACTTCCTAAAATATCTCTAAAAAACCCCCCACCCGTGAGAAAGGCAGAGGAAACAGCCTCCGTACAGTGCGGTTTGTGATGGGCAGCTGGGCAGTCAGCACGTGCCTTAGACCTGGACTACACACACCAGCGCTGTCTTTTGCCTTTGCAAAAATATTATGTCAGAGAGCCGAGATTACCGTACAGCAGAGATAGTGAAGGCAGGACACAGACCAAGCTTCATTAATTTCAGTGCTAATGGAATACTTTATCAGCAGTGTCTTCCCTGAGCACAGAGGCACTGCTTTTTCCCCACTGCTGTTCTCGACTGTAACACAGTTCAACCGGAGAGTGAGACCTTTGGTATCCTGCCACTTTGTTGTCCCACGAACAGGTTCGTTTACCCAGCGTGCAAGCCAGTAGCACACAGAGTCAAGGTATTTTCAAATTAGTTTAGTTGATGCACATGAATGGGTGCCTGTCTCAAGACAGCACACCCTTGTCTCAACAATCCTCACATTTACACACTTGACTAATACATGTTCATTGTTATTTTCCTTAATGATTGGTTCTTTCTTCTTCGCCCCTCGTGTAAATTAGTGCACAGACTCTGTCTTCTTCCTTCTTTGTCTTCTTTTGAGTAGATGGTATCATTTCAGTAGGTGGTCAATGAGTTGGTGGTCGCGATCTTCCCCCATGGGAATTACCTTTTAACTACTTCTTCCCTAATCTTGGCAGTTCCAAGCAGTTCTTCAAGGTTCATTGACCAGACCACTATCTATTTCCTTTTCTGACTTAAACAAAAAGCCCCATTGTCTAGTAGTTAGTTCCTAAACCCTAAATCATGTCTAGTTATTGTTTCACTCTTTTAAATATTAACTGATAGGGGCTGTACCAGCTCCCTGGTTATTTCAGTCATACTATACATATTAATTGATGACAACATTATGAAAAGTGAATGGCCTGATTTTTTAGCACATAAGAGTATTTAGCATTATAAAGCCATTCCCTAACTTTCGTGGTTGATAAGTAATAGTTTTCACAAATAAACACAGCCAGACACTTGTGAAATAAATTTATTATAACTAGAGATTGCAGTCCACTTCTCATTCAGTTACCATAGTTACCACCAAGTTATTCATTGGCAATCTGGGAAGAATCTGTTGTTTAGCAGGCACAAAAGATTAAAGTGGGAGGTTACAGCACAGTGATAGAATATATGTGATATACTTCTGTATGCAGTTGAAGAAGATACCTCATTCTCCTTTTCTGCTACTCTGTTACCAACTGTTCCATTTGAAATTTTTTGATGAAATAGGTTTTTTGGGAAAATGCACACTCATCAAATATTCAGGTTTTGTATATTAGTACATTGATTTCAAAAAACTTCTAATTAAACACAAGAATAACAGCCAGGACCATGTCGGATGGGAAGGACTTCCAGGATCAGTTTCAATATGACATTTAACATCTATTCCTCACTTAAAAGTTAGATCTATTCTTGTGGCTGCCTGTAACAATTTTTTACTTCTTTTTTATATTACTGTGAACTTTCTAAGTGTAAGAGGGAGCTGAAAGAGAACTGGATAAGTGTATGAATCAAATCAATAACCATCGGCTGATCAAACAACATCTTTAGTATGATTTGTAAGAAGCATGAGAAAACTGGTGCTCATAGGTAGAAATTCTCACAAGAACAAAGGAATAACTTAAGACAGGAGTAGTATGCAGCAGCCTGGCCACTTCGGTTAAAACAGCTTTAAGGAGCCATCAGGGAGCCATGCAAATCATCATGTGCAGAAACAGAGTTATGATATTAGTAATCTATTATAAAAATATCTCTACTGATTTGTTAATGCAATAATGTTTCCACGTTACAGTTTTTCGTGAGAAATAAGTAGAAATATATGAATACCATTTGAGACAGTCCCTTGGTTAAGAAGTCTCAATTCTGAAAAGTGAAATTAAAGCTGAATATAAGAGGTAACTAATGTAACTGGTTTAGTGGTAACTAAAATGAGATCACAGCTTCCAGGCTTCAGGTTCAGTTTCTCTAGAGTTGTTACACCTCCTGTGGAAAATTTTTCTATGTCCGTAGTAGGGCTCTGTTGTGATGGTGTAAGGAACTTATGCTACACATGGTAGCCAATGGTATGAATGTGATTGAAAATAATGCATTTCTGTCCTGTTGGAATGTGGTCATGCATCTGACCAAAAAGCAAACTGGTAATTGGTATGGTGGCTAGCAGAGCCTGTATCCTTCCATTTATTGGAAGAAGAGAGAAAATTCTAAAATGAAAGAATTTTGCAATGTGCGTGTTCAATAGACTATTGGATGTTTTGCGGTACTGAAGGTGAAGTGGAGGGCAGCCTGCTGGTGTGAACCTGCCTAGCTCACTAGTGCGTGAAGATCAGTGCTGTTTAAAAACTCTTTTGCAGCCAAAATGAGTTGAGCAGCTAGACTCCTTTCCCATGGAAATGTGTCCACATCACAGAAGTTTACCCTCTCGGGAACTCTGCCCAGTTAAAGAAGGGCCCAGCACTGGACAAGCACGAAGACTGACCCGTCCTTCTCATTTCCTAGTTAGCATATCTGTGTCAGTACTTTCATACAGCCCTAGGGTTTAACAGGATTGCAGTCACAAGTGCTGCCAATATAGAATTTATTTTCAATTGAAAGAACTTTTTATATCCTTTTCAGTGTGTGTTAAACAGGGTAGGCTGGATTCATTATGTCCTGGCAGGTGGAAGGAAACAGAGAAAAGAGAATAAGAGCAGAAACCTGAAGAAGCTGAAGAAGAGGTGGGCAGGTTGGCTGTGGTTCTTTTAAAGGCGGCTGTGGGCAGAGGAGCGAGACCAAGGATCAGGACCTCCACAGACCTGCCCGTAGGACGCGTGTTCAGGCTGTGGCAGAGTGAGCAGCTTCATTTTTGCAGGCCAGACAAGAACCAGCGTGACCGGAGTATATTAGAAAACACCTGACTTGAAAGACCTGTTGGCTGCTACCACTTAGAGTGACGAAGGAGCTGCTTTTTAAAGAGGAATATATCCTGAGAAGAGAGGAGCTGAAGAAGAAAACAATTCAATTTTTCAGCACTAAAACTGCCCCTGAACAGAAGAAAGTATTTTTAAATATCGTGGAAGATACTAAAGAGAATTGAAAAGAGATTACTACCACAGAGTGCATTTTATTTTACAAACATTTGTTTCCTTTATATTTGTAATTTGTGAATTATTCAGGTTGTGTTAAAATCTTACAAACAGCAGTAGTGCTAACCAGATCAGAGTCTTTCAGTGCTAGACCTTCGGTTTCAGTCCTGCATCCTGAGCTAGGGGCTAATTTCTCATGCTCCTCACTGGTAGCTGAAGTTTCTGCAAGGGATTCTGTCCGTCAGTTCCTTTCTTAATAAATCAGTATCTACCTCTTACAGTTTGCACTTATTGTAAAACTGATGCCTGTGCAAGAAAGCCAGGTACCGAGGTAAGCAATGTAATTACAACCACCACCAAGAATTTCTCATCTTTAGAGGTTTTCCAGCCCTGTCAGATTAACACTGCAGTGAGACAGAATGCATGAAGTTGTATTGCCACACATCGTTTTGTACCTCCCCTGTGGGACCTCAGTCTGGAAACTAAATATACACATATATTTAAGTAAAAAAACTAGAAACTGTGTCTGGAAATGCTACATCTTTTGTTCGTTTCCACTGTTGCCATGATCTGCCTTGAAATTTTTGCTGTTTCTGGAATATGAACTTGTTTGTTATTACTTCATATTCAGTGACTGCTGTAACCTTTTCTTTTAGGTCTTGACCATTACCGCCCTGAGGTCTTTGAACACAGTAAAAAGTTATTGCTTCACCTTTTGATTGCGTTATCTTGCAATAGCAACTATCAAGCCATTGCATCAGTGCTCCTTCAGACCAGAGAAATGAATGAGATCAAGACTCTGACAGTACAACCAGGATACTTACCTGAATATCTTTATACAGGTAATAAAGGAAAAGAAGAAAAGAACATTGCATTATACTGTGAGGTTTTTGAAAGTAGAATGTCAAGGTTACTTTCCTAAAATATAACAGTTTTGATAAATTAAAGTAGTAAAGGGGCAAATATGAACAGTTCCCATTAATATTAATTCCATGTGAACTACCCTAGAGATGCACCCAAATTATTATTAGGTAATTTTTTATCATAGTGAGAAAGCTATCTGATGTAAGACAAAATACATAATGTAGAATTTAAAACATTAGTATGGCTAATAACTTCCTAACTTCCCCCTCAGGGAGCAAGGACTACTTTAAATGAGGGCAATCACTCCTCAACCTTCAAAAGAAATGAATAAATAATTCCAACACAGGAAGAGCAGCAAGAATGTGCAGCTCAGATTTTCCTTTAAGTTAAATTTCACATGATGTGCACCCTCCTTTTTATCACAGATACATTTCCATTTCTGTCCTGAAATCTGTTTCTGCATTAGGAGGCTTACTTCAGACCTCTGCTGAGATGGGTGTTCTCTTAACTTTTGCAATTTACCTGTTTTTAAGGGGTTGGTTGGGAACGGCTTGTAGAAAGCTGCTACCTAGATTTACAGTTGTCCTGTGGTATTGCTAAAAAGAAGCGTACTGTTGAGAATGGAGGGAATCACAGAACCAGCGTGGAGTTATGGAGGTAGGATTAGTTGTCTGGGAGAGGGTGAGGAACTTCACCATACAAGGAGACATGAAAAGGAAACATTATCGAATTAGTGGCATTTCCACAGTTCTTTACAAATACAACTAAAAGGAATAAATAGTTTGGCTTTATAAAGAATATTACTTGATAACTGATTATTATTCTTTTGTGAGACACAAAAAAATTATTTTAAAGTAACGAGAAGAAGGGACAGGTATTTCAGGTTAATGAATTAGTTTGGCCTTTGAGGTTTCATTCTGAATAACAGCTGTGCAAAATTACCTCACGTGAATTTCCTGTCTTGAGTTGTGTAGATCTCCTTTCCAATACATGTCCATGAATTATTTAATACAGAATAAAATTCTTACATTAAAATTATATTACTGCTTATCTGCCAAAACGAAAAACTGTTTTCATTCCTGTGTCTCAAAACCATAATTGGTACCCTGTGTTTGGGCCTCCTAAGTCCAAGAAGTTATCAAAACTTTGTATTTGGACTCTTCTTTGAGCAGCTAATATAAAGAGTGAGAGTGCGGGTGAGTAGCTATAGCAAAGAATCCTAACTGAAAATACTTCTGCTCGGGTTGGTTCCGCATAGTGTCAGGCAACTAAATTAAGAGTCTCTTGACCTGCAATGGGTTTTGTCGGTTGAGGGGCCCCTCCTGCTCCCAGTCTTCTCGCAGGGCTAGTTTTTCTGTTGTAGACACAGCCTAAGATGACTAGCAGTCTTACCGTAAGAAAACAGGTCTTAGTTTCTAATTTCAGCTCGGAAGTTGTGTGGCAAGCTTTTGATCTAGCAGAACTCTTACTCAGATGTTTAATCTTAATGCTGAAAATATTTAGTATGAGTAGTCCGGTGTTTACAGTTACTAAAGGTGTTGAACAGAAGCCTTAAACGTTTGTGTCTTGGTTTCCATTACATCTGTAAAATTTGGACAACATCTTTGTCCTAAAATTTCCACCCTGCAGAGTTTTTCTCCTCGTCAGACTAGCCCAGGGAAGTGAGCTGAACTTGGCCTGCACTTAGCCAACTTCAAAAGTCACTTTACAAAAAGTCATACTTCTGAATGTAAAATGCCCTGAAACATTTAGTTTTCAAGTACTGTAGCCCTCATGCAGTAAAAAGAAAATCTTGACTTTGATATTTTTCATTTTATATTTGATTCTGAATGTTTAGAAACAGTACCGTTGGCGTTTGAGGGTCGTTGTGTTCTGCAGGTTTTCCCTGTGTTTCCCAGTAGAAGGTTTCTGCTGCTGACTCTGAAAAGAGCTGCTTGGCAGACACGCTCCTCTGTAACGCTGGCCCAACGGTGCATTCCATCTTTATCTCCTCCCTTTTGGCTGGCAGGTGGCTTTGACTTTCTGCGGGAATACCAGTCGTCTCCGGTGCCAGACTCCGGCTTGAGCTCCAGCTCCACCTCCTCCAGTATCAGTCTGGGAGGCAGCAGTGGAAATCTCCCCCAGATTACACAAGAGGTTGAGGACATGGACACTGCTGCTGAAACAGATGAGAAAGCGAACAAATTAATTGAGTTTCTGACAACCAGGTAATGGAGATAAGCAGAGGATACATTCGTACTCAAAACGCATACTTTCATGTCTTCTCTAGAATTATCTGTAGTAACTTAAAAGACTCAAAGGAAAATGACTTGAGCTTTCATAGTAGTTACAGGCTCCCATCCCTCTTTTATTGATGCTTATGGAAGTAGGTAGGTACTTAAAAGCACTACAGTGTCAGGAACAACAGAAAAAAATCTTGCCTGGCAGGAATAAAATGTTTAAATGACTGGTAGTATTATATTCAACAATGAACTAATGGAAGAAGACGGTTTTATTATTATAAAATTAGATGGAAAGTATACAGGGCACAGTGAAAGGCCATGGTGAAACTAATATTAACTACCAACTACAGCCAGCAGATCCTAGGTGCAGTGTTAAATTAAAAAACAGGGATTTGTTTATGCTGCTCTCTAAATGGTATAACTTATATTTCAAAAGAGAGGTTTTGTAAAATACAGCGTAGGAATATTTATTTACTTGTGTTTTGCTCATAAAATTCTGTTCAGTTGCATGTTTTCCAGGCTGTGGCCATGGAAATATCTAACTGTCTTTACAGTTTATGTATTTTAACTTATTACACTTATTTCAGATAACTCAAAGGAATTTTGCACTTTGTTATGTATTTCTTTAAGGGCATTTGGTCCACTTTGGTGCCATGAAGATATCACACCGAAAAATCAGAACACCAAGAGTGCTGAACAGCTTACTAATTTTCTGCGTCACGTTGTATCTGTATTTAAAGATTCCAAGTCAGGTAGTAAATTTGTTTTTCTTTCATAAGTAAAAGACTGTTCCCACACTGAATGTTTATCCTGCGACTTAGTAGATCTGCTTATGCAGAAGCACAACATATTGTATTTATGACATATGAAATGTCATAAAAGTATGTGGAAGGATAAAAGGATGTATGATATATGAAAGAATTGCTTTTAAAAAATCATGTTAGATTGGACTGTGGCTGAATGTTAAATCAAACATTTCTTTGAAAGTGTTGGTAGAAAGCCTTTTGATTGATTCTACCAGATAAAAGCTCCTCTATGTCCTGTTGGTGAAATACATCACAGTTACTAAGTAATGTACTTTGTTAAATGTCTTCTGGCAATAAAAGTTTAATTTTAATTTATTGTGTTTTTAGAGCTTAGGAAATGCACTGATTGTAATTTGGAAAACCAACACAGTCACTAATTAAATATCTTCCAAGATCAAAGCAGAATGCAGCATCAGTAGCTATATTTAAGATGTTATCCAAAGCCTTCTGAAGCTAATCTAAAGAATCCTAGTTCAGCTTGGCTTTAGGTTTGGGAGTGTTCAGAAGTTACTGTGTTGCTGCCAGCAAGAATAGTGAATGGCTTGAAAGTTTGTCCGGGAATTGTCAAAAAAATTAAATCAGATTAATAATTTCAAGTTTTTGCTGAAAAACATTTGCAGACTCAGAATTTTGGTTTTGCAGTTTATTTTCTTACCTATGTCAAATAAAAGTAAACAGTGGGAAAATCTCCCAAACACAGACATTCCTGCATCTCCATTTCTCACAGGGTTTGCAGAATACACTACAGTGCATATCCTCCCCACAAAGTTGGTTCAGCCCGTTTATGAGCCACAGTAAAGTCTGTCATTAAAAAAAAAAAAAAAAAAAAAATTGACGTACTATTCTTTTGCTTAGGTTTTCATTTGGAGCAGCATCTGAGTGAAGTTGCTTTACAAACAGCACTTTCAAGCTCTTCAAGACATTACGCAGGTCGCTCTTTCCAGATATTCAGGGCCCTAAAGCAGCCCCTTTCTGCACATGCGTTGTCTGACCTCCTGTCAAGGTTGGTGGAGGTTATTGGAGAGCATGGAGATGAGATTCAGGTACGCATGTGTACATAATACTTCTTAGTACTGTTGGTTTAATGTATACTTAATTTAAAATTACCATTTTAACAAGGTGTTCCAGAGTAAAGTGAAGCAAAATAGAATGCGGCCTTACAAAAGGTTACCTCTGAGTTTATGGAATCCATATGTACCTTATCAAAGCCTTTATCAGGCTGTTAACAATCTTACATAGCTCTAAAGAGAACGACTGAACAACATCTAGTAAACGTCACTCAAAATGAAATCTTTCTGATGGCCATTTTTTCCCTTTTCATATCATTAATTTGTGCTTGAGGAACCCATCATCCTATCTGCTGATGTAATCTGACGACGTGAAGTGGACACCACCTCATTTCTCTAAAGTTAACAGCTTTTGGAATAAAGAAATCCACACCATCCGTGACAATACAAAACTTAGACTGACCTGATTTGATCCAGTCCTCTCTTAGCGAACTGTGATGTTCGCTCGGTTTAGCTAAACAGACTGAAGTTTTACTATTTATTGCAAGATTCAAGACTTAAAGAGAACTACTAGCTCTTAATAGGAAATAGACTGACATCATCTCCATATTTTACTTAGGTAATGAAACTGCCACAAGATGACAGTAATATTCTGTCACAACTGCTTGTGCAGAATTTAGATCAGTGACCGCAAGCCAGAGGCTCGGTGCGCCATTACCGGTCCCCAAATGAGATACGTGCCCCTCTTGGCGTGCCTTCATAGATCACTGAGAGGCAGAAAATAAAACACATTTGTCACGACATTTTAATGTTCAGGGCAGTGGCACTGATGGGAATGTTGTTCTTTTTCAGGAGAAATTATAGCTTTTCAGTAGGTGCCAGTTCTTTTTATGAACTGAAGATTTTGAAATGTTCACTGTTTTGAATGTCTTTGTTGAGACGGTTAACCTCCTGCATTGATAGGGGTATGTAATGGAGGCACTACTGACTTTGGAAGCTGCTGTGGATAATCTGTCTGACTGTTTGAAGAACAGTGATCTTTTGACGGTATTATCACGGTAAGAGCCTGCTCTCCTAACTATATCTTTTTTTTCAATGCCCCATGATATTAAGTGTGCAGTTCTGCAGTCTGACAGCATAAAATAATTTTGATAAGACTGAGCTCATTTGTAACCTTCAGAGAAGTAGACTAAGAGCACATCTCAGCCAAATTTTGCAGTAGTTGAAATAATGTTGATACAACTAATGGAACTTTACAATGCATTGTAAACTCTGCCTTGCTGCTACTTGGCTATAACTTACTTTAACATCCTTTAAAAATATTGTAATTTTTGCACCTTTGTACCTGTGCCTGCCATCTGTGCCAAGTTCGGGCTTTGCTCCGTTGATGAGGGCGTTTTAAAGACCGAATTCGTTTTCAATTCTGCCACTGCCCCATTATATGGGCATTTCCACAAGTCACTTCACAGCTCTGTATCTCTTATCCCCGTGTCGTTCTTACCTGTCTAGACTGTAGGTTATCCTGCTCTGGTTTGGTGCAGTGCCACCTGAACCTCACTTCAGTCATGTCTGTGGGAACCTCTGGGAAAAAAAGACAGGCTACAATAGAGAGTGTGGTGTTTAAATACTCACATACAGTTTGATAAATACTTAACTTGCATCAATATGTACAAGTTTCAAGCTGTGCATTCCCACATTGCAACGTATGGTATGTATTTTGGTTTCAGGTCGTCTTCGCCAGATTTAACATCAAGCACCAAACTGACGGCAAACCGGAAGAGCACGGGACAGCTGAACGTGAATCCCGCAAGCGGCAACACGGCCACTGCTGAACGAAGCAGGCACCAGAGGAGCTTCTCCGTACCCAAAAAGTTTGGAGATGTGGACAAGTCCTCAGACCCGCCACGCAGTGCCACACTAGACAGAATTCAGGCGTGCACCCAGCAAGGCCTGTCCTCCAAAACAAGAAGTTCATCTTCTCTAAAGGACAGTCTCACTGACCCGTCCCATATTAACAACCCAACCAACCTACTGGCCACCATCTTCTGGGTTGCTGTGGCTTTGATGGAGTCAGATTTTGAGTTCGAGTATCTAATGGCATTGCGGTTACTGAATAAACTTCTGGCTCACTTGCCACTAGATAAAGCTGAAAACCGGGAGAAATTAGAGAAGTTGCAAGGGCAGCTGAAGTGGGCAGACTTCTCAGGGCTTCAGCAGCTCCTCCTGAAAGGATTCACCTCCCTTACTACCACTGATCTCACGCTGCAGCTCTTTAGTTTGCTGACACCAGTGTCTCGAATATCCATGGTGGATTCCTCTCAAGCTATAGGTAAAACCATGTTGCTTTGACATTTGATGACAGACCTTGTTAGGCTCTCTGAACAAAACCAAAAATAGCACTTTTTCTTTCTCTTCTAATGTAGCGTATTGTACTTTGCTTTGAGCTGGGTGGGCTTTTTTGGAAATTTCATAGCAATATAACATGTTTCTGAAAAGTGAATCTATTGCACAATAAGATTTTGAAGAAGAGTGGTCATGTATTATTTAGCATTTCATTTCTAGGGCTTAGCAGCATATAAAATTTCTGAGGGCTGACTCACTAAATATATGTTAGGAGATGCTGTCAAATTTTCTAGAATCTTCTTGGGCCAGTTTTTCCATTGAATTATTTTCAGAATATTTCAAATTACTTGATTTTAAATTAGTGCTTCATGGGATTTTCCCTAGAAATAAAAATACCAAAAACTTTTGTACACTTTTTAGAGAAACTACAACAGCACATTAGTGAGTGAGGAGAGGGGCCTGGGTTACAAGGAAATAAGGTAACATTTTGAAATCCTCAATTATTTAGCCGAGGTTGTGACCACTTCTTAATTATATTTCTCTTCAGAGAGTTTCTGTATTGTCCCAGATTTTTACTCCTCTGTTTCAGTCAGAAACACAGATATTAAGACAACTGTGCAGGCTTCACAACTAAGTCGTAACAAGCCCGGAGGCGGGGTGGGGGGAGGAAAGCGGTGACCAGCCTGCCCATCTCCAGGCCCCGGTGTGGTGCCTGTGTTCCAGACCCTGGCTGGGCAGTTCCCACGGTGCCATCCGAGCTGTCGTGTCTTTTCCCCGAGTGTAGAGGAAGCCTAGGGAAATTATGCTCCTAATTTAGACAACTTGTTTAGTTGTGTAGAAGGAGAGGGAACGAATGGTTAGAAGGTTATTTTCATCGATCAGATTCTTCTTTTCAAAAACCGGGTTGTGTCCGGATACAATTTCTTGACTTCTGAGCTCCCACTTGAACTGGAGCAGCTTTTGTTAGAGCTGCCTGTTACAGTCACTGCCTGTAGTTCGTCAGCCGTGGAGCTGTGAGTTGGTGCAGAAAAGCCGAATTGCGGCTCCAGACAGAGGCCTTACACTAGTGCCAGTGGCTGGCGCTTGGTGCAGGAGCCATCTTCGGGCTTCAGAAACACCCCTTTGAGTCATCTCATCTGACCAGTTGTATCGGAGTTCTGGTTCATTATTATTATTCATTTGAGCCATGTAAAACAGTGGAAGCTGTGCCTGGCTGCCTGACCAAAGCAGTTGTTCATTTATCGATACTCACTGAATTTCTTTTTGTGTTTTAGCAGCAATAATGGAAATGCCACCAGTTAAGACTGTCAATAAGCCAGTTAAGTAGAAAAGATAAACATACTCTATAACAGGAATAAAATATGTACTTCTGTGAGATATTTTATCCTGTAAATACCTGTTCGTGCAGTAGTGTTTGCAGAAATAGGTTCATGCTTTATAACATGATAATCTGCCTAAACGATAATCTGGATTTTCAAATTAAGGCACCTTTAAGATAAACGTGGTGTGAGCAGTGGAGCGAACAACTTGACAGAGTCTGTGTGAGTTTACAGCTACTGTAATATTGAAACCGTGACCTCCCATGAAACACAAAGATCACTGTGGCTCTTGCTGTCCAAAATATGCATTTTGTTCTGTATTTTCCTGTTCTAGGATTTCCACTGAATGTTTTGTGTCTCCTGCCCCATTTAATTCAGCATTTTGACAGCCCAAACCAGTTTTGTAAAGACATAGCCGAAAAGATTGCTCAGGTATCAAAGTTTTTTACTGTTTTGTGCAGCCTCAGACCCTGTAAAAGCAGTTGCCTTGTTCTTAATGTGTTTTGACATTTATATTTAATTAGGTTTGTTTGGAGGAGAAGAACCCCAAGCTATCAAATCTTGCACATGTCATGACCCTTTATAAAACACACAGCTATACAAGGGACTGCGCTACCTGGGTAAATGTGGTTTGCCGTTACCTTCATGAGGCATTTGCTGATATTACTTTGAGTATGGTTACTTATTTGGCTGAGGTAAGTTTTCAAAAACTTTTTACTGTTTTAACTCTTCTGTTGCCTAACAACCCAAAGAGCTGAATCTGCCTGCAGGTTACCGGGGGGTCTCTGTAGCTGTTATTTATAATTAAGAATAAAAAGCAGAAATTAGCAGAAAGAAAGGGAATTACTATAAAATACCACTACTGAACACTAAACCAAAAGCCAGCAAAGGTCTGCGGGGCTGATACATCTTAAAGCAGCTTCACTCATCAGCCGGTTAGATTTCCCACTGTGAAAGAGGGAGAAAGTGGACAACATTTATTTAGATCCCACTGAGGAAAATAAGAGAAGGACTAATTCCAGAAGGGGTTTAGCAGCATAAACAAGATATCATCTGCTGTATAAGGATCTGGTTCTTGTTACAAATTTGTATGCATTCCTCTAACACTGAATGGGATCATCTGGCTGCCCAGGTTTTCCCCCGTGCTCATCTCTTACTCCTGATATTTGTCACGCGTGGACTGTAGCCCTGATGCAGTGTTGTTACTGGGGATCCACGGCTCAGTTCTGCTCTTTAGCTTAAGGCCACTTGATCGTCTGCCTCCTGTGTCACATCGGTATCAGGACAACACTTTCTTACAGAGTTCTCAGAGTTATCCCTTCACTTCCCTGCCGTAGTGAGATGCCTGCATTCTCCCCTGTCATCCAGGGAGAAGCCAGTTCTGTATTCATGACGTAAATTCACTAGCTTCTTTAGAGCAGCTTTGTTTTCTGGAGCAGATTCGTTCTCCCCTCTGCCAAAGGATGTGCAGAAACTCCACAGGCATCTCTGATACGGACTATCCACAGATTTTCGAGAGCCTGGGAGGCCAGGCTGGGCTCCCACACTCACTCAAGACTTCAGAGCAAACTTGGCCCTGCTGCCTCAAGCCGCAATTCCTCACCTCGGTTGCACACGGAGGCTCTAAGTAAACAGTCACGTCAGATCTTAACTGATGGTGAAAGCCATGAGGCTGCCGTAGGAGACTGAAACACGACCTTGAGGTTTTTTGGTCTGTTTTCAGACTGAAAGACTCTGAAGAACATTAGCTTTTCAAACACGACTGAGTCCTCCAGAGTCAAGTGTCTCCTTCGCAGCAGAAACTTATATGCCTAATAAACAAATGCTGTAAAAATTGAGGTTTAAACTCTTTGTCCTTTGCTTTCCCAGCCTTAGGAAAGCGTTTGCCCCTCTGTTTTCCCTTGAGTGCTCTAGGTACAGTCACTAGTGCTGCAGCATCTCCACAGAGGCCATCGCACATGCTCGCGCTCCCCTCAAGAGCTGCTTTAGATGTGCATCTGGAGACTCTTTCCTTGCACTTCCCCCTTGCTGTAGGTTGCCACCAGGCTACTATATTAACAGCAAGTCAGGCAGGATTTTGACCGTAATTAAGTCACGTTCCTCACATAGCACCATCATCACGGGATGACAGAGTAGTTAAGCACAATTTCCTTTCTCTGTATTTACATTGACTGCAGCCCTGTTGAGTCATGTCTGGGGAATATTTGGATGGGCGTAGGGTAGCTGCCAGTCTGCAGGAGGAGCAAGAGGCAAGAAACCATCTTGTTCGGCCTGCTGTGGCCATGAAAAAGATTTTTTTCCAGCATTCAGAATATGTTTCCACTTTTCTTCTTATTAATCCCCAGACCAGGATAAACAATGTGCTCCTGTAAACCAGCTGTGGGATGTACTGTCAATAGGTAAAGCCAAATGGGTTAACAGCCCCACTGGGCAATCCGCAGCGGAATGGTACAGCCATTGGTTACAGAGCCTGGGGCTTTACCAGTCCTGGCTCAGTCCCCAGTGCTTGGGCCCAAGGGAAATTGTGAGACTTGCAGTGCTAAAGAATAACAAAGGAAATCTGCGTTGCAGCAGTGACCCCTCCGAACACACAGGTGTACCTCTAGAGGGGCACGTTCTGCCCCAAGTTAAGACTATGAGAACAAATGCTCCCCGCAGAAGGTAAAAGCTTCAATTACTGCCATTCAGACAAAAATTTGCATTTAATCTATTTGATGGCAGGTAATTGCTTGTCAGCTAGGGGTGTGATCCTGGCATAAAACAAGACATTTCAACTGTGTTCTTACCCAGACCTTACAGTGACAAGCAGTGCTCCTTACTCAGTTTTACATATTAGAGCTCCATCTGTGAAAAATGATCATTTCTTCTAGAAAAATACTTGGGGATCTCAGTCTACAGGTGAGGAAAAATCATTATTTAAAAGTGCAGTAGAACTTTGAACCTCCACTACCAGAATCAGCATACAAACACATTACTGAAAGCTAACTTTGTTTTATGTTAGATTTTTGCATATTAATTTTTAAAAATCAACCTTGTACCATGAGAGCACAATCATTCTAGGAGCATATCTGAACTGACTTGGGTCAGATGTTAAACGAGTGATTCACTGAGTCCAGGGTCACGCTTGGGCTTAAACAGCTGATGCTATTAATAAAGAAGAAGGGACAAGAAGCCACGTAGTGCATAGTAATGTGCTCACAGTAGATGTTTCCTCCTTCCTCCTCCTGTTAGATAGAGGATTGCCTGTGACAGAAGCACGAGCATTCATAACCTGTCAAAAACCAAGGAGTCACTAGAGATTAAAACATCTCAGTTGCAAGGGGAAGCATGTCCTAGATCAGGCATTATCCCAGTAACAGCTCATCCATCAGACTTGGCTTATGAAACGCCTTCTTTATTTCCTCAGTGGACACAGAAAACATTTGTTTGACTGACCAACACAGCCCAAGAGCTCTCTTCTCACCTGCTGCCAGATTTGGAGGGGCGAAGGGCACCATCTCCTGCGGCAGCACCCCGGCAGCTGCGGCAGCCGGCGGCGGCCAGCCCGGCAGCCCTTGGGGGAGGCGGCTGTGCTCCCCACCCAGGTCCACGTCGGTCGCTGCTTCAGGAAGGGAGCGTGGAGCCCTAAACCCAGATAAGACCCAGATAGTTACCGCACACTAACAAGAGAGGAATCCAGAATTCTTCAAAACAGTTCATATGGACCAGAGTCAAAAAAAAAAAAAAAAAAAAATACTGAGAACAGTTACGATTTCTTCTTACAAAAAAAGTGGAAAAATTTTTTCCTGGAGTTCAGTGATCCAAATGATGTGTTACCACAACTTCATCTTGCTGCAATTTTTGTTACTTCTGGCAGCAAAAGAATTCTTATAGTACTAAAAATGCATTTTGAAGTTGCCGTTCTTTTTTTTAAACTGAAATGCTCCTTCTTGTTACAAATTCATGATGTATTTAAGTACACAGTTGGACTATCAGCTACCACATACACTCATCTGAACAAGTGACAACTGGCACAGTCCACAAATGATTAGAGTTTAAGGCCCTAGAGCTATTTTAAGTCAAAGGATTCTGCTGACAAATTTCTATAAACTGGAATGGAACTTAGAGGCTTTCAGAGATAAAGTTCCTAGAACAGCTTTCTAACCAGAAGTAGAGACAAAATTCTCATTATTTCCCAAGGATTCTTTTTCCTATCACAGAAGTGATTATCTGATGCAGTAGCCTCTGTCAGAAAACAAAAGATTTCTTTCTCTCATCCAGATAGTTTCTTCTAATCTTTTATTCCTATACTGAAATGGTATACTGGCTCATGTGCTGGATCATACAAACTATTTACAAGGAAGGAATCAAACCTTCCATTGCAAAATCCTAATGAAGGCAAGAAAAAGTCTATAACCCTGTTTTGAAGAAGAATTGCTAAGCACATTTTATCTCTCGGTAAAGGTATCCATGGCTGAAGCAGCTTACCTCATAGTACCTTTAATGTGAAAATTCTTGCTGTCTTTTTGTAGAGGAATAGATAAAGCATAGTGAGTTTCATCGGTTGTGCTGTTAATGGAATTTGCCTCCTTTGTTTTATGAATCACTAATTAGTACTCACTTTTACTGATGAAAGAAATCAGAAGATATTTAGCAGGATAAGACAGGTGGGTGTCCTACCTGATCATTCCATTTTGGCTGGCGTGAAACGTTCTCATTCGATGAAAAGAGAAGCCTTGTCATTCAGGCTAGCAAGGGCATCTAATAAATTATTGCACTCCACTTGGACAGCAGTTGAAGTTTTTCTCCGATGGAAGACATGAGGCAGCGTAAGAGTTTTTATAAGTAATTGTTTTCTAGATCCTAATATCTCTAGTAACCAGTGTTAGAAGAACTTTTTTGTCAGCCTGAACGGGAGGATAGAGTCTAGTCCTGAGCCTCTGGTAACCTCCAGCAATAACAGTTGATTGCCGCTGAAATCGGTGGGGTGGGACAGTACCTGTCACCGGTGAAAGAATGTGCTACCTTCCAGGAAATTTTCAGCTGAGATATTTCACACACATGTGCAAACATCGCACGGCTGTCTCTACACCTCCCAGATTACTCTCATGTATGTATATGAGCACAGCTGCATATCCAAGGTTCGTTGTGGTATTCTGGGATCTACACACAGGTGTTCCAAAATTCTGGGATTTCGATCAAGCCCTTCTTTGTATTAGCCTTTACAGTAGGAGAGCCCAGGGACTCCATCTCCTCCTTAACAGAAAATGTTTCCTTGGCAGGTACAGACAGTGAGCACTGGCAGTGGAGTATATTTGAATAAATATATATTGATGTCTGAATAGTAGTAGTTTTGTTTCTTCAGCATGTTTTCTTTTTTTCTCACTGACTTTCAGCGAAGGTAGACATAAAAAGATACTCCCTTGTTTTTATTGGATGTGCTTCCCCAATTACAGTGTAAATTTTACCTACCAGTTTACTCGACTACTGAACGTGTTTTCTGGATAAGTTAGGGCAGCCATATATAAAATGTATGTTTCATTATCAAAACAGGCTAGCATTTGGCTCCCAACCTAAAGGTCCTTTTTATTTCGCACTTGTATCATCATCATTTGTAAAATGATTGTAAAATGGTATTGCAAAATCAGTGAGTGAAGAGAGATTAACAGTACAAGTGGTATTCATGAAACTAGTGGCTTTTTCCATAAGAAGAAATGTCTCAAAATTCAGTTATTTTCTTTCTTTTTTTTTTAACAGCTACTAGAAAAGGGCCTTCCTAGTATGCAACAGTCCCTCCTACAGATGATCTACAGTCTTCTTAGTTATATGGACCTGTCAGCTATTCCTGTCAAACAGTTTAACATGGAAGTGCTGAAAACCATTGAAAAATATGTACAGGTAAATACCCTATCTTCTTTATATCAACACAGGAAATTAGCAGTATTTACTATCACAAGTTGATTTTCTTTATAAGAATTTAAGACTAGATTAGCAGCGAGGGCTGCGGCTGTCCGGTGTGGTATCTCGTTTATAAACACCCTGATGCCTCGTAGACTGCGCATCCCCAGATGAGGTGCCCGGCTGTGCGTTCACTGGGTGGGAAGGGTTGGGCTGCAGCTACGCTACGTTGGGAGCAAGGTTAATCCCAGGCAGAGCCTGACCGACCACTCTTTTTAGTTACTAGCATGAGGGAGATGTGGTGTAAGTGCTTCCCTTCAGAGACTTCTGCACCTAATTCTTGGCAAGTGGAAAATACGTATTTCTACGAGGAATTCACAGCTGTAAAGAGCCTGTGTCAAGTCAGCTTCTCTGTTAAATGGGGATTTTGCAATGGCCCTTGTATTTATTCGTACTGATGAAGGCATTCAGGAAGGAGATTTTAAAACCTTTGCCAAGTTGGCCTTGCACTTAGGTCCCCCAGGTTGCAGGCCAGTTCCCTAACAATGACACATTGGCAAGTCTTGGTCTCTGCTGTTGAAATTATTCTGCAAGTACGTACCTTGTCACTGGCCAACAGAGAGAAAGCATAGTGATATTCCAATTCCACGTTTTTATTATGTGGCAAAAAGTATGACTGTAAAATGTAAATAATCTTAAATGTGTGTGAATCTTTCTGTTTGCTGATTAAATACACCTATTTCTAGAGCATTCACTGGAGAGAAGCCTTGAATATCCTGAAGTTGGTAGTTTCTCGTTCTGCCAGTTTAGTATTGCCGTCCTATCAACACAGCGATCTTTCAAAAATGGAAATACATCGAGTGTGGAACAGTGCCTCCAAGGAGCTACCAGGGAAGACTTTAGAGTTTCATTTTGATATTTCAGAGGTACTGTTTGTAATTCTGCTACTTAACACCTTAATTCTATTATTTGATAATCCTAAAACATGTGTTGCAGCTGCTTAAGAAAGCTGAAAAGTTAGGAAAGAAAGGAAAATTGCCAAACTGAAAGTCTCTTAAATTCTTTTCGATTCACTGTGACGTATTTCATGACCCATGCTGGAGGGCTCTTTCTGAATTTCTACTAGACTTTTTTTGTGAAGGAATTATTAGCTGTATTTAAAATTAACTGGTGGAAAAGCTGTGTTGCAGTTATGCCAACTGTAATATATAAGTATACTATATGTCCAAAATCCCCCTCCAAGCATTTTGTACTTGGCTGCCAATGTTCTCTGTAACTATTAAACACAGAAGTATGTCCTTTAAGGGAGTACTGCCTGACTTCTGACTGAACTCTTTTACAGCGGTCTTTATACTGCAAACCCTGTACACCTTTGAACTTCATAGAACCGAATGGTCCTATTGACTTCAACGGGCAACTCACTCTATTTATAGTTATGAACCTGCAGGACTGCTTGCAGCATTATAGGCTATTTCATATAAGTAATAGTGAGACTGTGAGGTTAAACGGAAATATGGACGTAAAAAGGCATCTTATACTATTTGTGTAAAGAATTTCTTCTTGCTGTTTTATATAGGTATAGTTCTAGAAAATGTTGAGCATCCTATCGTCAGTGCAAGAAAGCATTTTGATGTTTGTTGGAACAGGGCCAGAGTGTTCAGAACTCATAGGAAAGACCCATTAAAAAACATGCAAGAAATGTGGATTTGAAATAAATTTCGTAAGCTTTCTGGGGTTTTTGCTGGTTCTTATGTTAGAAACTACTTTGACGGTTGCTTTAAGTATTAGCTATTCATGAACATAAGCACTAGCTAGTAAGTATGGCAGTTGTTACTCGGATGTTCACAGTGGAAAAGAACATACATAGCAAGTGTCATGAAATGTGGTGCATTCCTTGTTTTACCCCTGTATATGATCTTCAGAGTAATCTTTTCCTGCAACTGAAGCAATATGGCCCATTATAAGTTCAGCCTGGAGAACAGTACTAGTGAATAATTACTCTCTGTTTAAGACTCCAATTATTGGGAGACGGTACGATGAGCTGCAGAGTTCTTCTGGACGAGACGGTAAACCCAGAGCAATGGCTGTCACGCGAAGCACTTCTTCAACCTCATCAGGGTCTAACTCCAACGTCCTTGTTCCCGTGAGCTGGAAGAGACCCCAGTACTCTCAGGTGAACCCCTTTTAAGTATCCCGCTACTCATTAACACGTTGCAGTCGGAGCAGCTGAATTAACACACGCTTTGGTTCCCAAATGCTCGTCCCCTGTGCCCCGCGGGGTGCTGCTGGGGCAGCAGCACAGCGTCTGGCTGGGTGCGCTCAGTGGCTGCCGTGGGTCAGAAATGGGCTGAGTTCGCTCTGCCTGCTGTCCTGCCAGCGTTTGCCTTTCATCCTGCGGAGGCTGCAGCTCTTTAACGCCTCTAAGTCTAGGCCAGGCTTAGCTGAGCGCGACAGGTGAGTTCAGATACTAGCAAGGAGGGCAGAGAGATAGCATGTGCAACGTTCTAAGTGGTGTTTTCTTGGGAAATCAGGTACGAAGAAGTCCTTGGAACAATTTTCCTAAAAGTTTTGTTTGATTAGCTCATTGATTTTGCCAGTTAAAATAAACCCCTGCAGAATAAATGTATTTATTGCTCTTTTTTTTTAATATAGCAGACTATATAGCAGTGACTCAGGCCCAATTCTGCAAAAAATAATTATGCATGTGCTTAATTTTTAGCTTCTGAACTGTCCTTTTGAAGTGATGCACACGATCCAATGTTTCCTTATTATGCTCAATAGAATTAATAGACTTATTTAAAAATAATAAACACCAAAATCATTAACAGTTCTCTTTCTGTTTCCTTGTATGCATAGTTGCTCTGAAAGAAACCCTTGGAGCACTTAATGACTAATTCTTTGGTTGGTTTCCCCAAATTAAAAATTGTTAATGTATGTTTCTAGCCACCGGGAGAATGTGGTTAAAAAAATGCTCATTTGAGAAACGTCTTGTTTTCTAGAAAAGGACAAAGGAAAAGCTGGTGCACGTTCTTTCTCTGTGTGGTCAGGAAGTTGGGCTGAGTAAAAACCCTTCGGTAAGTAGCCTTGTAGTGACCGTTTCTTTGTTTCATTGTGTCCTAAACTTTAAAATTGGAGAACTGACCTGATTTGCATAGTTTCATGTCACATTACTATCACTGTCGTTTGTACTGGCCCATGTGCTTTTCTCAGCACATAGACCAGTGAGTGAATGGCCCTCTCACTTAAACACCATTTACATATGGAGCTACACACCGTTTTGCTGTGAGAGATCTGCGATGCTATAGTTTTACTTATGCCATCTCAGTGGGTAGAGAGTGATGACCTCTAGTATTACCAATCTAGGGTCTTTATAAAGTAAAAAATTAAATTACAGAAATTAAACTGAGGGGTGCATGTCTTATTTTTCCATTAGACAGTAGTTCTGATGTTACTCTTTAAAAATTAATATTTTTTTATTATGGTGCCAGGAGATGGGCAATAGATCATCCAGGTTAGGAAGCTCTTAAAATAGTTATTAAATATTTTCTACAGAGAAGGGAAAATTTCTGAATCTTTTCAAATATGTTGTATGTCACTTGTATTATGATGAACAGGTCCTTCATTTCTGCAAGACAGGGACCATTGCATTTTTGCAACTACATTGCAGATATAATTATTTTAAGTAGGAAAGGAAAAATTACAGGTTGTCGTGCTTTCTAATCTTGATATATTTTTGAATGTCATTTTTAACTAGCGATTTTTTGATAAACTTCCTATCTCACCCCTTGACAGTATTTTCTTTGCTAAGTTCTCTGAATTTTGTTCCTGTAAATGTATACAAACATCCAGGCAACATCAATCTGCAGCCCTTAGGCAGTAGCTGCAATGTTCTTGGACGTGTTCCTGCAGTATGAAGTTGTTTCTTTGTACAAGTTTAATCTGAAGGCACCTGTCCAACATAAATAATAAAGAGTGTTCTAAAAATACTCAGTGAAGGAATTAGGTGTGTACTGGAAATACAGTCTTCCGAATAACCAATTACAGCTTTTAGGAAGAAACAACCAGAGGGAACAGTTTGTTACAAGAGAGATCCTTTGACTTGCAGGTAATTTTTTCCTCCTGTGGTGATTTGGATCTGATTGAGCACCAGACGAGCTTGGTGTCTTCAGAAGACGGAACAAGGGAGCAGGAAAACATGGATGATTCAAACAGTGAACAACAGTTCAGAGTCTTTAGGGACTTCGATTTCCTAGATGTTGAGCTGGAAGATGGGGAGGTACGGTATATTTTCTCTGAAACAGTTCTTTTATTAAAACAGTTTGATATTCTTTCTACTAAACACTATACTCTTCTTGTAACATAAGACTTTAACTGCATGACTATAAACGTAGTTTTGAATTCAGATTATTTATAATGTTCACTTAGTGTTTATTTCAGTGGCATAACAGTAAGAGGCTACCACACCCTTCCTTTCTGGGTCTACTTTAGGAAACACTGCAAAACTGTTACTGGCAGATAAAGCCTCTGTTCTAGTACCTTGTCAGTGAATTTACTCTTAAGTGAATTTATTTTAAATACAATTTTTAAAGGTCTAAATTGTTAACAAAAATATATTTGCTGATTAAAAACCCATAAAATGAAACTGTTCCGATCTGTTGGTTCCTGAGTAACCCTCCAAAACACGAATTCAGGCCTTCGGGCTGTTGTTAACTCCTGCAACTGCTGATGAAATCGCTAGCGCTTCTGGAGCCGTTCCTTCCGCTCCGCTTAGGTGTCCGTGATTTCATCATTTTGTGCAGGAGCTAAACAGAACCCTGCGGGCCCGGATCGAGTCTTGGCAGGTGAAGCCTGTCAGCTCACCTTGAGCTGAGACTGACGAAGGGAAAAGTTGAAGAACTGCTGAATTTTGGGGGGCTACACCCTTTAATCTTGCTTATATCAAACAGAGTATTTCTTCTCTTTGGGTGAGAAAGGCCAAAAATGAATATCCACTGCCAAACAAGTCTAACAATTTTGTTGCTGTTTAAAAGTTCAGAAATCGTTAGCTCTTTTGAATTATTTAAGGTGCAGATGTTCAGCAAACCTAAGAGTTTCATAAATTGTCTTGTCATAATCTGGAGTTGATTTTAACATGAATTCTCTCAGGCATCGCTCTTAGCCCTTAGAAGAACATGTGTACAGGAAGAAATAATCCGTTTTCTCCCTAGTTGAATTACTAGGGAGTAATAAACTCCCTAGTAATTACTGAATTACTGAAGTAGTAAAATAATTTTAAGGTAACAGACCCCTCAGCTGTGGGTAACAGACCCCTCAGGTGTGAACTCATGTATATCTGAATTGTAATCTTTTTTTCCAATGAGGAGAAAGGTTGAAGGAGAAAGCAAGTAATGGTTATTTTCAAACTTAAAAGATAGGCTGAAGAGTTGAAGTTTCTGTGATACTGTTAGTTAAATTGTAGGCAAATGTTTGTCTATGATGTCTTTAATACAGTAATTTTACATAGATTCTTTCTATTTGTTTTTCTATCTGTTATATCTGCTACCCAGGAACTTCAGGTAAGAATGCTACTTGAACTCAGATATGCCAACATATGTTATGCCTTCTTGCAAATTTGTATTATAGAATAACATCATAGTTTTGTTGTTGCCCTCCCCCTCTTCAGTGTGTGCATAGGTGGGTGGTGTGCGTGTGCTTGCACTTCTGGCAGGTGCTTCATTTTTTGTCTCGTATTAGAAATATTTTTGAGGTCTTTTTCAAAAGTTCCGCTTCATTTTAAGTTTGGTTTTGACATGTTCAACAATCTCCACAAATTTTAAAATACCTTAATTCTAGTGTGAGCATTTTTCAAATTGAGCCATTTCTCCTTTTAGTATCTTTGTGCATAAATAATATGTAGAAACAAAAGAACTTCATTATTTACAGTATAGTAAAGTTTAGGCCATTTGTTTCCGTGGGCAAATGATATATAATTTCCAGCTTTTCATTTGTGGTATATGGGTTCCTGTTAGCACCTTGCTAAAGCTGATACCTGAGACCTCTTCAGAAAGCTTACATCATTGCCTACCAGCCTGAATTTAATTGAAGATATTAATTAATTCATACAGCTTAACTTAATTCAGCTATACACTCCTACCAGCTTTGCTGGACTGACTTACCCTGCGAAGAAAACTGAAAAGGCACCATCAGCGGTGCCAGTTTGGGACCTAAACATGCAGTTTTATCAATGTATAGAGAGAACTGAAGTGATAGACAATTGTAACGAGTTGTACAAATGATACAAAACTCAGCAACAACAGTATTTTGTGTCTTTGTTTCTGATAGCTTGTACATCAGTTCTTATGCAAACACAACCCCCCAAAATCTTTGTCTCCAAATGCCTGTACTTTAAAAGACACAACCATACGGGGGGAGCGCCTTACTATGCAGTTCCGCAACAATTTTGCCTATACGCTGCAAGATTCGTGCGACTCCATTAACTTCCCATACTTTGTCAGTACAGTAAGGATAAAAACTTGTGTGAAAGAAGTTTTGCGTGATTCTTACCGGCTCTACGGAGGAGCTTGCTGCTCTCCCCCACGCGGGGTTACTGCCCTTTTTCTGCCCTTTTTCTGCCCTTTTTCTGCCCTTTCTGTGTCTCCTTGCCCCCGGGTTGCTGCAGCGTTTAAAGCGGCTGCAAGGGCACGTCTGCTCCTTTACTGGGAGTGGTTCTGGGAAGTTCTGTGTGGTACCTGCTCACTGCTGGCCGGACACGTGTATAATATGGGACTCTGCTTTGGAATTGATGTATGTTACTGGTGGCTCTTCAGGTGGGAGACAGCTTTGCTCCCGCTGTAGACAAACATGAACGGCCTCTCAAATACATCTTCTCTCCTTCTAGTTAACTCTGAAAGAAAGATTGCTTAACGGACTATAAAACCACCAACTCCACCTTCATGGACATGGGTTGACCTCTTGTTTACATCCAGTATGATTCTGGGTGCCCCTGTAGCAAGCTTACACTAACCCAAATACTGTGTTTCATCTCCCTTACCCTTTTCCCTCACTTGTAATTCACTCCCCCTCCTAACTGCATGCTGGAAGTGTCCCTTTTAATTCTTCTCCTTTTTGCTGGCTTCCTTCTTTAAGACATTGCAGAATAAAACTGCAGCAAGAAATATTCCCACAGACATGGGCTGCAAAGTTGACTGATACCCGTAATCGTCACGAGGAGCGGGGTGTGACGACGGTCGCCTCTGCTCGTTGGTGTCGTTCTGTCGTTTGTTAGTTCGGTAACTGGTGCGTTCGTGGAGGACGGCTCATTGCTGCATGGGTCTTCCAGCCTTTGTGGAGGAGGATGGGCAACCAAAGAACTTGTTAAAATATAAATAGTTGGGAACTGAGCATTTTTATGATTTGAAGGGACCTAATTTCTTAGATCTTAGATGTGTTCTGTTCTCTTCCTGCACAAAACTATCATAGGATCCCAGTCGCAGGATGAAAACACAGGGTTCTTCCAATAAAGTGTCGGGCTTCGTAGCAATTTCATGTTCCTTCACTCTGGAATGTAGCGTAGTGCGTTCCTTAGTTCTAAACGTTCTTGTGGATTACAGTTCTTGCATTTCTGGATTGTCTTTTTCCTAAAAAATATTTTTTTCTTTTTTCCTCATATTTGTTCATGAATGGTGAGCTTAGTGTCATGAAACTGAACTTTCCCACTTTCTAATCGTATTCCACAGTCCATTGCATTAAAGGGCAATGATGCAAAATAAGATCTATTTGTGCAAGTTTGTTGATTGTTAAGGAGGTAAGATTGCAATTTAATTAATTGCACTTTATGCAATTTGGTCCCCATTCAGTAAATGTCTGAGTAGTCCTGAATGGGGATCGGTCGAGTGTTTAAAATTACAAATCTGCTTAAAGGACCTTACTGAACCAAGACCTCTTTCTCTATGATTGCACATAATTTTAATCTGTGTAAGCCCAGGAGATACTCATTATCAGTGATTTGATAATAATATTTATGATTTTTTTTAGGCAGAACTATATTTTTGTCAAATTCCTATTTAAAAGTTCACCGTCAGCTTGAATTTTCAGCAGTTGGCTTGCTTGTTTAAGAGTGTTGCATCTTACAGGCTTGTTTAAAACAGTCAGCCCTGAACCTGCAAAAGAAACATTTTTCTCTATAAATTTCCTTCCCGTGTTGATGCAAGGTTGAGGACTTTCACTTAGATAAAGTACTCAAAACTGCAGCTGGATACTTCGGGGTGGACCCTTCGTGCTGGGTGAGGCCCCTTTGGCCTCTGCGGCTCCCCGACGGGGCGGTTGCGGACACGCTCCTGCATTTGCCGGACAGGAGCCTGGCTAGCCTCGAAGGAGGGAGCGGGAAAGTTAGCGCCGTTAGGGAAAATGGAAAATACATAAAGTAAACAACTGGAAAAATGGTAGGAAACTAGTTGTCATTTTTATACATGAAAGAAATCAAGTGATCTTTGTATCGATTCACCAGCCTAACAAATAGTTACGCAATTTGCTTAATACACTCGGCTTAATGCGACTGCGGGTAGGATCAGAACTGAAAGTCAATATAAAATGTTTGGTCCATTTGACTGTGTCCTTTTTAAAACGTGAACTCTCAGGCAATGCTAATCAGGTTATTCACAAAGTGCAGTTTGAAATAATTCAGGTACATTCGAGTTACAAAAATAAGCAGTATTGTCCCACGATAAAAGTTTAAAGAGGTCTGCTGCTTTAGCTATTACATTTTGTGTGTAAATGAAGGGTTCATTCAAATCCACTCAACATTATGGTTGTGTATATAATGCAAAGAGTCTAAAATCTTTAACATACGTTTTGCAATTGAACCATTGTTATGAACTGTGCTCCTAATACTTTTAAACATCATGGCAAAATCCTTTAAAATTGCTTCCAAACTTTTCTTTTGCCTGTCATTGCTCTACTGGTATTGAGGTGTGTGTATATGTGGACTTACAAAAATGAATTCTTAAATCAGCAAATGCATGAAAAACATCTAATACTGAAAAGAATGAATCTTCATTTAACTGTCATTTCCACGCTTCTGCTCTTACCTTCAGGTAAAAAATAAAATAATTCTTATATCAAGTTCGTATATATTTTTACATAAAAATATTCCTTGGCCTAACTTCGATCTAATGATTAGTGGTTTGCATACGACGAGTTTCAAAGGAAGGAAGCTGACCCTATATCCGATTTCAGGGCGAGAGCATGGACAACTTCAACTGGGGCGTACGCAGGCGGTCCCTGGATAGCCTGGACAAGTGTGACATGCAGCTGCTGGAAGAGAGCCAGCTCTCGGGGAGCACGCCCAGCCGGAGCAAAATGAACCACGAGGACTCCGACGAGTCGTCAGAGGAGGAGGACCTGACCGCCAGCCAAATCTTGGAGAACTCAGACCTAGTAAGCTGCAAACTTGCGATTTAAGAAAAAATAGGGTCGTGGTTTTAAATAAGCTGGGCTTTGAGGTTCCGCCTGCCCAGGTGCGATCTCGGCAGCTGAAACTGGGGGGTGGCACTCAGTGCAGTGTTTTGTTGCTGCTTGTTTTTCCCTTCTTTGCAAATGTAAACAGGAATTTTAATGTGAAGTTCGAAACACAGGAAACATCAGGTCCGATTATTTGCCCTTTTTTTCCACAAATTACTATGTGACGATTTTGCGCTACTGGCCAGTAGGAAATCTTTCTGATGTATCTAATACTTAAAGAAATAGGACAAGACTCCAGTTTGGTAAACTGTGTCAGGATTTCGTTGTTCACTTCTGGGATGTTTGCATACAATTTTTATGATAGAAACATCAAAAGGGTTATTATACGGCTGCATGTACGAAGAGAGCCCCCGTCACTGCCCTTTAAGACAAAGTCTGCTTTACATGTTCATAAAAGCAGTGTGTGGTAGGGTAGCTGTATACTCACTTCTGTGCTTTTGTTGTCTTTTAAACAGATTATAACTCTTTCCCCATCTGAGGATACAAATCATATTGACTCGCTTTCTACATCGTGTGGCACAACCTCAGCAGACCCTCATCATTTTAATATAGGAGCATCCAGCTTTGATGTGTCTTTGCCTGATATGAATAATCTCCAAGTGTCTGAAGGATCCAAGGTGAATACATTTTTACTTTCTTTTCCAACTGGACTGTATTTTACCTAACACTTTTACAAGTTTATTTTACTTATGCTTTCACGAAGGGTTTAATCTGTGAAAGCAAGTTCGTTCTGACTTCCTGCATGTCAGTGTATGGCATAGAACAATACATTCATACGCTCCCGCACATTCATGCCCTTTCCTTTCTACTTATGCTTTCTTAATTAAACGATTTTATTTATTGTTTCTTAAGTATATTGCGCTACATATGCACCAAGATACTACAAGCTTATTGGAAGACAAATTCATGAACTGGCTACAAGTTACAACCCTAAGGGAATATTCTTTTGTTCTTCACAGGGATTTAAAAGAACGATATGCCAACTCATGTGGTGGGCGTATGCGTGTATTCTCCGAGATTTTTTTGTATGTGGGAACCTATTGTACAGTTGTGTGCACTGGATTCAGTTCCTGCCTTTTGGCAGACACTCAGAAATTTTAAATTCATGACCACAATATTAAGCCATCTTCTGGGGGTGGGGAGGCAGGATTTGCAAGGATACAAAAACCATGTTCAGCACAGTTTATTTCAGACAATTGTATCAGAAGATAAACATAGACTAAGGTTGGTAAGTTATTACCAATATGGGGACAGTTTCTTTAATTTTCTGTTTGATACTACTTGTTTGTGGGAGATCCGGTGAACCCACCCCTCTCAATGTCTCTCCAGAAATATAATCTGGGGCGGGGGGGGTGGTGGGGGTTAGTGGCTTTATGACACTGGTGCATTACCAGTAACGCTTTCTCTGTCATGTCTAAACTGGGTGACTTCTGCAGAAATAGCAGTGTAGGAGAATGGGGCAGGGGAAGAATACGTCTTGTGTAATCGTCGGCTTCTCTTTTAGTGAAGGGGTCATAGAAAAGGAGGTTGGAATTGTGCTGAATTGAACAGAAACCTCCCCAGGAGGAAGAAGGGACGGGAGGAGGGAAATGTGGGTGAGGATAGGAAAGGAGGGGAACCTCTCAAAATAATGGTTGTGGGAGAGGTAAACTCATTATCGTTTGTCAGAACAACTGTTGGTAGGCAAGTTACCACGTCACAACCATTATCAGCAGCAGTTGGCAGAATTTTGGTTCAGGAAGCCACAGTCAGAACAGACACGTTTGCAGGTGGTGACTGCAGCTCATCTCATGCCCCCAGCTGCAGTAGCTAATGGTACGTACATTAAGAATTGCAAATCACAGTTCATGAGTTTCATATATGCCTGGGGGTTTAGAATCTTTACTGGGAAAATGCCTTTAGTGTCCCAGTACCCATGCACCAGTGTTCATCAAAAAATGAAAAGCTTTGGAAAAAGTAAATAAGTGAAAAACGTAAAATCACAGCTGTTTCTTGTGGGATTCACAGACAAATTCAGCTAGTCCTGAGACAGGTTTGACGTTGGTGAAATACATAACCCAGGCTGACAGGGATTTGCCACTATTACAAAGATGTTTGAGTTGATAAGCTTTATGCAGAATGCTGCCTTGGTGGTTTTTGCTTAAAGGAATTTTCTTTTAGTATGCATACTTCTGTATTTTTGCTCCAAACAAATTGGACTCAGTATAAACAATGTTAAAATGCCTGGGGTTTTATTTATTTTAAGGAAGAAGTAATTCAGTTTTTAGTCAGAAAACTTGAAACTTGCCCCTAAATAATTTTTACTTAATTTGATAACACAAAATCTGAGCTCCTTCCTGTTTCTCTTTTCCTCTGAGTTCTCACTTTCAGAGAGCTAATGGTATGTCAGCAATGCAGAGGAAAATTTTTGTTATTTCTTTAGTGCTGTACAAAAATGTTTAGTTGTTGCATCATAAGCAAAACCAAAAATATCAACCCAACTTTTAAATAGACGCAGTGAATGAGAGCAACAGACTGATTAAGCAGGCCTCTTCTCAAATGTTTCAGTGCCAAAACCCAGGTATTATGTTAACGGCATGCAATTAGTTAAACTTATTTTCTGCTAAAGATAGTGCTCACAATAGTTAAGATGTATTTATGAGGGATTAGAAGGCAGTGATGGACAAAGCTGTGAGGGATACAAAGATTCAGATGATGCTGTTCTATATACTTTTCAAGTTACCTAAACTCACTGATTTCTGGAAGTGTACTCCAATCCTGCGTGAATATTCGGAGTCCACTTTTTTGTTTTGCTTTTTGGGCATCATACTGGACTCCAGTGGGGGAGAGGTGTTTGCTTCCTCTTTCTTCCTCCCTTACCCTACCCATCAAAATGCGTTTTCCTCATACAAACATTGTCATTACAGTGAACAAACCGATGGTTCTTTCAAGCGAATATTTCATATTTGAAAGTGGTTCATACTAACAACTTCCTGAAGAAGCATAAAACATTTATACTTCTTGCCAGCTGCTCTGGTTCATATTCTGGTAATTCAGCCCTATAGCTTTCATTTCTCCTTTCAAGAAGGTTTGTGCTGTGATTCATTTCATCCACCCTGGACTCGGGAATATTCCTATCCCTTTCCCTTAGAAAACAAACCAAACCAAAAAACTTTCTCCTACTTAATTTCTGATCCTGTCCTTTCTGATACAAGTTTTGTTTAATTTTGAGAAATGCAAATCCCCGGGATGTATCTGTAGGATCCGAGCAGGTCTGGTAGCCTGCAGAGGGCCACTTTTCTCTTTCAATTCCACTTGCCATGGATTTCCCTCCCTACCTGCTCCCGGCACTTGTATGTACACGCACTTATGTGTATGTGCACAAACACATACCTTATAAGATCCCCCAGAGAGAAAAGAGAAAGAGTTTGAGCTACCCGCTGCCGTCATCCGTCCCTACAGGAACTGCTTTGCAGGATGCTGTGGGTGAGGCAGACAAAAGCCAAAAGATTAAAACTGAAACAAAATTTGTTTAGACCAAAAACGCAAGGGAAATTGGAAGGTTTCAAAAAGAAATCAAGAGCTTTAGGTGCTAATGGATGAAAAAGGAAGGAAACGATAGAAGGGTAATCCTTTTAATGGCCTGTAGAATGCTTTGGATTCCTCTTGCATGGAAGTTACTATGTAAATGACATGGTAAAAATAATTCTCAATTCTAAACATGCATATAGTCTTTCAGACAGTGATTGTTTTCAATATATTTTGAGAGTCTTTAAATACACTCTTGGACACTATAAAGTGGTAAGTGACAACGACAGCTTGACAGTAACAAGAACCCGATTGTTTTGCCTGAAAAAACACTCCCCTGCTATGTTACCGAATGCATTGAAATCTGAAATTTTGCTAGACAATTAAATTAAGCTGAAGAAATGCCTTAAGAATAATATTGATCCAAGACAGCAAGTTAAGCAAATAGAGTATTTTTGAAGAAGTGTAACTTGATTCACGTCATTTATAATCTGTGGCTTTATATATCTGTGCAATTTAACATGTTGTCATGTGGGTTTTTTCATTAAATGCTTTCTATTTAGTAGTGGAACTAACTTAGTAATTTGCTGTTTTCTAAGACATCATCATTCACTCCCCTAGGTTGAAGCTGTACATGAAGAACAAGATACAGCAGTCCATGAGGATGACCTTTCGGGATCTACAAATGAACTCCCTGGAGCATTTGAATGCAGTGATAGCCTTAGTCTGGATATGACAGAGACCGAAGAGAAAGTTGACAGGCTGGAACAATTTGCTCTTGCTAGGTACTTCTATATGCTATTATTCATAAAAGTTCTTTCACACTGTACAACAGAGTGGTAACAAGGTGTTAGTTAATGGAATGGCTGTTTTGGCCACCGGAGTTATAAAATTCTCATGAGTTTAGAGCAGTTAGAAGACAATGCTCTAATTACCTGCATAATTATCACACAACTCAAAAAACGCCCAAGATTTTCCTTCTAGGAGAAACAAGATAGGATTTTTACATACATCTATGCGGTTAGTCATTATATATGTAACATATTCTATCAAAATTAAAAAAGGGTTTTTTTAAGATTCACAGTAATGGAAATAACTGCTTAGTTAGCTGTTCAACAGGTCACCCATGTATTCAACCTTCTGATTTCTTAAGGGTCATAAGGAAGTCACAATATTGTCAGAAATGCCATCTGCATACTCTTGAGGCTACTGGTGAGCATGGCTGGACCCCAGTATATGGTGCAACAAGGCATCAAGATTTTTCCGTGGCTTGTGGAGCTCTTTCAGATTTTGGATGCTGAGTTAGACTGCAGTTAGCCCGTAGTTATGGAAAGGAGTGAGGACACATAAAGAAGCTCGCTCTCCCTCTGTGTGCCACGTTTCAGAATCACAGTTCACGTTCTTGGGAGCCGTAGGAAGTATTTCTCCATCCCAAAGGAAAATACACAAGATCAAGTAGCTTAGTACCCTTTAAAAATGGTAGTCAGCCTGTTTGACTGACCATGGAGTGCCAAAATAGTGCTGTGTCCTAAGAACAGTGTGGGGGAGGGATGGGTCTTCTCCAGTCCATTGCACTGGGGGGGGACCAGGCAGGTCAGTGTATATAAAGTTTGTACACGCTCAGATTCTTTTCAGTACTTCTGCTGTGCATTATTAAAACCCAGTTTTCCTAGAAGAGGAGTTTTTATTCATGGGCTTTATCCTCCTGTGAAGTTTCAGCCTTCTTCCTCCAAACAATGGTACGATAAAACAATTCAAGTATTCTGGGATGGAGGAAGATAGACGATAGTGGCCTGACAACAGGGATTTGGAGGTTTTCCTTGTTGTAGCCAACATCTTGCCAACCTTCAAAAGTAATTTGAAAGTTCATGGATATTTTTAGAAAGGTGCTGTAATTGGTCCTGTGATTATATCATTCTGTTATAACGTATTTTATCTGCCACCTTCTTGGTATTCTCCTTTCATCACAGTTTATTTTTTTTTCTCCTTCAGTTTTGGAGATGTCGATCGAAATGCCTCCCCTCCTCCCTCACCATTTTTTTCTGCCATCCTTGCTGCATTTCAGCCAGCAGCATGTGACGATGCGGAAGAAGCCTGGCGTAGTCATATCAACCAGCTCATGTGCGACTCTGATGGTTCCTGTGCAGTGTATACATTTCATGTGTTCTCTTCCCTGTTTAAGGTGAGAAAATAAGTTGAAGATAGAAAATCAAAATGTTTAGATTGTGTGTGGCTATTAGGATGGTTCTTGATAGTAAGACCAGTAATGAACTGCTAGGTATATAACCATTGTAATTTTGCATGCTGCAGAATTGCCGTGGTAGATCTTCATGCAGAACTGTCTTCTAGCATCAGTTTTGTCATAAAAATAGTATGTATCTTATATTTGCATGTTTGGAGATAACCTTATAAAATATGGATCCACTTTAAAAGAGTACTTTCTTCAGTACTTTACAAACAGCCTGAAAGTGTAACTGCAAGAGACAGGAAACAGCTGTTTAATCGCAAACTATTGTTAATCTGTTCTTTCATCTCAAACTGTTGAATTCTGACCATGCCCATGTAAATGTCAACATTGTTAAATATTCTGTACCAAATCTTCTGAATAGAAATATCCAGCTGCCATCATGTAACATAAATTCTAGAGATTGAGTCTGAAGACTAGAAATACTTTTCTCCTTTATAAAACTGTATGCTCGCAAAGATAAGAATCGCAAAAAGATAAGAAAAAAAAAGGAGTCAAGATTACAAGCTGTTCTAAGGAATGATTGTCTGGTCTTACCTGTAATTAGTCTTAAAGCCTTTTTTAATAGTTTCTCCTGCTTTATATGAGGCAGCTGCGGGATGTTTAGCATACTGCAGCAGTGTACACAGCAGCCAGGTAACTTCATGCAGAGTTTAAGTACCCGTGATCGCAGAGTACACAATTTTTTACTAGCAATGGGTACCCTGCTAATAAATACACAATCTTAAGATCTTTTTGCGTCTTTAAGACTACCCTTGTAAGAGAGAAGCGTCATACAGTAAGAATCTCTTCTCCATCCTGTTTCCTCTGTGCTCCACCGGAGTTAATCCCACGTCTTCTCTGGCTGCACACTGTCCTCCTCTAAACGTTACACCACTGTATGTGTGGGTGCCATACCGGCATCCTTTTAAACACGGATAAATACCCGTTTGGAAGGAACAAAACAGTACTGACTTGAGTGCACTGACAGTTCAATTTTGAAAATTAGTCCTGTGCTTCCTTGTGATGTGTATTTGAGCTTTTCGGCCATTAGGTCAGTCCTAGAGGTTAATAGCCCTTTTCAAGTGTTCTGAGAGTTATTTGTCCTTTTTGTTCTCCTTGAAGAGGTGAAAAGGAACTGGTGTTGCACTTCTGAAAACTAGATAAATAAAACTGTGTAACACAAGACCTAAACATCACCTGTAAAGTATTTGTTTAAATCCTGGCATGCACACGCTACATTTGCTGTTGTGCTTGCCCTATATTCAGAAGATAGCCTACTATCATTTTCTTCAGTTGATACTGGAGGAGAAAGATACAATACTGCTCTCAAAAAAAATTAAATAACAGCAAAACCTGAATAACAGTAATTAAAAAAAAAAAAAAGGTGTTAATACTATCAACAAACCAGAATTTTCTAGCTGGAGTCAAAGCCATGTTTTTAGTTTATAAAAAAAGCTTTGTTCTGCTCTTCAGAGTTAAAACATAGGAGTATTATTTTCCCTAATTTTTTTCATAATATCCCAGCTTACCTGGAATTGTATTGTGTTTGCACCATCAAACTTTGCTACTCATCCACTAACTTAAAAGACTTTTGACCCTCACCAACAGGAAGTTTCAGAAACAAGCCCAATATGTGCTAGATTTGCAACACAAAGTACTGCCAAAATATTTAACTGTGAAATAAAATCCTTGGTTGGAGGAGCTTGTCAGCTAAATACTTGGTGAAGTGAAAGAAGTGCATTTTCCAGGGCACCTACATTTCAGTCTGCATCAAGTTAATGGTATCTTGGATGTTTGCCGGCAACATGCTAAACTTGTTTAAAATTCCTGAAATTATTGAAGTACTTTTCCTGTAAACAAAGTCATAGTTCAGAGACCTCTAGATTATCTTTATGGCTGCCTCTTGGTATTCCACCGAATCGAATGTCTTCCAGCAGACCAGCCAGTTCCAAGACAAGTAGATTTGAGAGCTAGTAAGTACTTTCCACAGTCAAGCCCTTTTGTTATGAAAAGTCCTCTTCTCAGAAGAGGAAACTTGAAGTTAAGAAGAAAATGTTCTGAGAATATTTCATTATTATTTACATTGACATAAAGAGCGACTATATGCAGGCATATACCTATTCATAATATGCTGGCAGTTGGCATTAATATTCACAGGAGTCTCATTTCATAAAATACATACTGCATTCAGACCTCGCTGGAAAGATTTCAGCCGCTGTAATCTGCATCCGGAAGGACATAGCTGAGACGACAACTTACAGTCCATGTAATTGCTAAATAAATGTATTTAGTGAAGTACTGTACATAGATACCAAAGTACAGTCTCTTGCTGTTTCACATTTTAATATTTTAAAACACTGTTCAAGACTGCTGTCTTCTTAGCTGCAGATTGATCATTGCTTTTGTGAATATCTGAAAAGGAAAGCAGTAAAGGAAGAATATGTTTTCTTGAATCTAAAGAGTACACTGGTCACCTTTTGATGAAGCCATCACTGAAATGCTTTGAGGAAGTTATTTTCATAAAATAAACTAGAACTGTTAAAAGAATAGATGTGTGCTGGAAGGGACCTGAAGAGTTCGTGTTCCTTATCTTGCCCAGGACAGGATCAACTGTAACCTTCATTCCAGTCAAATGATTTCTAACTTTTTTCTCTAGACTGTTCTTAACTTTTAGGCTAAGGTGGAACTTCGCAACGTTCCTAGGCGATGTAGTCCAATGCTTAGCTCTCCTTATCGCTCGAAAACTTCTCTTTCCGTTTTTTATGCCCATGGCTTCTTGCTCTACGCACAGTGGTGCTTCTCTTCTTTGCAGTTGCTGTTTATATTTGAAGACCATTACCATGACTTCACCTACCCCAAACTTCTCTTCCTTAACCTCAGTTCTTTCAGCCTTCCCCATAAGTCACATTTTCTAAACTTCTCACTGTTGCTAAGGGCTCTTTTCAGTTAGTCTGTGTGTTACTTGAAAAGCGAGAGCAGGTTCTGTATTTCACCCTAAGTTCTTAACAGCACCAACTGTAAGAGAATTACCTGTTTCATAGAAGATATTCCTGTTTTAAAACTTCTCTCTGCTCACTGCTGTACAGTAGAATGCAGTTAATCATCTTCCACTTGTAACCCAATGTTGTATACAGATCTTGTTCTACAAAATTTTGCCTTCCTGGTTATTCTCCATCCCGAATGTGCTCTGTGGATTGTTTTATCCTACTACTTTGTGCTCCTTTCTTTTCCCTGCACACTTCTCCAGTTTATCAAGATCAGTCTGAATTCTAATCCTGGCTTCCAAGGAGTTTGCAGCCCCTGCAGCTCTATCTTCCATGCATTTAATAAGCATGTTGCATATTCCATTGTTCAGTATTTTCATTAATGACTTGGTTAGTGCCTGAGACATTCCCCAGCGGAATCCTACTCAATTCCTCTTTCCACTTGGACAGCGAGCTGCTGATAATTAACTTCTGAATTTGGTTTTGCACACCTAGTTACCTCTAGACCAGGTTTCTCTGCCTTACTTCTAAGATAGTAAATGAACTAATATATTAACATATCAATTGCTTCTCCTCCTAATAGAAAATTTTAACCTTTCATGAAAATGTAACAGTTTGATATGATTTGTTCTGACCAAATCTATACTGCCTGTTATTAATCTCTTACATGTTCCCCCATTTCCTGAACTTCGTGTTTAATTCTTTTGCTCTTGGGGGTTTTTTTGAGATAGGCACTTTCCTCAAGTTTCTTACAGCAGCCTGTGTTGTGTGAGTGGTCAAAGATACTTGGCTCCTAGACCTCTTTAGCCAGTATTATAACTATCATATATTTTTCCTATGTTTTCATAGATGTCTCATTGTTACCTGTACACAGGTGCCCTTTCTGAGAGCAATAGGGCAAAAGAAGGCATTAAACACATCAGTCTTTTCAGTAGCATCTGTTAGTAGCTATTTCTCTCTATTGTGATTCCTTGGCCTTCCTCTTAATTATTTCTAGTTTACTTCTTGACATTCTCTCTTTCTCTTACTATTTTATTTGGCATCTCCCTCTCTGATCACTGTGCCTACATTGCCATGCTATTTTTAGTACCCAGGTTAGTAATTTAACACAGTTTCAATTTCTGTTCTTCTTTTTTGCATGAGTATTTGCCTGAGTGAAATATTTGTGATTTAGCCAGATGTATGTCTTAATATATTTTCTGTCTTTCAGTGGTATAGAATATGCTTCTGCCATCTTTTTTTTTTTTTTCCTAAAGGAATGGCTACCTCTCATTATCTCCTTTCCCCGTGAAGTTATTTCTAATGGGCTCCTTCCTGCAAATTCTGAATGCATTGAAGTCAGTTGTATTATTTCTGTAATCTGTCTCCTTCACTACCTCATATTCATAAACTGAATTACTCTTCCCCAGGAGGGCACTGCAGCACCTAACAGGTTACTCAGAGAGCCTGAGGAAGCTCTGACCTTGGAGCTTTGAAGACTCCGCTAGATAAAACCATGGCTGAGCTGATCCAGCGTTGGCAGTAGTCCCACTTGGAGTTGAAGGCTGGATCAGATGTTCTCCAGAGGTTCCTTTCAACCAACAGCTCTTGGATTCTGTTCCATAATCTGTTTTTCTAAATTTCCTTCCACTTTTACATTCTCAGCTAGTTCTTTTCTGTTGGTTAGGATCAAATCTAAATCTCTTCCCTTTGCTGGAAGAGTTGTCAGCGACAGTTTCACTGAGACTTGGACTGAATCTTTCTTTTCAGAAGACACCATAGTAGTAAATCTCCAACTGTCACCAAGCCTTACGATTCAGATGTTTCTGCTAGTTGCTCATAGAAATAGTAATTTACCTGGTTTGGTGGTAAGTAAGAGCCCCTTGGCTCTGCTACAGACTCAGTGCAGCAGAGAATCTGAACCGTGTGCTGAGTGACAAGTATAGCGCTTTGGGTTTGTGTTGAAGTCAGATGGTAGGAACATACAGTAAGACAAGTGTCAGTCTGTCCAGTCTTGACTGTGTTCAGGTGGCCAGTTCAAATGCTTTAGAGAGAAGTTCACAAATAAGCAGTTATGAAATTGGTCTGAAGAGGAGGTTTCTCTTTAAACATTTTATAAGTTCTTGATAGTGTATACCCTACCTACAGTGTGAGGGCTTACATAGCTTTTTTTAAAAGATTGTTCAATCCAACAGCTTCCATTATCAATATAGTCTGAATCCAGCTCACCTGATTTTAGGTGCTTAACTTCAGTGCTCCAGTGTAGGAGCAGTAACAGGCTATTTATATCTCTGTCATCCAAATTGGTATTTGCCTCTCCAGTGAGGCATGCTTACGGTAATACAGGTCCTAACCTACATTCCTCAGAGGAATGCCTATGGTAACATGGAACAAATCATATAAAAATGTTGCATACTTTTATTTTTAAAAATATTTTCATGTTACTCCCACCTGCTGAGCAGCTGGCTTTAGTAAGATATATTTTGGCAGTGAAACCTGCTGTGTATTTATCAATATCATTCTTTCAGTTCCTGCAAGACTGATATATTATTTTTATTTATTACTCACTTTATATATTATTCACTGAAAAGAAAGTAGCAGCACTAGAATGTTTCTGAAGACTAGACTGGTTTAGGACTCAAAACACAAAAAAATCTTCTGAGAAGAATAATTCCCGGATGCAATGCAGCATTTCTGGAGTCCTCCCAAGCAGCAGAAAAGTTTTAGTAAGAAAGTTTTTCCCACAGGGGAAAACAAAAGGTTTTTTCTGATTTTTCCATGCTGCTGTTTGGCATTAGGATGTCCATTATATTATCTGATTAGCCACTTGACATGGAATACTAACAAAACAATGCCCGGAATGGGCAGAAAAAGAATGTGCTGATCAACCCTGTTAACTCTGAACAGCCAAGAAGAAAAAGCTACCTGTGGGTAAAAGAATTGGTAAAGTTTGAATTGTCCTTACAAGAAAGAATGTATTTCAGTAGTAGATTATTATGAATTCTGTAATTAATTTCACAGCTTCCCAGCTGTACACCATCCCCAGCATAATAACGATTATTCAGTATCCTTGAGCAGCCGTTCAGTTCTCCACAGGGAGATGTTTTGCATGTGTTAGTGTGTGAAGGAAAAAAAGCCTGCCGTATGTTTGCAAAGGAAAGAAGCTTGTACTTGAGTAAAGAATGTAATAAACTGTATTTTGTTTTCCAGAATATTCAGAAAAGATTCTGCTTCCTAACCTGCGATGCAGCTAGTTACTTGGGAGACAACCTGCGAGGAATAGGCTCCAAGTTTGTGAGGTCTTCTCAGATGTTGACATCATGTTCAGAATGTCCCACCCTTTTTGTAGATGCAGAAACAGTGAGTATATTCCTTTCAAAAGGTGTGCGCTGCGTTGCAATGTGTTATTTTACTGGCTGTTTCACTTTTGAGCAACTCCTGAAGAGATATGTCAAAAAGGTACTCACCTCCTAGCTCTAGTTTTTATCTGTTGTTCTTAACCATATTTCCATTAATTTTCCGTGTTATTTTATTAGGTGAGTACTGGCAGATGGGCAATATAGAATCACAGAATCATAGAACTGTTGAATAGTTATGATGTGTTGAGCCTGTGTGCCAAAACCCAATATAAAACAGGTGCCTACCGGACCCAGTTGGCTCCAAAACTGGAAAGGGAGAAGCTATTTTTTACATAGTTCAGCATGAAAGATGGTAACATGTTTAGTGGTTTCATTTGAGTCAACCGTGATATGAGCTGGATGATAAAAATATGTATTAGGGAATGAATGAGATAACCCTTCCCATTGTTTTCATTCTGGCCCATGTTTATGGAACAGCATCAGGACAGTGTGGCCTCAGACAGAAGTCTGGAGGTGGGGACTTGCAAAATGTAATCTTGGGCCAACTGCTGCGACTGTGGAAGAGCTGTGCCTTACATCATCAGAGAGCCGTGGAGATTAACTAATTAAGCTTTGTGCAATATTTTATTTTAGGGAACTCCTCTGCAAAGCTGTTAGAACACAATTTCAATTCCACAGTATCACAGGTGCAACTTTTGCTATTGAGTTTGCAGTATAGTATTGTATCTATATTTTTGCATAAATATAAATATTTTTCAGTATTAGTATCTGTAAATCTAAGTATTCTTTTGCAAGATCTTTACTATACTTTCTACTCTGCTAATATTTTTATTCTTTTATAGTAACATTTACTAGATATTTTGATTTCATTTCTCCAGCTGCTCTCTTGTGGCCTTCTTGAAAAGCTGAAGTTCAGTGTTTTAGAACTGCAGGAGTACCTGGACACGTACAACAACAGGAAAGAAGCAACGCTCTCGGTATGCTAGATTGTGTTATGTTCTTGGGTTTGTACGTGTATATACATGTCGGTGTCAGGAGACTGCAGATACACTCAGTTCTGTTTAAACTAATGTTTAGTAGGAAAACATGTTTCAGGTACTGGATTCATTAAATGTTTCTTCCTGAACATATGAACCAGAACTAAAAAAATAGCTATTGTATCCCTTAATTTTAGAAACATTGGCATCTTTAATATTCCTGGTCTCTCCTTTATCCCATTCAGTAATTAATTCATTTTCTTGGTTTATGCAATTCAAATACTAATAGAAATCAAGATTACACTTTTAAAATCACAATCAAAGCAAATTGTCACAGTCTGTGTGCATAAAAAGTGCAATTGCAAATTTTTGTTTGTTTACATGCTGTGACACTAAAATACTGCTTAACTTTCTTCAGACTATAGCCCTTATTCATATCTTCTTTTAATTTCTTTCTGAAAACAGTGGCTTGCAAACTGCAAAGCAACGTTTGCTGGGGGCTCACGAGATGGAGTGATTACCTGCCAGCCAGGGGACTCAGAAGAAAAGGTAATGAATGAGTGGTATTATTTCTCTCCTGTAAAGTGACAGGTGTGATATATCTTGTTCTCGGACCCACAAGAACCTGCTGTGCCTCCTCCTTGGCTCTCTGGCCGTAATCCAGTTTTCACACCTAAGGCTCGAAGGTATTGTTGCCTCAGTCCTGGCCGCAGGAAATGGGAAGTATTCAGAACCAATACTTCTGCCTTCCTCGTGCAGGCAAGGAAGCTGAGCTAAGCCTGCCCGGGTCGTGTGTGCTCTCCCTTTTAGAAAGATATTGCTGCAGCAGTTTCCCACAGCGCTGTGACTCTGAAAGTAAGGCACTCCTGGTATACACCCATTTTATCTACGGCTGGTACGGGCTTGATCTGCCCAACACCAAGGCTTGCCTGGTTGAAATACGCTTAGATTAGTAGTTGTGAAATAATGACTGTAAAATGGCCAGTGAAATAATTATGCTGTAGATAAGTATTTATACCTCAGGCAAAATGTCTCTTTATCACTTTTGAACAAAAGTTTTACATGCACATATGCATATATATACACATAAATATATATATTTAGTGTGTTGATTCCAGTTAATAAATCAATCTTTTCAGAAATCAGCACCGTCAGCAGGCATTCCTGTTATTTGTAATACTAGTATAGGAAACAGCTGGTATCTTAGTGGTGTAGAACGAGTTGAGAAATCTTTTTTTGTAGGCTTTTTTTTCATTTTGGAGGAAAAACAATGGAAGGATGGGGAGAAGAGGGGGCTGGAGAGAGTCAGCCAAAGTCAGG
The DNA here is from genome assembly GCA_035590195.1 of Aviceda cuculoides. Lineage (NCBI taxonomy): Eukaryota > Metazoa > Chordata > Aves > Accipitriformes > Accipitridae > Aviceda > Aviceda cuculoides. The sequence goes on along the minus strand of JAVJGG010000027.1, from coordinate 3,283,117 downwards.
AAGCAGCAACAGCATGTGGAAAAAAGTGACGTCTCCTCTTTCTGTGTATTTTAACTTATAAAAGATAATGATGAGATTTTCGGAACACACAGTTGCCTATTGTAAACATTTTTTTCAAATACCTTGCTTTATTCATAGGTTGGTTTCAGTTTGTCTGTCTTCTCCCCCAATTCACTTTATTTTCTTCTGTTTTTATCTTAACCTCTCTTTCTCACTTCTATGTATTTGTGTTCCTCTCTTTGAACACCCTTGATTTTTTTTTTTTTTATGCCATTTCCCAAGAATCCCAAATCCTTGCCACCCCTGCATTTTGGCTTCCTTGACCTTATTAGCAAATCTAATTTGCTAATAAATCCTCTGGCTGCAATCACAAGCAGTGGGAAAACTGTTCAATCTTCCCCCACCTGGCATTGGTACCAGCCAAAGTTACAGATACCTTCCAATGCATTTAAATAAGATACTGTCTCTCTTCTGTAATTGTAATGGTGTACAGGGAAGTGGCAATATACAGCTTAGCTTATCCTCTTCATCCCTCTTTTGAAACCCCGTAGAATGGGATGGAGGATCACACATCTTGCTGATACCCTACATTGCTTCTTTTTTTAAAAAAGTAGAGGAGAGAGAATGCTGAGGATAAGAAACAAACTGTGATGTAAGCTCATATAGCTGGCCTAAATGCATCTAAAGGTTAATAATGTCATGTTCCACTTCTGTGGGGTTTTTTAATTAGGTGTTCTCTGTCTCAGAATTAAATGTGTGTTTCGTGAAGCTGGGGTTAGTATTCTTACTGCTTATTAAACAGACTGAAAAGAAGGGTTTCTCACTCCTGCAGGAATCCCTGGTCTCTCCCCAGCATTGTTCCTTCATCCCAAAATGCATTATTCCTTGGAAGTTGACAGGATGGTAGGTCTTTGATCAATGGGTGTATTTCTTTTCTTCCCCTTCTCATTCACCTGTCAATTGAAGCAGCTTTTCCCAAAAGAACATTCTGTTTATTCAACAAAATTGTAATGGGAGGAAGAGTCCAGCGAAACTGAGGAAATGTGATTAGGAAGGGACAAGGAAAAATTACTCCTAGAGTGGCAGGTATCTGTTTTCTTAACATTTTTCTCCTCCCTCAACCTGACAGCCTAAAGAATCTAATAATTGTAGGGAAAAAAAAATCTGTCTTATAGTGGTAGTCACAAGGGAACCTGCCTGAACTTTTAAACTCCTAGAGGATTAGACGAGGGCCTGAAATCCTGCTGAAAACTTCTGGCATAAAAAAAATTGCTTAACTAAGCACAGAAACAGGCAACTTCTGTAAAAGGAGCAGAAATTCTTGTAAGGCAGAAAAACCAACATGTTGCTCTACAGAAGGCAGAAATCTTAGTGTCTCAGAACTCCCCACCTGCTAAAAATCTCGAGGTGAAAATAGTCCCTTCTACAGACAAGACAGACATAGGACCAAATTCAGCATTAGCACAAGTGGTTGCATCACAAACGCCTGCTGATGCTGGTAACTCATTTGGCACCAGTTTCTCTAATCAGATCTTATTTCAAAATAATTACACATGATTTGTTGACCATTGTTATTGTTACCAAAAATGGGCAAAGGCAAAAATTGCTTATTCTGACATTAAGGAAGCTTGAAATAGAAATTGTCCAGGTCAGCTACTAGAGCTAGCAACTTTTCTGAATTGGGTAAAAGCTTCATGTCCCAGAATGCCTTTCCCCCCCCCTTATTCTTGCAACAGATGACATGATTTGGATGTGTCTGTGACTTGTAAGTTTTGATGCTACATTGGCCAACAGAGTCTCAAGGAGGTAGGAGTCACTTTCTAGACAAAAGGTAACACACACACCGTGGTGCTGTCTGTCCAGGTGTAGCAGTCTTAGATGAGTACAACTATCAGTATGTTCTTTAACTTTACCGAAAGGGGATTTGGTTTAGAATCATAGAATTGTTTAGGTCGGAAAAGACCTTTAAGATCTTCAAGTCTAACTGCCATCCCTGCCCACTAGACCATGGCACAGAGTACCTCGTCTACGTGCTTTTTGAACACCTCCGGGGATGGTGACTCCACCACTTCCCTGGGCAGCCTGTTCCAATGCCTAATCTAGTCAAAGACTGGTTTTGTTGGGGGAGTTGGGGGGGGCGTGTCTGGAAAAGACATACATGGAAGATCCTATTTTTCTTGGCAGTTAGCACTGCTAATTCAAATAAGTGTCCATCTCCTCATGAGATACTCAGTTTACTCTTTAAGTCCACAGTCAGGACACACCTTTCTTAAACCTTCCTCATCCCAAAGCTCACCACAAGCTAATGGATGTGGGCTTTGCAAACTCAAACCGTTAATGGGTATTTAAAACACGCTGTACCCCATAAAAATTTGCCCCCAAAATTCAGAATGTACTTGTTTCTATGGGTTTCCCTGTGGCTAAAGGCTCCGTTACTCTAGGCCACCAGTAAGACTGGAGGTGTAACTCTTAGGACCATAATCATCTGTAGCTGAGCTGAGTTACAGTAAAGCTCAAGGCACAGTGAGTCTCATTGTTAAATTAGAAATTCTTAATAATCAATAATCAATTATCTGAATGCTGTTTGACAGATCCATGGGTTGACAATGAGGTAAAATTGGCCTGGGTAGGCAGCTTTTCTAAAGCAGGAACACAGCTGTGGTTTAGATTTCTCCAGACAAAATAGTTTCTACTATCCTTCAAGTCCAGCGCATATTTAAGAATGCACAGCATATGCTGTATCTCTCTTTTTCTCTCTGATATATATATATACACTCACAAATCTGTATATATATATATACACCCACTTTCCTAGATTGTGGGAAAAGCTTTTGTCTGCTGGAATGTCAAATCACATAGGATACCATAATAAAATGCACTTGCAATTAAAAACCCTTGCACACAGCAGTCACTTTGTTATGGTGGGACTCTCCTGTGCCAATAAAAGACTAAAGACTGTGTTGCCATCAAAGCATTTATGTCTTAAGAAATAACTGTGTAACTTTCATCTCTTTTCAGTATGTAAAAATGATTCCTTGAAAAAAGCAAGGCCTGTGATCTACAGATTACTGCTTTGCTATCTTCCTGGTCTGCTAATAGTACAGAACAGTAATTCTCTGTCTCAATAAAAAACTAAATCAAAGTGTTGCTTCTAGGGGGTGTGTCCTTCTTACCTGTAGCATTTACTAGCTGCATAAAGGACCATGCAAGTGATCCAAATACTCTAAACATTTGGTATTTTCAGCTGCCAAACCCACTAATTGTGTAGTGTCTGTCAACTAACCTAAAACAACACTTCCCTTACTATAGGAATTAAACTAGAATTTGAGAAGAGTGAAGGCTAGGGTCACTCCACCTGAGCCCTTGCTGCTGGGGACTAAAAGAAATGTCACTTAGTCCAATAATTAATGTCTTTTCAACTTCCAAGGAATATTTCATTTTATGCTGAAAGAGAGAGGAACATAAGTTATAATCATGAAATTGTAGAGCAATATTGAGTTGAGCATCAGTAGTTTAGGGAGATTTTGTATCCAGTATATTTTCTTTCAGTGAAGACTGAAAGGGTTTTTCATGTACTGTGAAATCCTTTCCCCACTCCTTTTTTTTGGCTTGCCCTGGTTTTGGAAGCAGTACAGAGAAGACAGCTTTTTCTGGAGGAAAAGACCATGGAATTCACTTATTTGCTGCTTCCCCCCCCTCCTTTCTTTAAAGTAAATTCCATGGCAAATTAGAAATTATATGTGGATTCCAATATTTTTGAAAGTCCAAATGAAACTTGGTGGCGTGCTAAACTTCAGAGGAGCTTAAATCAGAGACAAACAAGATTGGAAAAACACAAACCAGCATACCTGTGAATTTACTAGAGCGCAGTGATCTGTCTGCTCTTGTCCTCTTCTTATCTCGAATTTACCTTTACAAAGCTTAATTTACGTGAACTGAATGGAAGCCAAGATATCAAGGGTTTTCTTGAAGAGTGCTAAATAGAAGAAAAAAACCGTTCAAGCAATGTTAAAGGCATAAAATTAAACATCACAGGAGCTTAAAGCTTAGTTTGTCATGGCTATATGAAAGAGTACTGCAGGATTTGGGACAATACTTTTCATACATTTTTTAATAGTAAGGGCCATGGAAAGAAGCCAGACTGAAATCCTTTGTTGGGCTATATCAAGTTAGCATTATTTCACATTTCTGTGTTTGCTGCCTTTGTATTGATGGTAAGGTAAATAATTTTAATAAGAATTCCAAATGTTTATTAACACTGTGTGCATATGCACTGACATCAGGCTGTAACTGGGCAGATGGCACTGTTTTTGTTAACTACAGCATTTGCGACAACTCTGTTCATCTAAAATGTCTTTTTTACAAAAACACAATAAGGAAAGCTGCATTAGAAGTGCACAGAGTGCAAATGTTAGTTCTTGGCAAAGAAAAGAGGAACACTTTTTTTGAGGAGAGAAGTTAGTTCCATAATCTTTGAAATGCTAATGCAGGTCAACTAGAATTTTTATTACAGTTGCAACAGGACTTACACTGACATTTTAATAGCTGCAGAGTTAGGAATCAGTGAATCATTAGTGGTGAGAGGAAGGAATACAAAGCTGTCTGAACTTGTGGCATTGCCATGTAGTGAAACCAAACTGGCATTTTCCATGGATTTCTTTTTTCTTATGATAGTCATAACTTAAAAGTTATATGCGAAATGTTTCCACTGTGATGTGCCAAGTAATAAATCTGGCAGTCACAAAGCTAATCCTGGAAATTTCATTAGATCTATTATGTCCAAAAATAGAAGTATTTATAAATAACAAAGTATTTGTAAATAACAAAGTTCAGTTCTGTTCTTCACTTGAAAACCCTGCCTAATTTTTGGAGTACTTTGCAATATGAGCCCTTTTTAATAACAGAGAACGCAAATGTAAAGAAAAGTGTTATTTCAGGAGTTTTCTAACACAATTTCACTGTAAGTTCCTGAGCTACTGAGTGGGATAAATCAAACCTAATAAATCTGAAGATCTAACTGAGGATATTTAGACTGTAATTTACCATTAGAATTAAAGCTTGATTTCATTAGGAATGCTGTGCATGTTGTACGTGATACTTCCAACCAGTTATCAGGTTGAGGCAAGCATTGCTAATACTGCTGACGAGTTTTGCTATTAAGGATGGGCTGTGCTTCCTATTGCATGCGTTACACTGACACTATACTTTCTTTCCTTTCCTTTTCTCCTGTGCCATGCTTGCTGTGTAGCAAATGGAATCTCTTGCAGTAAGTTGAAGTTCTTTCATATTCTTTGTCCATCTGTAGATGGACTAATACACCCCAATTTTACTGTTTTACTTCTAAGCATGTTTTCCTTTTTCGTTATAACTTTCCTGTAGAATAAGTGGTTCTACATGCCGTGACTAAAATAATTTACTAAGGTGTGTTTTGTGAAATCTAAAAATACTGTGCCAAAATTCTGACACCTTCATATGCTGTTTTAAATGGTCATTTACATAAAATTTTAAAAATCAAGCCTTTGAAGGGATATAATATGCTGGAGTGGAAGATAACATTTGCTGTTGGTTTAAAATTTATAATTTTCAACTTGTCCTAATGAAAAACTACAATTTATAGTTGGCGGTTATGTTTCAAAACGGTCTTGTTTATACGCTGATGAATAGTTTCGCCACTATTGGTTTCTAATACTTATTTAGGAATAACAAAAATTGAGTTGCTTGATACGGTAACTAAATACTGAGTGAGTCAAACTTGAGTCTTCAGTTTGACCTTAGTTTGTCTTCATTCAGCTTAGCAGCCAGAAGGGTGAAACCGAATTATTGTTCTCCAAGGACTAAAAAAAATCACGTTACATGCCAAGCTGTCATGAGACTATTTTTTTAAATTATGTTACTCTCTGTCCTGGTTTTCAGTTAATTTTTAACTCCCTGACAGCTTCAAGTATAGCTGTGTTTAGCTGCTACGTAGTGTGGCCGGTTCTCCAAAATTTGAAGAGGGTGAACCTGGTGCCTGCTGGAGAACCGAGTCCCCGCCGGTGAGCCAAAGAGGACCGGGGAGCAAGCCCGTGTCCCCGGGCTGGCGTTCCGGCCGAGCGGTTAGCGCCGCTGAGCCCTGACGTGCCGAGCGCGGTTCGGGGGAAGCCAGAAGCCAGGGCCGTTTCCAGGAGGCTGTCCCTCCACAGTCACTCTTTATTTTGGGAGGAGAACGGTTAGCCACACGGATGCAAGCTTGGCAGTGCTCCCTGGCCTCACTTACGGAGAATGGCCTCTGGGCAGGTTTATTTAGGAGGCAGCATCCCTCATGCCCTAACTCTCAATTTTCTTGGCCACAGATAGGTTTTGTCCCTGCCCACGAGTCGGTTCTGTCCTAGCGGGTCACACATCCGTTCCCTCCCTTTTTTCCCACCACAGATCCGCTGGGCCTTGCTTCAGCTCCTGCGGGTCTTTGCTGCCGTATCAGGTCCGGTAGGATTCCTCCCTTCCCCTTGGGGCAGGAAGACCCCGACCCCGCTCACCGGCAGCGAACGTTAAACGTGCCAGCTCGGATGCCAGAAGCAGTTTATCCGCAAAGGCGCAGAGCTCAGAGCGGGCAGGTTTACAGCGCTGAACGTTGCCGCTGAGGTGGGAGCAGGCCCGTCTGCCCGGCCTTCAGCAGGACGAAGCCTGCCAGGTTGACAGCCGCAGGCCTGGCACTCCCCTCCTGCTCCCAGTCTCCTCCAGAAGGAGACCAGCTCTACCTGCTTTTGGCAGTGCCCTTGGCTGACTGTTCGTAGGTGGTGTCCACCCCTCCCTGACGAGCAAAGCTGAAATTTGCCAAAGAACCTCTCTCTTGACCTCAAGCCTTCCCTGGCTGGTACGGCAATTTGGGGAACTGGAACGCTAAGTATATGGTTCTAATTTTGGCTTATTAATAAACACCCTGGCACTTAAATATTGACCCATATCCAAATAAACACTTCAGTCCAATTAACATTTATAATGTTTTTAAAGTACTTCTTTTTATTAGTATTTGTGCTGGCATTTGCAGAAACCCAAATTCAGCAAGTAGCTGAAGTACATGCTGGTAGCTAAGCATGTATGAAGTGCTTTAAGGAAGCAAAGACATTAATAGCTTCTTCTTTTCTGCCGTGTTCGGCATGAAACTCTGCTCTAGTTCGTCCAAGCAAATTGGAAAGATCACTGAGCCCACCCTTGGTCGCTGTGTCTGTAAGAGAAGACAAATTAAATATGGTTTGAAGTCTGTAAGGCTTTTCCTGCCAAAGGGTCGGGAGGCCTGCTGACTTGTACTCGCAGAGTTTTCACTTCTTCCCATAGTTTGCCAAAGATTAAATATTCCTCCCTTCCCCACCAGGATCCAGCTGTGGAACTATGAGATTCCCCCTCCTGATAGACACACAGATACCCGGACCACAAGCATATTAACTTGACTTCTCCGGCAGACGTGCCCATTGCATGTTACTTCAGCGTGTCTGACACCTTTTGTGTGGTGCTGCTCGTTACACTGGAAGAAACAACTTAATATTCATAGAACAGTATCTACTTCATCTGGGAGAATAAATTGTAGAAGCCAGATGTCCTCTTACACATTAAACTCTGTCCATCTGTTGTATGGTTTCTTTAAGATGGTGGAAAATCCCTGAGCTGAGGTTTAAGTTGAAGATCCTTCCTGCTCCTGGCTGGATTTCTTGCCTCTTCCTCTCCCCTCAGAGAAGCAGGCAGCAGCTTTGACCCTCTTGGCCAACTACTTCATTGCTTCTCTCTTGGATTTCCATCACCTTAGAAGAGGTCTTTGACCATTTCTGAAGTTTTTTAGAGTTTCATGTTCTATGCAGCAAAGTTATTTCCCCCATATTCTGCCTCTGCTTTCCAGCAGCAAACTGGAGACAGTGAAGCTAACGTATATAAACTGCTCTGAGGTTGATGCTGATGTGAGCTACATGAGAGCTAGCCATCGTAATTTTGATTTTCAATGTCATATATGACTTACCTGCAGAAGAAACAGCGTTATTACTTGTTTTCTGAAATAGTATATGATCATACTTAAGTAAAAACACGTTTTTTGTGAACGGAACAATCTCAGTGCGTTTTATTAGTTATTGATAATTATTGCAACTTATGATCTTTATTATTTCTTCTCCTACAAATCCTTTTCCTTAGCAATTGGAACTGTGTCAGCGATTATATAAACTGCACTTCCAGCTGCTGTTGCTTTTTCAGTCCTACTGTAAACTTATCGGACAAGTGCATGAAGTCAGCTCCATGCCAGAGGTACGTAACAAACTACAAAGTCTTACAATGAAAATACCACTTTAATTTCTTGTTCTTATTTTTTTTCTAAGAGCTTACACCAAAGATTACACTAATTCACCCTGAATATAAGTCTGCAGACAAAACCCTCCAATATACCAGCATCCACATTAAAATATAGTCGAGATGCTGTATTTTTTGTAATTGACTGTACTTTCAGAGACTGGGATCTTTTATACATTCAGTCTTCAAAAGTCATTTCGGTCAGTGGTAACAAACTAGAATGATATATGAAATCTTAACTTCACTCAGACACTTTACATGTAGGGAGGGCTCACACTGTGTGAACATCTGCAAGTGATTTATTTTTATTTTTACTTTAATTGAGGCCTTAATTTTTAGGGAAAATGAGCCTTCTTCACACATACAGAAAATATCCTTTTCCTGGATCATGACTGAATTTGTCTGAACTTTGTGGAGACACTTAGACCAGGAGCACTTGTCAGCATGACCATAACAAAATAATTTGGTAAATTGATCTTAATGTGGATGAAAAATGAAGTTTTTTGCTGGAATAATGCGTTGTGATTTCCAGCCATATAGACTGTCACCGTTGCATGTGCATTAGACTGGAAATATCAGCAGCAGATTTTGACAAACAGCTGTTAAAAGGTTTTGCATCCTCTCGTACCTGAGCAAGCAAAGGTGCATGGTGTAGAACTACTTTTTACTTTGACTACAAATGTACTGCCTGATCTTGTTCTCTGGATAAACAAATCAAAATCAGTTTAATGTTTCCAAAGAGTATTAAATCTGTTTTAAAAATATAATTAACTAGATACCTTAATGTCATAAGTCTTTTTAGTTCTGTGATTTTTACAAGCTTTCTTCTTTAGATATTTTTACACAGTACATTATCGCTTTTGACCCCAACAGCCTTTTGTTTTTAGACATATCTATGTATCTTACTTCACAATACTTTAGTCAAGTTTATTTTCAGCAATTGCATAAAATGTGTAATGCTTTGAGATACCTTTGAGGTGATCACTTTAAGTTGAATGATCATCATTTAAGGAAAGATTTAACTTGCCATTCCATATCTATTTTTCTCCAGGTAAGGTATATATATTTTAAACTATTGAGTGGAAGAAGTTATTGTACTTTGCTTGTAGCTGTAAAACAAAATTTGAAGCTAAAAAATCTATTTTATGACAGATTCTAGTAGTTCAGAGATTCTCTATAAATGGAAACGGTTTGTTTTATCAGATGTCTGTAGTAGTACAAAGACTTGGAATACCTCCTGCATCCTAAGGAACTGTTCTGAAGGCTGGCTCGTAATGTGACTGGGCTGTTCGCTTTTAAGAGAAGACAGGACAGTAGGCATCTAGTCTTAGAATAGTCTAAATTTTAGAAATATTTTGTGTTCCTTAGAAGATAATTGATTTCTGTAACTGTATTTCACAGTTACGATTTTGTTATGAATAACACAGCCTATGAAACTGGGGAACAATGATATGAGGAAGAGCTGTTTCACCATGAAGTTCACAGATTTTGCTGGAGCCATAAGCTAATATTTAAAGGAAGTTCCAGTGTTAGTTCATGTGACAGTGGTTATTTTTAGCATGTATGAGCATGAAAAGGTAGATCTTGAGAAATGAACTGTTGACTTACAAATTATTTATGAGTCTTGTGCCATATTAACTTTTCAGCCTGACAAAGAGTTATACAATTCCTGTCCATCTGTTGATCATATCAGATCCTGATTTCTTAATCATGATTTCTTAAACTTTTCCACTATGATATGAAAAAAGTAGCAGGGCTGAAAAATAAAAGATTGTTTAGATGTGCTCTTGCATTTTAGCAAGCCAAAAATACAGCATAGGGTTAAAGGAAGCACAAAGCTTAAAAATCTGTAGTTTGTGTTTTCCCTGTATCGTACAGAGCACAGAGATCAAGAAACGTTCTTGTGTTAAAATGGGGTCTTTTTCATAATGGGTACATCCAAAGCAGTAGCAAGAACAGACTTGAAATACCTACTCCCTTTGGTGCCTATGGAGAACTAAAATACCCGTCTCTCATCTTTCTCCTTGGAACAGCTGTTAAATATGTCGAGAGAACTGAGTGAGTTGAAAAAAAATCTTAAGGATGCTACTGCTGCAATCGCAGCTGAGCCTCTGGCGACAGAATCTGAGCCCACATTCAATTCTACAGAAGCAGCTATTCAGTCCATGCTGGAGTGTTTGAAGAACAACGAACTCGTTAAAGCCGTCCGACAAATAAGAGAATGCAGGCAAGTTTTGCTACATGGCTCATATTAGACTTTCACGTTATGAGAAACATATGTATTTATTATCTTCCTATCTTTATACTAAATGTAATGTGCTGAGCCAGCATAAATAATTTAATATGTTTCAACGAGGTATGTGGGGGTGTTGATATTATTAACTTTTGTGCTGTGTTCCACAAGTAACGATATCAAATCAGTAATACAAACATGTATGCTTGCAACAATTAAGATGTTTAATTACACTGTGTAGATCGAAAGTACTTCTCTGAGGCTCTTAAGAATCTTTCTACAGAGCTAGTTCCTTACAGGTGTACGTCACTGGCATCAGCTAACATTCAGCCCAGCTTCACTTTCACTTATTTGAATGAGTTTTCTTAAGCTTTTTTTTTTTTTTTAGATAATAGGAATTGCGCTTTTATGTGATTTCAGTGCCTGGTACCAGAGTCTGAGTAACAAATGAGTAGCGTAAAACAGCGAGTTGCTTTCGGCTTATAAGCGTGTGCTAGTCAGTTCTCCTTTTAGAGCTCTCTATCACCTAGTTTCCATCTGTGCTAATAAACCCATAATGATCCGCACATTCTTTTCCTGTTTGATTGCAGGATTTTGTGGCCCAATGATATCTTTGGAAGTAGCTCTGACGATGAAGTCCAGACACTACTGAACATTTACTTCCGGCACCAAACCTTGGGTCAGACGGGCACCTATGCACTGGTGGGCTCCAACCAGAGCCTGACTGAAATCTGTACCAAATTAATGGAGCTGAATATAGAGATCCGCGACATGATTCGCAGAGCTCAGAGTTACCGGGTCATCAATACTTTTCTTCCAGACTCCAGCATTTCTGGCACAAGTCTCTGACAGGACTCTCGTGTCCTCTTGCGAGCTGGGAGTGCTGCCCTGTTGGAGTGAGGTGGCTCAATGTCTTCTCAGCCTTACAAAGGTTTGGTCAAACTGTACTCACTCTTGTTACGTTTAGGATTTCTTCTAAAAAGATATGGGCTGAACTTCAAACGTGTAGCAATACTGTAAGGACAAAGGTAGCATAGAGCATCCGGGACAACATCCTTTGTTGCACAAAAATCAGTTAGCATTTCACTGAGCAACTGCAACTCACTACTGAAGAAGTGACTTCCATTGCATACCAAAGCCTACTACACTGAACAATACTTCCTTTATAGCAAATTAATTTTAGGTTGGCAAAAGTGCAATGTTTCCTTCACGAAATAGTATTTTTTGTTAAAAAAAAAAAAACAACTTGTACATTTTTTCCTTTTTCTCTTATTTGGTTGAGTGAAAGATGGGCAGAATGAAGCTGGCCACAGAATCTCGCAAACTTGTTGGTCAAAAGCTGAGAGCCTGTGTATATGAAACAAATTGTAAATGGACTACAGTTTAATGTACACTGTAATTTGAATATGATTACTGTATCTTAAAACAACGAGCTGCTATGAAGTACATTTCCTAATGTTACTAGGCTACTGTCTCTGAAGGTACTGGATCATATCACAGAGGTCTGTTCTTAGGCCCCCCAAGCATCATGAATGGTCTTGGTAGATTTTCTTTTTTTTTTTTTTTTTTTTAAAAGGACCTTGGCTGCTTTTTACTAGAGGGTTGCTTTTATGAATATATTTATACTATTAAAGGATGGTCGATCTAATTTAACTTGCCATTTTGTAGGAGAAAGTCCCATCACAGAGTCAAATCTTTTGAACTGTTATGCATGCATATTTTTATTTAATACAAATTTTGAGTATAAAAAGTAAAAATATTAACGTGAAATGCAAGTTCTCATTTTAAGTTTCTTTAAAGAGATGTCTTATTTTATTTGTAATGTATATATAAAAGTCATACATGTATCATTTTTTTCTTACATTTAACTGCTGTCCAGTGTTAAATGTATGCATGTAAACCTGTTGCACATCTGAGACACTTTTATTCTGACAACTATGTAACTTATTCACTCTGTAAATACACTTACCGTTTTTGTGACGTAACTTTGGTTGATATTTGGATCAGTACATCCATTTAACTAAAATATAAAAGTCATATATAATCACAACACAGTATGTGCTTATTGTGAAGATTGTATTCTTGTCTGAATCTATACTGTTGCAGATGGTATCCGTGATCAGCAGCCCCCAAAAGACACCTTGTTCATCGTTTATGGTGAAACCGTTCATTACACTGAAAGAAAACAGTGAGAAATGTAAGGAGGTTTTTGGTCAATCTGCAGTTACAACTTAACCAGGAAGAGTACGTGGACTAAAGCAGTTTCATAACTGAAAAAAATCCAAAATGGAGGTGAAGGTTTGTTTCTGTTCGTTAAAAACATCAGTAACAGTCCTATTTGTTCCAGCATTGGGCTCTGGTGGGCTTTTTTCTCATGCTAAAAGTAAAAGAAAAGCTGTCCAGTCTGCTCTCTCAGCCTCGGCTCTGAGAATCCAGTAAAGTCCTCTCCCCTTCACCCCTTTTTCATTTTCAGAGTGCTTGCACAATTTTACCTGTATTGATGCATAAAAGGGGTGAAATTGACTTCTTTTACAGGTTTTCTGATTTTGCAGTCCACAGAGTTCTGCATTACAGTTGTAGTTGCAGGACAAAGAGATGCAAGGCAAATCATACAGCTATTTTTCTGAGTAAAATAATCCACAATGGTTAGAAAAGTCTTCAAATTTCAGTTACTTTTGAAAGCTATTCAGAACTGTAATTGGGCTGGTCTGCAAAAATTTTCATGGTTGGTGAAAGCTGAGAAATGCTCTCACTTGGCAAAATCATGGATAGTGTACAGATCACAGAAATAGGAAAATTCAGGTTGGAAGGGACCCGAGGAGGTCATCTAGTCCAATCTCCACTCTGAAGCAGGGTCAGCCATGAGATTGGATCAGGTCACTCAGGCCTTTTATCCACTTGGGTCTTGAAAACATTCAAGGGTGGAGAGTGCACAGCCTCCCTGGACAACCTGTTCTACTTGACTCTTCTCATGGTGGAAAAGCTTTTCCTTTATCCAGTCTGAACCTATCTTGGTTTATTTTGTGTATGTTGTCTCTCAGCCCACTACCATGAGCCACATAGAAGGGCCTGGCTCCTTCTTTCCTGAATAACCATAACCTGGCAGGCTACTGTTAGATGCCCCTGAAGTCTTTGCTTCTTCAGACCGAATAAGCCCAGTTCCTTCAACATCTCCTCACAGAGCAAGTGCTCCAGCCCTGTGACCAGCTTGGTGGCCTCCACTGAACTCCTTCCAGTTGATCGACATCTTTCTCATACAGAGAGCCCCCAACTGGATACAGTAATCTAGATGTGGGCTAGTGAGTGGTGAGTAAAGGGGGACAATCGCTCCCCCCGCTCCGCTGGCTCTACTTCTGTTCGTACAGCCAAGGATGGCGTTGCCACCCTTCGCTGCCAGGGCCCGCTGCTGGCCCTACACCCAACTCGCTGCCAACCAAACCCCAAGGGCACTTTCTGATGAGCTGCCCCCCAGCCAGGGAGTCCCTTCTCTGTGTCATGCCAGAGACTACATGCCAGAAACTGCAAAGGGTTCTCCCTGTCCAGGGGAAGGAATTTCCTCTTGTCCCTGCTGAGTATCAGAAGGCTCCTGTTGGCCCAAGCCATCCAGTCAGTGATGAGGGCACTGCCCTCAGCTGTATTGGCTAGTCCCCCCAGTTTGGTGTTACCTGCAAACTTGACAAGTACGCTCTGCTGCCTCATCCAGGTTACTGGTGAGAGTGTTGAACAGGACAGGTCCCAAGATAGACCACCTGCTGAACACCGCTTGTTACTGTCCTGCAGGTAGAGCACAGTCCATTAACCACTACCTTGAGCAGCTTGGGTCAATTGATCCTCCACTGAGTACGAAGAGCTCCAGAGGTTCCTTCCACCCTAAAGTATTCTATGGTTCTTCACAGATACAACAAAACCCATGATGTAACCATCTAGCTTTCTTAACATCATTTCTAAACTTCAGGTAGGGTAGAAATCAGTATATCCCCAACAAAGCCTCACTGCAGTAACGCCCCAGTGTGCTTCTACACCACCAGTACTTTAATTAGGATGCCCCTGACTGCATTGTCTCTAGGAAAGCACATTCAGTTATTCCCTTCAGTTATATTTAAGCCACCTACCCTGGAGATACCTTACCTGACTGGAAAGCCTCTGTGGCACAAGCCTGTATTTGAATCAGGGGCACAGGGACTTGTTCTATCTCTTTTGGGACACATTAAGTCTAGGGAATCTGTTACACTCCATCACACATAGCCCAGCTCAACAGGTTTTTCCCCTTTTCACTTGGAAAACAGATGAAGCTTACACTTTTCCTTCCTATGTTACAGACATAGCCTGTTCTGGCATACAGTCTGTGATCATCAGAAGGTGCTGTGATTCTCTCTTTTTTTTTTTAAATACATTTGACAGAGGCAGTGGGAGGAGACACTTGCAGATGCATTTACCCCAGACTTTATGCTCCAGAATGTCTGCATCTGCCACCCTAGCTGAGGGACTGAAGGAAAAACTTGCTATTGCAGTTTTAACCTTAGCATGCCCTAAAGGCAGACTAAAAACAAAAGCCATTTTCTTCAGGAAATCAAATCAGTTCTGTTTCCTTCTAGATATACTTTCCTCTTTCATCCCAGCAAGATGAAACCAAGATGTAACAAATTAGTGCAGACTTTTATTGGATTTTATTCACAGCATATATACAATGAAGTTATATCCTTCATAAATAATACAGAAGTCTTCATCCATTATCCAATGCCAGGTCAAAAGCCTAAAGTCAAAACATTGCAGGAGACTGACAAAGTGCAAAGTGCAGAACAGCAGAGGGCACACGGATCAGACAATGTATTTGAAGCTGTAAGTGTTATCACAGGACAGCCTTTTGCCTTTGCAGCGGCCACAAAGTTCTTGGCGATGAGGTCGCTTGAGATCAATGTGTCTCTTCTTCTGAGGGCAGGAACAACGAGTCTTTGAACAGGTCTGGAGAAACAAGGCATTTTGTTAGTAGTAGATCAAAGGTGCTCACTTCATGTTAGACTGACATTTAGTTTTCCTTAATTATAGCAACACATTTGGGCTGATACACTTAAAAGAGCTCATGCCAAAAACCCTGTGGAGTTAAGCTACAAGAGTCTTCTCACCTAGAAGCACAAACAAAACCCTACCCAGTGTGTAGCTAGGTGTAACACTGTATGAAAACCTTGCATGTAAGCCATCTGCAGGAATAGGAGTCCTACACCTTTCCCAAATAACATTTCCTAGTACTTTCATTGAAGCAAGTTCTCTTCCAGATAAAGTCAGTATCTAATTCAGCAACCATAAACTATTACAGGGTATGACAAACTCTGGCAGTCTTACTAGGACACAGAAACCTGTAACTTACCTGGCACTGGATCTCTTCCACTCGATAGGGATTGAAGGCCTTTTGGCATTTACGACAGTGCTGCTTGAAGTACACCTGAAAAAAAGCAAGTTCTCGGTTACTATAGAGACTTACTCAGGGTGTTCAGTACAGGTACCCAAATTTGTGCCAAAACATCCGGTTTGTCACAGATTTGGTGCCATTCTTACCAAGTCTCAGGAGCAAGAAATGACTTGTTAACTACCTTGTTGCTTCCAGAAATGCACCACACGTAAGCGCTCTCCCATCTGGTCTTGCAGTCTTTACAGTGGAAATAGCCATACTTCTGCTCCAAAAACTGCAGAGAGAAAGTTCACCGAGCAGCCTCCAGCACCGCACGAAGGCCCAGCCCAGCTCCCTCATTACACCACCCGTTTTCAAGAGCGGGTTTCTCTCCAACCTGTTTCACGGCTCGTGCCCCCCACCCCTCTTTCCCAGAGCCGGCTGCGGCAGGTCCCAGCCTCTCCTCAGTCCCCGCCGTCCCAGCACCGCGCACCTGGAAGGCAGCCCGCTCTCTGGGGACTGCCGCCTCCTCCCGTGGCATCGCTGCCGCCTCCTCGCTCGGCGGCACGGCCTCCGCCTGGCCCTCCTGCTGCTCTCCGCTCCCTTCCTCCGCCGCCACCTTCCGCTCCTCGGGCGTCGTTTCAGAGGCCTCTTCCTTCTCCTGGGGTCCGGCGGCCTCAGGCAGCGTGAAGAGGCGACGGTCCGGCACGGGCGAGTAGAGGGCGAGATGCCCTTGGGTGCGGAGGGCAGCGGGGATAACGGGGCGGCCGACCGGCAGCGTGCGCAGCCCCAGCGAGCACTGCACGGCGGCGTCGGCCCGCAGGTTCACCTGCACGCCCACCTCCTTGGTGTTGGCCCAGCGCAGCCGCGGCGTCAGCCCGGGGCTCACCTGCGACAGCAGGGCCTGCAGCTGGGCCCGTCGGTAGCTCTCCAGGTAGTCGGAGGGAATGGGGGTGAGGGCCCCCCCGAGGAAGGGGCTGATGCCGCTGCTCTTGCTCTGCTTCCAGCTGGGCTGCTTCACCGTCGGGTCCCCGCTGCGGCTTGGCGTGAGGCTGCCCCTGAAGCTCTGGTAGGTGCTGAAGGGGGGATAGACAAAGCCCTCCATGATCATAGTCACAAAAAAGGTAGTGCTGGCTGCCTCCCTGCCCTGCCTTTATCTCACCTGGACAGCTGATGCTAATTGTTGCTAATTGACAGGGAAATTGGCCCCAGCCCGGTGTGGGATTGGTGGCGAAGTGAGGGCTGCTGGTCTGCCCTTGCCTCCTCCGCTCCCAGAGCTTTCTCCTGGTGGCTGAGCTGAAGCAGGAGCTGATGTGCTTCCGAGCGTGCCGTGCGGGAAGTCTGGACATGCAGACGGTGAAGCCTCTGTTCCGGCCATCACGCACAGGATTTCCCTTCCTTACCTCGTGAAGCCCTTTGCGAAGGCCTGTACCGAGCCAGCCAGCAGCTGTGCCGCTTGCTCTGCTGGTGGGGGCCTTCATTTGTGATTTTAGGTGGGGAGCGCAGCCGCAGGGCTAGAAGCTTCCAATCCAACGGCAAATCCAGGGCTGAACAGACCCTCGGTGGTTTGCGTAGCCGTAAATCGGTGAAGAGCTTGACGGAGCTGTGTAAGCCCCGAGAAGCAATCCGCGCTCAAAAAGTAGCACATCTCTGCAAGACCCTGTAAAGATGAACGGATGTAGTTCAGCCATAGCTGGGACAACCACGGCTTTCATAGCGAAGGGAAGCCTGCTCGCCCACAACTCCCCCTGTTCATGGTCTTAAAGGAAGGAAAATGGGGCGTGGGAAAGTAACAGAGCCCAAAACTGGGTACCTCACAGGCAACTGAGCAAAGAATGCAGGCAGTTACGTCTCTGAAAAGCAGTCTTTATTGGTATTAAAAGGTCTGAGCATCCCCCATTGCTCCATTACTTGGGGACTGTCTACATGCAGCTTTTCTATCAACTGGATTGGTTTAGAAAAAGATGGAGTATACTCCAGTTTGTACAACGCTCCAGAGGGAAAACAGTTATGCTGGGAAAAGTGGCTTAATACCTGTATAATGAAATAAATTTTAGCAATACACGCACTTATATATTAGACTAATAGTCCTTCCTCCATAATTGTATCACTTTAGTTCAATTCTAAAGTAATATAGTTAAAATCATGTAATTAAATCACCCAAACTGTCTATGTGAGACCTTAGAGACTGCAGAATCCCCAAATCCCTGGACCTGCTGCGATGTGAAATAGTTTCTTTACATGACTCCTGACCACCTTTATAAAAGCGTTGCATTATGAAATTCAATGGGCCAACAAGGTAAGGAGTAGAGAAGGACTGATAGGGATGATGTCTCTAAATGTTCACAGCATATTTGAGAAAGATCCTTTCGAGTGTCTGAAATAAATCAGTAAGAAACAACATTTTTATGGAACAAAAAGGGGTTGAGATTCAGGAAACACACATTCATCGTAGCTAAAAGCACGATGGCTCAAGGCTCCGTGTTATGCTTGGGTTTTCAAAGCACTGTCTGTACCAACCCAAAGCAAAACCAGGGTTATCGAGATGACCAGGTTAAAACTTAGGGCTGCAGTGTGGCTGCAGAAAGAGTAAGTTGTTAGGGTGCACTGGGAGGCGGGTGGAGATCAAACTGGAAACTACATGCCATCGTTCAAAACAACGGCTTGGCTTCCTCTAACATGCTTTGGGAAGAACCAGCCACGGCAGCGACCCAGGACACTGCAGGATTGGGAGTTAAAGAAGTTTGTTGGAAGGAGGTGGGACATGGAAAAATTATTGTATGAAGAGGCACGGAAGAAGGTGACAGATAAGTAAGTAGGTGGTGTGATAAAACTGTGAAGTAAGGACTGGTATGGAGAGGTAGGAAGACACCCTTTTAGCTGGCTAAAATGAAGGCTAACTCAAAATTGGTGGTAGGAAGAATTTTCCACCCCACTTGAAGTTATTTTATGGACTCAGTGCTGAGGCCAAGAATTTTGTATCAAGAGTCAAACCAGGAATGAACATGTATATAATAGTAATAATATTCTCTTTATTATAAACACCAACAATTATCATAATTTCATGTGTCAAGGCCTACAAAGCCACCTTAAAAAGCTGAGGTTCAGACCTCCACAGGCAACGGCACTCCGTCACCGTACTGCTGCTCACTGTAAGACTTCTGGCGCCTTTCTCGGGGACGCTGCCGCTAACTGCTGGTAAAACAGCAGGACGGCATACGTCGCCCTGGGACGCCATACTTCCATTTCTCACGTATACGGGGACGCGCGAACGAAAGGCAGCCGGCCGTCACCGGGCGCGGGGCTCTCCCTTTTCGCGTTGTGAGAAAGCAGCCAGGGAGGGAAAGCGTTTCCAAAACACACCGCGCTCCCTCCGCCGGCGGCTCTCTCTCCCCCGCACCGCAGCCCGTGGCCCTGTCCCCCCCCGCCCCGTGGAAGGAGGGCTGGGCAAGGACGGAGCGGGGCTCCGCTGCCCGAGGCGGGGCGGCGGCGGCCCTCACACCGCCTCCTTCCCGTCACGCCGGTCGGCCGAGGAAGGCGGGAACCGCGGGTGCTCTCAGTGCGCAGGCGCCTGGCGAAGGAGGCGGGGGGGGGGGTTGGCGCCAAGCTTCGAACGGGGCGGCGGGGTCGCCGCCGCCTCAGCGGGGGAGGCCGCTCCGCCCCGTCCCGTGCCGCGTGTGAGGCGATGCTGCGGCCGCCGTGCCGCCGGAGGGAGGTAAACGCCCCGTGTGTGGCTCTGCCCTGCCCTGGGAGCTGCCCCTTCGCCTGGGGGGGCGGTGTTGTCTCTTGAGGATTTGACCCCGCCGGGGGG